>CM017781.1:46890644-47252766 GCA_008121275.1 Drosophila lowei | reverse complement strand
TAATGAAGCATGCCGTGCGGTTGAGAAAGACATGGTAATTTTTATGAGGCTGACGCGGAATGGCTTTAAGAAGCTGACCGTTGCTTTAAAAAAAACAAAACGATCGGCTTTTAGCCATGGAGTCTCAGTGTAGCGGTCTGCATCTGCTTAATGAGTCTCCGAGGCGTAAAGGGTCACTCCGCGGGATCTGCCAGTGCCAACCGTCACTCAGCCGCTCGTTGCTCGTTGGAAAATTGACTCCGACCACTCCAAGTGTGCAGCATCTGATGTCGTTTGCCGCTCCAAGGGCAACGACAGCTGCTGGCGATGCAGATTCGGTAACCGAATTCATCGCCTCGGAGAACGTGCAGCCAATAACGTCTGTAGCGTCCGTGTCCGAGGTGTCCGCATGCTCACAAGCTGTCCCATCTATTCTGATCCCACCAGTGAATAGAAGTTCCGGACCTCCGAGATTGCCACCACAGGTACTAAGCCTGTGGTGCCCAAACCACTGGTGGGCGGGGTCCCACCAAAACGACAAGTTGTTTGTTTCCAAAACTAACTTCTTCTCTTGTAGTTACCAATCAGAATGTGAGAGGCTTACGTAGTAAGCTTAGCACTCTTTTTCCGGATAGTGTCGCATTTTCATCCCACGTTATTGTATTCACCGAAACCTGGTTAAAGCCGGACATTCTTAGTTCCGAGGTTCAACAGTGCCACAAACTATTAGAAAGGAACGTTCGTCTCGATGCAGGTAGGAGGGTCTTCTGATTGCAGGTACTCAAACCCCACGTTTGAACACTACACAAGTTCAACAAGAACTGGAAATCCTGTGTGTAAGATACAGATCTTGCCCCTTTCGCTATATTCCACATTTGCACGTATATTCCAATCTTCTTTCGGATATCTCAACTTATGAGCAGCACTTGTCCGCTTAAAACGCTGTTTCTTTCTGTGCAATCAGATAAAGATCATAGGATATTTTGCATATATCACGACATGACTTTGTTGACGGCTTGCTTGACCTGTCCCTGTCTCAAGTCAACCATGTGAAAAATTCCTGGGTCGATTTGCTTGATCTGTGCTTTGTAATGGATCTGACCAAAGTGTTGTTAGCCCGAGTCCTTCCGTCACTCGCGCCTGAAGACGCCTACCATCCTACTCTTGCGAAGTATCGTTAGATATAGGACCAACTGTATTGATGGGTCGAGTCGGCTATCTGAATGTGTCCGCTCGAAAAGCCAAGCTTGGTGAAACTTAATAACCCTCAATAGGGATTTTGATTGTTCCGCTTTGTACTTGTGCACAGATGTGTTATAAGAGCCAAAAACATTTTTACAATGCACTTGGCACATTTTTATTCTCTGTGTCCCGCTGTCTTGTCAGATTAGATCTGGGAATCCCCTTGGTTCACCAAAGAGTTATCTTGTCCAAATAACTTAAAATCAGGTTTCTATAACATATTTCAAAAGTAGGTTCTCCTACTCTCTCTCGATATGTAATAGCTCCGTAAAATTTCTCCGTTCTTGATGCTCAATGCTATAAGAACTACCTATCTCGATGCAGGATACGTTTTCACAGCTTCGTAAACAGTAAGCGTAGAACGTCCGCACACCCATCATCGCTATCATAATAATCAGGCAATTCCCCGATATCTTTACCCACTTTTCAAGCCACCTATTCTTAGGAAAGTTACTCTGGTCAGCTGTACCCATACGGATTATCAAGGTCGAACGGCATTTTCAGCTCTTTGTTAAATGAACGCTCTCGTTTCATGATTTTTCGATTAGTTAAACTGGTGTTTTCAACGGGTCCCTGACGGAGTTTCCGGCTGTGTACTCCGGTACTGCGCCGAGGCTCTGTGTGGACCCCTTGCTTAAACTATATTCACCCTATCCATTGATTCTTTTGTTTCGATCTGGAATCGTTTATATTTCCTCTCCATAAGAAAGGTAGCAAGTCTGACGCAAAAAGAATTATAGATGTATGTCTAAGTGTTTCGCTCGCAAAAATGATTAAGAAAATTTTAGATTTTAAAGGAGGTAAGGCTTATCGGTCTGTAAATATTGGGACTCACATGGCTGCACTCTTCTGCTTTTGGGAGGAAAACAACTCTATATGTTCTCCATTGGATAGGATATAGCCCGTTCTTGGACATGCTGGAGTATATTGCGGAAAGCCATGGGGTAATAGCTTTTTGGTCACCTGCATCATGGCTGGGAATATCCTGTCTAGTCATATTGCTTTTTATGCCCCTCAAAGGAGTCTACAGCCCAGTGATGCTTTTTGGCATCATCAAATGCGCCCATTAGTGCTGCAAGGGGTTTCTTCACTGCCCCATGTCCACTGTCCGTCATCTAGCTTTAATCGAGTCTTTATGGTGGGCTGAGTTTCCTTTTAGGTTGTTCCTTTGGAGAGAGAAAGATCTCGGCTCCACCAGAGTGGCTTGGACCTGTTCTTTTGTTCTCGAGGGTGCGCACGATGCGTGGTAGGTATTCAGCAACTCCTTGGATTGGGTCTCTAGGGACTTCTTTATATCCTCCGTAGATTTCACTGAGCCCGAATTCGAGAGAAGTTGGTTGTTTTGGAGCTGTGCTTTTGTCACCAGATTCCCAAGTTCGTCCGGTGGTGCGGGCCTGTCGTGTGCCTTAGTCGGTTTGGTCTCCGTAGTCGGAGCTTACCCCTCCGGGATCACAGGCAACCCGGATCTGGCTCGACCTCCGCTTGCCTGCCCCCTAGAGCTGGACTTATAGGCGGATATAACGACGTTTTTGTAGCCGTGAGTACCACCCGTCCGTTTGAGTGAGGAGCTCCACAGACTGGCGTTCAGGACGAGGGGGATGATTTTCGCTCTCCCATCTTTGTTACATCCCCACCCTGGCCACCTTCCAATCAGCTGTAGGAAAGTGGGGTTGCATGCTTGCAGTAGCCTCAGGATCATCACCGGCTCTGCAGGCTTCGCCGAGACCCACGCTCTGGCCCACGGTCTGCTGGAGACGTCTTCCCAGTTTACGGCCTGAAGCTTGGTTCCTGGATAGACCTCCTTGAAGGCAGCCACCACCGTCGTGTAGAGGGCTGCAAAACCAAGTACCATTGACAAGCATCCACGGCAGAGACATGACCGTGGCAGGACGTGTTTCCATCCGCTCTAACGGGGAGAGTATAGTCGCACTTCCACCGGTGTGTACAATTACGGCGGTTGAACCGCTCAGAACCCTGTATTATACATATATACTCTTTGATCAGCATCAATAGCCATGTGTGCGTTTCCGTCCGTCCGTCCTTTTTTTTGTCGCACACTTCTCAGAGACTACAATAGCTAGAGCAGCAAAATTGTGTGTGCAGACTCCTGTGATATCACACTGAATCCATTTTTTTTTTTAGAAACGACCATGCGACACTAAGGTAAAATATGTATAAATATAGATACGTAGGTATTACATAATTCTGCAAAATTATATATGTCGGACTTTTTAATATTATTCTCAGTGTATTTGCCATTCCATAACCCACTATTAGGTTTTTTCGCAGTAGGTTATTGGTGCAGTAGCCTGTGTATTTCTCCCCTGGCATTTTATCTCCTTGCCTTTTGATTTAACATTTGTTCTAGAGGAGTGTGTAAGGAGGGTACGCCCCTGCCCAGAGAGTATATATTAAAGGGAGAGCGCGTTGAGCGTGTTCCCACTGCAGTGGTGGGTTAGCAAGAAAAAGAAACAAATTATAATTATTTCTGTAGACAATTAATCTTTACAGCTATGGTTTTGCAATGCTGAGAGACTCGTTGCGATTGAAAGCCTCAGTCCATACCATCATAAAAGGAGCTATTCGCTATTCGACCAAAAACGTTGGCTGAAAACCCAACAGTACATCGGAACTATAAATAACTGTACAACTCTACACATACAGATATATACATACATACCTAATTTAGTATTTAGTATAGTTTAATATCACAACGAGTAGTTTCCATCTCCGGATGAAATACAGTAATCTCACCAAGCACTATTAAATCGTAAATACATTTTTTTCTTTTCAAGGTTTGCTTGGATAGCTACAGTCAGCTCTGGATAAATCTTAGTGGGCCAAATTGAGTGGGATCAATGTCACAATTGATGAAAGCTCCTGCAGTGATGACTTTATGACAACCAATCAGTACAGTTTTATTTGGTAGTAGTGCATTCCCACAAACGTCTACTGTTCTCTGACCGTGTGCGTACATTGACCTAACCCGAATCAGTAGAGAATGTAAGCACTGCAGTCAAGTAAATCAGGTATTCGTTAGAGAAATACATCCATACTCAGAACCACATAGCCAGGGACTAACTACCGAATTAAAGGCGAGCTGTGTGTATAAATAATCATCAAAAATGTGTTCGGTTTTTAAAACTTAAGAAAAATAGGCCAAAGTGAAATAAAAATAGATTGTTTGATCATATATAAACCATAAAATAGTATTAATACGCCCCCAATTGTATATAGAGTTAATCAAAAATCAAAGCATAAACATCAGAGCCTATATTTCAAATGCCCAAAAATCCACATTTTTCGGAAAAGATCCTGTTAAAGTTATTTTTATTTTTAATACAGGCAGAAGATCAGTATACAGAATTAGTATTGGCCTCCGAGTAACATACGCAAAAAGACTGACGCCGAAAGAAGAACATCGATATGAGAAAAATCGATATGCAGCAGGGCACAATGCGCAGTGCTGTTAGGGGATCGATAACTAATTATCGGGCGACACTCCTCCTCAAAACAAAACTAATATTCGATAACATGTCAAGCACTTATAAACTATCTTTTAAAACCAAATGCGAATACAAATTTATGGTGCTTAACCTTGGCTAAGTTCTTTGTGAGGACATCTGCTATCATCTCATCGGTTGGTAGATACGCAATGTCGACTTCACCTCTTGAGAACCTCTCGAATATGATGTATCTTGACGTCGATGTTTTTGTACGTGCATGAAACATGGGGTTTCTAGCAAGCTGCTGTGCTCCAATGTTGTCGCCGTACATCTGAATAGCTGACTCCTTGGACATCAGCTTCAAGTCAATCAGTAGGTTGCGAAAGTATATCGCCTCTTTGCTGCAGATGATAAGGCTATGTACTCTGCCTCCGTGGAACTGAGGGCAACTGTCGATTGCTTTCTTGACTCCCAAGAAACCGCTCCTCCTGCCAACATGCATACATAGCCAGTGAATGACTTTCGGTTCGTCATATCACTTGCCCAATCTGCATCAACAAAACACTCAATTGCCTTTCCTTGCTTTGTGTAGCATATCTCCCAGTCGATAGTTTTTGCCAAATATCTAAGGATGTGCTTGGCTGCCGCATCATGCTCGGAATGAGGATCCTTGTTACGTTGTGCTAATTTGTTCACCGAATGCGCAATGTCCGGACGAGTCATAACAGCAAAGATAAGATAACTCTCCACTAGTTTTTGAACGATGTGATGTCGACCCTGCGGCAGTCCTCTTTGTTGCATGCCACCTGGTAACCAGCTTCAAGCGGCGTGGACGTCTGTCGACAATCTTTCAAATTGTACTCGAGCAACTCTCTAATATACTTCCGTTGGCTGATTGAAATCGCACCTGTACTGCCTTCACGTTTCACCTCAATACCTAAAAGTATTGCATAGGCCCGATGTCAACCACATCAAATTCTGCTGCGATCTTTATCTTGATATTAGATATATCATCCAGGTCCTTACACGCCAAAATAATGTCATCTACGTAGACAGCTATTAGACACATATTTTTACCTGGCTTACAATACAGACAGGGTTCGTTGACAGTCGGTATAAAACCAATGCGCCTCAGCGTTGCATCCAACGTAGAGTTCCACACTCTTCCTGATTGTTTTAGCCCATATATACTTTTGTGAAGCCTCAAAACGTGATTTGGGTGAACTTCGCTGATGAAGCCCTCGGGTTGTCGCATAAAAACCTCATCTTCCGATTCGCCGTTGAGATACGCCGTGACAACATCCATTTGATGTAGGTGGGAGACCATGTTCGACTGCAAGTGCAATTATCAACCTGATAGTTGCATGGCGTACAACTGGTGCAAATGTTTCCTTGTAGTCGATCCCGTAGCGTTGGCTACAACCTTTCGCCACCAGACGTGATTTGAGCCTGTTCACGCTTCCATCCGCATTGGACTTGACTGCGTAAACCCATCTGCATTCAATGGACTTTTTCCCGCTAGGGCAATTTAGTAAGCGACCACGTGCCGTTCTTCACGAAGATTCGTACTCGTCCTTCATTGATGCTTTCCATATCTCGCCTTCAGTAGACCGTTCAGCTTGTGCGTAGTTTTGTGGAACTTGTACGTCTGCTGCCAGTATCGCATTGAGCATATGATACTGCTTCCTTGGTCGTCCTGGTTTGCCCGTCCGTACTATGGTGGGGCGTCCTGGTCCTCTTTATTGGTTCTGGAATTACAAGAATGTCATTACTAGACCTAGTCTCCTCCCGATTTTCTGGCTCATTTTCTGATCTTTAAATTGCTCGCTATCCATTTCCAGGGTTCAGAGTTAACTGGTTTTGTTGAACTAACCGATGGCGTCCCACGCTGGAACCTGATGCAAGCTAGTTTCCATCCCTTCAGGTTCTACAAAAGTGACATCCCTCCTTGAGTTTCCTGGTTTCTTTACAAACCAAACGGTATGCTTTGGCCGTATGCGGAGCAGCCCACCATTATATACTCTTGCAATCCCTCTGTACGAAAAACTTTGGTTTCTTTGTTTTATCTAGAGCAATCGCTACTGAGCCAAAAACTCTTAAATGCGATACCACTGGCTTCTACCTGTCCATATTTCAAAAGGTGTCACCCCGCTCAAGCAGCTGCTTGCCACTCTATTTCTGCAAATACGTGGCAGTTCGAATCGCTTCTGCCCAATAGCATTCACTCACCCAGCATGCAACAGCATACTTCTTGCCATTTCTACCAATGTTCTGTTGGCCCTTTCTGCAACTCCGTTTTGTTGAGGTGTATATGGCACTGTTAAGTTTCGCTTTATTCCATTTTGGTTTAGGTAATTGTCAAAAACGTTGGATATGTATTCTCGGCCATTGTCGCTTCGTAAAACCTTGACTTTTCTACCAGTTTGGCACTCAACTTGACTTTTAAATTTTTAAAAGCCTCGAAAACCTGATCTTTGGTTTTAGGAAACTTACTGATACATATTTTGAACAATCATCAATAAATGTGGCGAAATATCGATTGCCTCCCATTGACTGCTTTTTGCATTGGACCGCATACATCAGTATGTATTAAGTCTAGTACGCCCTTTGACCTGTTTGTGCTCGATTGAAATGGTTGCACGCAAATTTTACTTTTTGCGCATGTTGCAATACACTTGTTTTGGCTTGTATATGCCCTTGAGACCCATTACCATCTCCTTATTAACCATTTCCTTTAATGCGTCAAAATGTACATGGCCGAACCTATTGTGCCATTTGAATGCATCTGCCTCAACATTTACAATGTTCATACACTTTTCCTGATTGTCCTGAACCATAAACAATCCATTTTCCAGATATGCCTTTATAACTATTTTTCCGTTTTCAAAAATCATCGCTTGATTTTTCTCAAACACAACTTTTTTCCATGTTTTAATAGTTTTGTGACCGATATAAAATTGTACTGCAAATCTGGTACCAAGATAACATTTTCCTGCGTAACGGATCTATCACCGAACTTTACTTGAACAGTTCCATGCCCTTCAGCAATAAGTTTTATTTACCGCTAAGAAACCATACTTTTGAATATCTTCCGTGAACGACAATAAAGCGTTCATTGTCACAACATAAATGCGCAATTGGGCTCCGTCCCGCATCCATGTAGATAACATCCGTTTGTTTTCCCGTTTTTGGTTTAGCACGGTAAACCCGATTCCAAAAGGCCCTTGGTCACTTAAAACACCGTTGCCCTTCTTAAAGTTTTTGGTTAAAAAATTTTGTCATAACTTCGTTAAACGATTTGTGTAAGACTCCGACCCTATCTTCCCGCCTATTCGCTTCTTAAGAAATTTTATTTTAGCATGCTTAAGCAAATCATCTTTCAATCGCAACAACAAATTTCCGACGATTTAGAGGGGACCATTAAGTCAACCCAACTGATAAAATCTTTTTCAATCAACCTTTATGTTGACGAGCCCCCTTCCTCTGTACCAACCTGGAATTTCCGCAAATAATCCTGTGCACTGGTACCATCCGACATTTTTAACGTCAACAATTGTTCAAATTTTGAGCCATACGCAGCTGGTCCAGTTTGGTCTTAAACTTTATTCCATCGGTGGTCAATATTGGCACGACGATGTATCGGAGGAGGACATGGAGGCAAGTGGGTTGAGTTCGATAATTCTTATAAACCCGACTGCCATGGCATTTCATCCTTCTTAGTTCATAACTGTGTTATTTGGTTGTGAACCTCTCAAAAAGCTCTATTTTTACAAATGACGCCATTAACGGGTCATTTACTGTATGAGAACACTTCCACGAACTACCCATGTTTCAAAAAAGGTACCAAAAAAGTTTCTCAATTATAGACCAATTGCCAAACCTCCAGCAATGTTTCAAAACTTATTGAGCGAATCATTGCCAGAAATTTGTTTCCTCTGAAGTCGTATATTGTTTTCCCAAATCAGCGCGGTTTTACTGCCGGGTAACAAATCCACTAATTTTCGTTTTCAGTTATTTCTGCACTCGAGTCTTTGAAATGCGCTCTCAAGTAATGCTGTGTATACTGACGATTTTCTAAAGCCTTGGACAAAGTCTCCACTTTTTTAATAGCACAAGCTGCATTTGTTACGGATCATTCCTCCCTGCTTGGTAGGTTTAGGTTATATCTTGAGCGACGAGAGTATGTCGTATTGGTAAATGGAAACCTTCGGACCCCATTCTTGGCTACTTCCGGCCTTCCACCAATGGAAGTGCACTTGGTCCGATTCGCTGCTTAATTTTCATCAAAACGACATATGTCTCAGCATCTCAAGTTGAGCATCTGCTTTATGCTTGTGATCTTTTCCTTTCCGATCTACACAAAACAGACAATGACAGTATCCTTCTTCTGCGCGACCTGGATACTGCTCGTTGGTGCAGACTTAATTCGCTCTCCTCAACATTAGTAAATGTTACTTTGTTTCTTTTTAAATTATTGTCTCCATTCAATGATGGCCATCCCTGTTAAGACGGAATACTTTACCTCGGGGTCTTATTCGACTCAAGTTCTTTTTGCATAGCATCTGAATTTTATATTGCCAAGAGCCTATGCCATGTTCGGCTTTGACTAACGCCGCAATTCATCCCAATTCAGGGACCCTTATACGAGGCTAAGTCTGTATGCATTCCTTATTGCACATGCGCAGTGTTGTTAGAGATGGTCTGGAATCCCACTGGGGCGTTCAAATTTGCGCATCAGAACTTATTCCGTTTCTGAAATTTGCACTCCAGCCTTTGCCCTTTCCATTCCGACGGCGTCCCATGAGTGCAGATGTCGCCTCGTGCATGTCTCCTCTAGCGGATCAAATTTTCTGTGCAGCTCAGATCTTTGTTTTTCCCTTTAAATGGGTAACATCATTGCCTGACCTGCTTAGTAGGATTATCTTCACTACGCCCGACAGACCCCAGGACTCATGCACCCTTTGCAGTTGATCTCCACTGGACCAATTTGGCTTTAATGAGCCCATTTTGGCGCCTTCGGCAAGAAATGCGCTTCCCAGCTGGGATGCGTTTGACTTTTGCCCGGGAAGGAAACCGTCGAACTAGCGGAAGCATCATGGATTTCTTCCTGTTCCATAATTAATTTGTTAATGTTATTTTTTTGTTGTTGTTAGTTAAGATAGAAATAAGTTAGCCCCTAGCCAGTTAAGGATTTTTTTGATTCCGTTGGCGAATAAATAAATAAATAAATAAATATCAGATATATCCTCTAGGTCAAAATAATGTCATCTACTGGCAGCTATTAGATTTTATTTTACCTGGCGGACAATCCTATCAGGGTTCGTTGACAGTCGTTATAAAACCAATGCGCCTCAGCGTTGCATCCGCTGGAGTTCCACACTCTTCCTGATTGTTTTAAGCCCATATATGCTTTTGTGAAACCTCAAAGGCGTGATTTGGGGTGAACTTCGCTGGCGAAGCCCTCGGGCTGTCTCTCATCTTCCATTCGCCGTTGAGATACGCCGTGATCATCCATTTGGTAGGGGACACCATGTTCGACTGCAAGACAATTATCAACCTGGCGAACAACTTATCGTACAACTGGTGGAAATGTTTTCCTTGTAGTCGAAAACTTATCTCCGCTGGCGAACAACCTATTCGCCGCCAGACGTGATTTGAACCTGTTCATCTCCACTGGATTGGACATCTTAGCGTAAACCTATCTGCATCAATGGACTTTTTCCCGCTGAGGCAAACTTAGTAAGCGACCACGTGCCGTTCTTCACGAGAGATTCGTACGAGTCCTTCATTGATGCTTTCCATATCTTGCCTTCAGTAGACGGACAGCTTGTGCGTAGTTTTGTGGAACTTGTACGTCTGCTGCCAGTATCGCATTGAGCATATGATACTGCTTCCACTGGTTGTCTGGTTTGCCCGTCCGTACATATGGTTGGGCGTCCAGTCAATTTATTGGTTCTGGCAATTACAAGAATGTCATTACTGGACCTAGTCTCCTCCTGATTTTCTGGCTCATTTTCTCCATCTTTAAATTGTTATATCCGCTTCGGGTTCAGAATCCTGGTTTTGTTGAACCTCAACAATGCCATGTCATTGGAACCTTATGCATCTAGTTTGCCCCCTTCAGGTTCTACAAAAAAATCATCCCCACTCTACGAGTTTCCTGGTTTCTTTGGCTGACCAAACGGTATGCTTTGGCCGTATCGGGTAGCCCACCATTATATAATCTAAGCCTTTCTGTACGAACTTTGATTTCTTTGTTTTATCTAGAGCAATCGCTACTGAGCCAAAACTCTTAAATGCGATACAACTGGCTTTCTACCTGTCCATATTTCAAAAGGTGTCACCCGCTCAAGCAGCTGCCACTCCATTTCGGATACGTGGCAGTTCGAATCGCTTCTGTCCAATAGCATTCACTCCCCAGCATAAATACAGCATACTTCTTGCCATTTCTACCAATGTTCTGTTGGCCCTTTCTGCAACCCGTTTTGTTGGGGTGTATATGGTATTCCATTTTGGTTTGGGTAATTTGAAAAACGTTGGATATGTATTCCGCTGGCCATTGTCGCTTCGTAAAACCTTGACTTTTCTCCCAGTTTGGCACTCAACTTGACTTTTAAATTCTTTATAAAGCCTCGAAAACCTAATCTTTGGTTTTAGGAAACTTACTGATACATATCTTGAACAATCATTAATAAATGTGGCGAAATATCGATTGCCTCCCATTGACTGCTTTTGCATTGGACCGCATACATCAGTATGTATTAAGTCTAGTACGCCCTTTGACCTGTTTGTGCTCGATTGAAATGGTTGCACGCAAATTTTACTTATTGCGCATGTTGCACACACTTGTTTTGGCTTGTATATGCCCTTGAGACCTATTACCATCTCCCTTATTAACCATTTCCTTTAATGCGTCAAAATGTACATGGCCGAACCTATTGTGCCATTTGAATGCATCTGCCTCAACATTTACAATGTTCATACACTTTTCCTGATTGTCCTGAACCATAAACAATCCATTTTCCAGATGTGCCTTTTTTATAACTATTTTTCCGTTTTCAAAAATCATCGGCTTGATTTTTCTCAAACACAACTTTTTTCCATGTTTTAATAGTTTTGTGACCGATATAAAATTGTACTGCCAATCTGGTACCAAGATAACATTTTCCAGCGTAACGGATCCATCACCGAACTTTTACTTGAACAGTTCCATGCCCTTCAGCAATAAAGTGATTTACCGCCGGCTAAAAATACTTTTGATTATCTTCCGTGAACGACACAAAGCGTTCCTTGTCACAACATAGATGCGCCGTTGCGCCACTGTCTATGCACCATGCATTTAACATCTGGTCATTTGGCTTAGCTAAATTTAGGATTGGTACATATTTTCTGGTTCCACTTTGGCATATTCGGTTACGCAAAGCATTGTAACCAATCTTCCGATTTAAAATGCCCTTTCTTTCCGAACTTAAAACACTTTTTGCCCTTCTTAAAGTTTTTTTTTTTTTTGTTGTTGTCATAACTAACGTGTAGTTCCGCGTTACTTGTAATTTCCTTTGCTAATGCTATCTTCCTGCCTATTCGCTTCTTCAGAAATTTTTATTTTAGCATGTTCAAGCTCGGCAAATCATCTCGCGTCTCAATCGCAACAACAAAACTTTCATACGATTTAGGCAAACCATTTAGCAACACAACTGATAAGATCATTTTCATCAACCTTTATGTTGACCTCTGCTAAAGCCTCGTATACCACCTGGAATTTCCGCAAATATTCCTGTGCACTTATACCATCCGACATTTTTAACGTCAACAATTGTTTAATTAAAAGCACTACCCTTGCTGGTCCGCTTGGCCTGTGAATTTTATTTAGCTTTTTGCCATGCCTGCGACGACGATACACAATTTTTAATATTGTTCAGTTGGGTCGATTTAACATAAAGTAAAATTGACGCCAACGCCTTTTGATCCTTTAGTTCAAAAGCTGCACGTTGCTCATTTGTTGCACTTTCACCAAGCTCAATTTACCACTGACGATTGGCCACAAATCATTTTGTATAAGAACACTTCTCATCAAAACTTCCCATGTGTTATAATTGTTTTCGTCCAGTTTCTCAATATTAAAATTCATATTTCCACTCATTTTTGATACTTATTGTCCCACAGTGCAAAATTTGTAACTGTCGATCGTCTCATGCACAAAGCAACTACGACGACAATGCTCTTGTCCCTGTCTTTATTTTTTTTCTTTTATGTATCCCTCCGAGTTGCTATTCACACACACACACACTCACGATTTTCTAAGGCTTGGTATACACACTTTTTGGTATACACACTCGCGATTTTGTACGGCTTGGCATACGCACTTTTTGGTATACACACTTGAGTCTCCGTTCGCTTTTGTATTTCTTGATCCGTTGGGACTTCTTTATTTTGGACTTTAAACCACGGCAACGGTCCGATTCGCTGTAAAATTCTAATCAAAAAAACACAATGCGAATCTCTGTTGAATTCGTTCAACTTGTTCTTTTCCTTTTCTATGTACACACACACCAATGAGTCTATGCCGTCTTTTTTGTTTTTCGACACTGCTTTTCACTAAGCGCAAACAATGTTTATTGTTTCTCACTGTTTCTGTTTAATACTGTCTGGGTGTCTGGGGCCCATAACCTGTTAAAGTTATTTTATTTTTTTAATACAGCAGAAGATCAGTATACAGAATTATATGTGCTTCCGAGTAACATACGCAAAAGACTGACGCCGAAAGAAGAACATCGATATGAGACATCGATATGAGAACATCGATATGCAGCAGGGCACATGCGCAGTGTTGCTAGGATCGATAACTAATTATCGTGGCGGTCACTTTGAACAGATCTAATATAATGTATTTAATTAATTTCACAGATGCACTGATCATATTTTCGGTACCATTAAAAAATAATTAATGTGTATTCTAGTTTTTGTTAGTATTCATTTTTGAGCAAGGACAAATTTTAAGCCAAATAAAGTGTCGGTACAGCGGTCGATGCAGCCGCAAGTTTTAAATAAGTTAGATTTCAATTGAAATGAAATTAATGAAGTCGCTTCCGCCTAAGATCTACCGCCCAACATAGTTACATGCACTCAAACTAATGAAGCAACATAACGATGTTGAGCAACATTCGTTGCAGCATAGCCTATTGTACTAAGCTGCCAGAGAGTCGCAATCTCGAATTGATGGTCGTGTTTTTTGGTTCTCGTCTTCGCCGCAACAGCTCTGATTCACCCCGCTAGTCCCCCGTGTCCGAGGCCTGAGTAAAGGCAGTTAAAATAAATTATCGCAAAATTCTACATGGCTCCCGAGCAGGGACCTTGGGATTAGCTTTCGTGATCGCAAATTTTCGTTTGGACCAGAACGCTGTTCGTGAATAACCGTTTGTCGCGTCGTAAAAAACAACTCGTCGCAAAGGAAGGAACGCCATCGCCAGAAGACCATCGGAGAAGGAAGAGCGTATTGAAGAGCCAAGACAAAAGAAGGATGAATACTGAGTTTCCATCGCCCAGGGAAGTGAATTCATCCGACGATCAGGTAACAATGCCAAAGCAATAGCTGCTAAAATAATAGCAAAATACCTATTGGCTTGGCATTGAACAGTACATGAATATATGTATGATATGCCCAAACGGTTGAACATTCGTGTGTCGCTTTTAAACGAGGAAAAGTATCAGAACGCGCCAACGCCAAAGTTTCCCGCTTATTTCGGTTCTTGGGTTGCAATATTCCGTCTTTCGTTACGGGAAAACATTGACCCTTGCAGCGGTAAGCTAATGCGCATTGCCGTGCTCTTAAAAATTCGTCTCTTTAATGCACCACATACGCGTCTTTTGTCGCATTCGGTCTTTACCCTGATCACAGCTTGGCGTTTCGTTTCGTAGCTTGCTTTCGCATCTTCGTTTGTCATATCGAGCTCGAATCGAACCTAACGTTTATGCGTTGGTATTTTACCGAATTTATGCGCGCTTGGTTCGAATATTGTTCGGTTGGAACGCACTGCATTTGATATCAGCATTTTATTGCATTTTATTTAATAATTAGAAAAATGGCTCAAAAGAATGGTGAAGAGAAGCCAACCGCCGGCGGGATGTGTGGAAGCGCGAAGCTGACCAAATTATATACGCAGCAGGAAAAAGGTTAGCGAAGATATTCAGCCAGGCTCCGTTTTTCACTTTCACAAAAGTTTTCCGATTTACTTTTGAAATCACATCAATTGGGGCTCCTGTTTTCCCATTCCGCAAGATTTCTTTCGTTTTCAAAACGAAAAATTTTCGTTGACGAAATGAAAAGTAAACGGCTTTTTATACAATTAAACGAACCTTAATAGCAAAAGGAAAAAAATAGATGACTTAAAACATATTGGACGTTGACATGCAATGACTGCATCTTTCAAGTGGCGATGCAGTGCGATCTTTACTGCACCGTCAAAATGGGCCCGTGTGAAACCAGCAGAAGGCTGTTATGCGCGGATCCCAGGCAAAACGCAGCCCTCCTCCCGCCCAACCGAGGGGCGCTGCCGCATGACGCACGGCGCGTAGCCGAACCGAACGCGAACATGCAAGAAAGATAGCTGTTAGACTAACATTCGAGGAAAATTAGCACTAGCACTTACTAAGAAACTAAGCATGCAATCAAAATACAAATACGACTACAATTACTAATTCCGAGAAAGGTATGTGAGTATTAGTAATTTAATAAGAGGATGGGAATTAGTGGTTGATACAATATGGTAGAGGGAATTATAATCCGAGCATAAGACCCTAAACGGTTCATGCAAGGAATAATTGATCTACCATATTATATCCACCACAAATTCCCTTCCTCTTATTAAATTACTAATATTCACATACGTCACCCCTCTAATCAAGTTGTGCATAAATATCACACCAAGCATTTTTCTACGGTTAATTAAGGATGGGAGGTTTACTAATAGTAGTCTACTAGAGTAAGATGGGAGTCTCACACCCGCATCCCAGTTAAGGCCCCGCAGAGCAAAGAGTAAAAAAGTTTTTCTTGTATTGATTCTATACGGTCCTGGTGTACTTTGTATTGAGGGCATCATACACAGGAGCCGTATTCTAAAATCGGACGAACTAGCGTAGTATAGAGAGTCTTTGTTATATAGGGTCGTCAAATTCTTTTGACCACCTCTTTATAAACCCCAAGCACGCCCATGGCCTTATTTACCATGGTAGAAATGAATTCGGAAAACTTTAACTTTGCGTCTAATAAGACACCAAGATCATTCACCAGGGTAATTCTCTCAAGAGAACCGACTTATTGACTTATTGATGCATTGACATAAACTTGATACCTATATCAGGGTAATTTAACTTGTGCTTTTTTATAAATAATTTTATTTTAACCCAACCTCAAATTTGGTTCGGACAAAATTTTCCACGGCAACAACAAATTTCGTTTTGGTGTAAGCAGCTGACGCATTCCGATTTGGTTATCGGAATGTTGGCAAGAAATAAATTTTTGCGCATAACAGCACAAATGTGCACGTAACAGGCTCAGACTGTGCTTGTAACATGCGCTTAACAGAGCATCCGGGTGAGCACACTGTTTCCCGCCCAGTTTAATTTGGACTTCAAAATGTATCATATCGATAACAAAAATATGTGAAAGCTGGAGCACCTTAAAACGAAAACGAAACGTTTTGGCTGAAAAACGTAATCCGCAAAAGTAAATGAAAATGGAGCCTGCCTGATTAATCGAATGAGAATAGTTTTTGAGGAGGGTGCAATTTCGATAGATCCACTAAAAATCCAATGTCGTTTGGAAATCTTAGATTCATACATTACTAAAGCAATGGCCCTGCAGTCCGAGATCGACAGTTTAGATCCAGATAACTCGGAGAGGTCGGAATTAGAAGAAAACGTGTGTGATTACAAAGGCGTTGTACATGTCGGCAGCGCCAAACAGGTCTTCCTAACCACAAGGAAATTTCGATCCCGTGCAGCACCGTTCTAATTTGCCAAAATTAAAGTTGCCAAAGTTCAGCGGCAAGCATGCGGAATGTAAACATTTTATTAATTTGTTCGAAAGTTTGGTAGATTCCGACCGGTCGCTGTCCAACATTGAAAAATTCAACCATCTTATTTCGTGCTTGTCCGATGAAGCCTTTAGGAACAATACAGGCATTCCAAGTATCAGATGCAAACTATTCAAAGGCTTTAGCAAGTTTGAAGGGAGGTGTATGACAACAAGTGCTTAATATATTTATTTATTTATTAAATATATATTGATACACTTGCTCAGTTGTTTGATATCCCGGCCATGACTAAGCCTTCCGCCTCTTCTCTGCAATTAGTTATAGGTTCCGTGTCAGCAATTTTCGAGTCGGCTTTATTATTAGGAGACGAGCGAGAGGTTGCTAACGCCATGATCATACATCTCGCGTTGTCGAAGATAGATTCATATATGAAATCAAAATATAAGGAGCAGCTGGACTATGATGTGCTGCCCCGCTGGTCTGCACCTTTCAGCAGAGGAATCCCCCAAAGTAAGAGGAAAACCAAAGTTCGACATGCCTTCGACCAGCAAGAAAAACACCAGGTCGTCGTTTTTGGGCAAGGGCAGAAAAGTCTATCGATCCAAAGCGCGTATATTGTGGCTCTAACCACTCGATTCTAAATTGTCATGGATTTGGGGCGATACCCGTGTTGGAGCGGTTCGACTTCGCAAAGGACAAGCAGCTGTGCATTAATTGCCTTCAATCTGGGCATAGGGTTTCCCAGTGCACATCCTCTAAGTGCAGAGTTTGTTCACAGGGCCACCACACACTATTGCACAGATATGGCGCTTCGAATCAAATCAGAGTTCAGACTCGCAAGGTCAGGCCAATAGAGTGCAGGCTTCGTCACATCCTGCGCAGGTTGAACGTGTTTCCACTGAGCCCGAGCAAGTCATCCTGGCCACAGCAGTGGTTCGAGTTTGAGACAGGTTTGGCCAAGTTCAGTTCGCAAGAGCACTATTGGACTCAGGCTCGCAGGTCAATTTCATGACGGAAAGCCTGGCGCAGTCTCTAAGGTTGTCAAGGGTTAACCGTTGCTTGACAATAACATCCGAAGGAAAGTCAAGCTTGGTCTCGAGGAGTGAAGTGTCGACTAAAATATAGTCGAGGTTATATAATCATAGTTTCGTCGCAGATTTTGGGTTCTCAGCAGCATTACGAACCAGCAGCCGGATATTAGTCCTCCCATCAAGCAGTGGAAAATTCCGGCGAACGTAGAGTTGGCAGATCCAGCGTTCCATCGACCTCAAAGGGTAGATATGTTGCTTGGAGCAGACTCATTTTTCGAGTTGTTGTGAACCGGGCAACTCAGACTCGATAATGGAGGTCCGTTAATACAGAAAACTCTCCTGGGATGGGTAGTTTCTGGACGATGCAAGCAACAACAAGAAGCCGCGTGTTGTGTCGCAGCTTTGTCAAAGGAAGACATGGAGTTGGAACGCCTTGTTGAAAGGCTTTGGGAGCTAGATACTGTTCTAGAAAATAAAAAATGAACAAAATATTCAGCAGAACTAATTGCCCACTATTCAGAAGGAATTGGTATTATCTCTCGTCAGATTTCGTTTGAATCGCTTCACTGGAGACGATCGCAACTTTCAGCTCATAGTATGGTGAGAGAATCCATCTGATGAGGTACAGATTTTTGCATTTAAATACTGTCACCTACGGAACGGCTTCAGCTCCATTTCTTGCCATCCGTTGCTTGCAAGAACTTGGAAAATGGTCAAGTCTGTTGTCGATTGCTGGCAGCAAAGGCTAGAGTTGCTCCAACAAAGACGAAAACCATACCAAGGCTTGAACTATGCGCCGCCACTCTCTTGGCTCAATTTTGGTCATACGTTAAAAAAGTTCTTGACCAATGCAGAATCGAGAGCGTTTATTTCTGGACGGACTCCGAAATAACGCTACATTGGATAAAGACTCCGCCATCGTCGCTTGCTGTTTTTGTATCAAATAGGGCAGCCACAATTCAGGAGCTATCAGAAGGTATTACATGGCGTCATGTGATTTTGCTGTCAAATCCAGCGGACTTGGCGTCTCGTGGATGCGACGTCTCTGAACTCCTTGAGTCAATTTGGCTAGAAGGTCCGAAATGTTTATGTGAGCATTGTTGGCCAGAGAACTCGCATTTGAACATCCCAGCCAATGTAAGGGATTCGGAGATAAAAAAGTCCGCCCAAGATTTAATTGGTGTTGAGGCTCATTTCCCAATCAGATATTTTCTCGTTTTTGTCGTACACTAATTTAGTTCGAGTATTTGCCTATGTGTACCGGTTTTTGAACATCGAAAGGGAAAAGAGCGCTCCAGGGTGGTTACTGTAAAGGAGTTGCAGCAATCGTCCCTTAAATAGATGGAGCTGATTCAACGAAGTGTCTTTCCGCAAGAGTTTAAACAGTTGAAAAGGGACAGGCTCTGCAGCCAAGCCTGCAAATGATGGCCCCTTTTGTCCAAAAGATGTCAGAAAAAAGGCGAACGTTTTCACTTATCAGGGTGGAGGCAGGTTGTTGCATGCGCCTGTGCCACTTGAGGCCAAGTTTCCAATTCTACTGCACGCCAAGAGTCATTTAGTAAAACTTTTTTTGAGGAATTTGCACTTAAAAAATTGTCATGCCAATGCAAAGACACTGGTTAGTCTGCTGAGACATGAGATTTGGCTCGTAAATGCACGTCGGGAATGCACTCGGATAGTTAGGAGATGCATCCATTGTTTTCGCTACAAACGGAAATTGATGAGTCAGATCATGGGAAATCTGCCGGCAGACAGGTTTAGAGAAGGTCGTCTATTCCTGATTTGTGGTGTGAAGTTTTGTGGCCCTATTAACGTCTCGCTTCGGATTCGAGGACGGCCGCCCGTCAAAATGTACATCGCGGTATATGTTTGTATCGCTTCGAAGGCCGTCCATCTGGAGCATGTCCCGGACCTGTCAACTAATTGTTTTCTTATGTCTTATGCTGAGGAAGCGTTCGAGGAGCAGCAGCCCAGCCTGCGGACGTTCGCAGCAGAGCAAGGGGTGGACTGGAAGTTCATCCCCCCATGAGCACCGCACTTTGGCGGTTTGTGGGAGACGACGGTCAAGTCGGCGAAGCAAATCGTCGTCCGGCAGATCTCCGACGCCGCGCTCTCGGAGAGCGAAGTTCGGACGGTGTTGGCCGAGGCAGAGGCCATTCTGAACACCAGGCCACTCACTCCGGCCAGCACAGATCCCAAAGATGGAGAGGTGCTCACGCCAGGGTATTTGCTGATCGGCCAGACCTTCGCTCGCTGCCGCAAGGATTCGAGCCAGACGCACCGAGCAGCGGTAGCACCTTTACCAAGAGGTGGCAAGTGCTCTCAGAGCTCAAACGGCGGCTCTGGCAGGCCTGGTCGAAGAACTACGTCCACAGCCTCGCAGCAAGTGGCAAGCGCCAGAACCCAACATAGAGGTCAGGGCCATGGTGGTGGTCCACGAAGACAACACGCCGCCGCAGCGGTGTATCACCGGCAGGGTGATCAGCGTCGTCAAAGGAGCGGATGGAAGGTGGCCGAGGTGCGGACAGGAAGGGGCGTCATTAAGCGCCCAATTCACATATTGGGAGCTGGGAGCTACCAGCAGATTGAAGACCGACGTGCGGTCGTTCAAGGCGGCCGGAATGTCGGTACAGCGGTCGATGCAGCCGCAAGTTTTAAATAAGTTAGATTTCAATTGGAAATGAAATTAATGAAGTCGCTTCCGCCTAAGATCTACCGCCTAACATAGTTACATGCACTCAAACTAATGAAGCAACATAACGATGTTGAGCAACATTCGTTGCAGCATAGCCTATTGTACTAAGCTGCCAGAGAGTCGCAATCTCGAATTGATGGTCGTGTTTTTTGGTTCTCGTCTTCGCCGCAACAGCTCTGATTCACCCCCCGCTAGTCCCCGTGTCCGAGGCCTGAGTAAAGGCAGTTAAAATAAATTATCGCAAAATTCTACACAAAGAAAACAAAGTGATCCGCCTTTGAAAGAAGTGAAAGAAAGAAAGTGAAACGGGCTTTAGTCCACTGGTCAGGCGCAATCGGCTCAATTTCCCCTTAGTGACTTGGTCTATTCCATATATGTACTTCTATAAAGATAGAAAGTATCACCGTTGTAGATGATATGCTACAATTATCTTATTATGGCGACCAACGTGGGGCCCGATCCGGACAGAGCTCCGTGATCAAAGCATTGCCTAACATTTCATACCTCAATTAGTTACTGTGTAGTGAACGCATGCATGCACACATGTAACACTCTGGGTTTTCGACTTTTCCTGAGTTTTTAAAGTCAAAATTTTGAAAAAAAGGATAAATTTTGAATTAGGTTAGGTTAGGTTACCCCGGACGGCCCTCAGCGGGGCCACGCATAGGCCAATCTGGCCCTTAGTTATCCGGATAGGGGGGGTGTATGAACCGTCGCGGGAGTGTTTATGTGGTTTTAAAGTCCTCGAGAATCGAGGTATTTTTAGCATAGGCCAGCAGTTCCTGTGGCGTCCTTTTGGAGGCATCTTCCAGTGATGCCAGCACTGGGGCGCCCAGGTATCTCCTCCTTGCCCTTGAGAGAGCCGGACAGTTGCAGATGAGATGTTCCAGGGTTTCGATGACCCCAGGTTCATCACATTTCCTGCAATTATCCAGGTTGGTGATGCGTAGCTTTGTTGAGTGTGCCGCAACCAGACAGTGACCTGTAAGTATTCCCACTAACAATCTACAGTCCTTTCGTGGTAGGTGCAGTAGGTAATGGCTAAGTTTCTCGTTGCGTTCCTTGCACATTATCTTCGAGGTTCTGTAGGTGGTGGTACTCCTCCACCTGCTTTCAGTCTGTGAACTAGCCTGCTTCTCTAGATCGCTTTGCAGCGTTCTAAGGGAGACAGGCACGTTCTCGGTTCTCCTATTCTCCAGCCCGACGCCTTCCTTAGCTAGTACGTCCGCCGCCTCGATTCCTTCGATGCCCTGGTGGCTGGGAACCCAATAGATCCGCACTGTCTTTGCTTAGGATGTCTAATGCCTCCCTGCTCGCCAAGACACTTCTGGAACTGACCGCGGACGATTGCATGGATCTTATCGCCGCTTGGCTGTCGACGAATAGGTTCACCGCATAGTGTGCTCGTTCTGCAAGCATAGCGACCTCTGCTGCTTTCCCGATGGCAAAAACTTCTGCCTGGAATATGCTGCATTGGTCCGGTAGCTTATATGACAGCCTTATCTCAGGGTCTGTACAGTATAGGCCCGCTCCTACTCCTCCGTCCATCTTGGAGCCGTCTGTGTATATATTGAGGTGCTCAGTTTGGTCCCTTCCAATTTTCCAGTCTTCAGGTCCCAAAGATGTGGTTGTTTTGACGTCAAGGCAAGTTTGATGGGTCATGCATTCAGTTGATCTGGTCATTTCCCTGCCGATTGAACTATGCCCGTATCCTTGTGGCGACATGTTTCCTGATGCGATTAGGCGCTGTGCTGCCTTTCCTGCAATCAGGCGAGCTTGAATGTCCAGGGGGTCGATTCCGAGTACAGTTTCGAGTGCTTTTGTTGGGGTTGACCACTGCGCCCCTGCAATACAGAGCAGAGCCTGTCGCTGAGTCTTTTCCATAAGCATGGTATGTCTTCTTTTTCAGTAGCCTGCCACCACACTAAGGCTCCATACAGCAGAGTTGGTCGCACCACCGAGATGTAGATCAATGGTGGCCTTCTTCTCCCTTTCCACTACATTGGGTCTCCATGCCAGCTTGCTGTCCAGTACTGTGCCTAGGTATTTCACCTGTGCTTTTGGAGTCAGCCTAGTTTGGTCAATTTTCGGTGGGGGGGGGGGTCCATATCGGTACTTTGTACCTCTTGGTAAAGAGGATGAGGTCCGTCTTGTCCGCGTTGATACTGAGTCCTACCTCTTCCGCCCACTCACGTATCTCCCTGAGTGTACGTTCCATTAAGGAGCTGAGGGTCGATGGACATACACCTGTAATAAGTATGCTTATGTCATTTGCGTAGGCTGTTATCTTTAGGGCCTTCCTTTCAAATCTCTCGACGAGGTCGTCGACCACCAAATTCCACAGTAGTGGCGACAGGACTCCACCCTGAGGTGTGCCTTTGTGTGCCCCCTTTACCATGGAAGCGGTGCCCCACTCCGATTCAAACGTTGATTGCAGGGTTTATGTTATTCGCTTCTAAGCGACTTGTTATTGCGGTTGTGGCCACTTTGTTGAATGCTCCGGAGATGTCAACAAATGCTCCCAGTGCATACTTTTTGTTGTGAAGGGCGCTCTCGATGGTGGCTACTAGCGAGTGTAGTGCCGTCTCCACTGATTTCTCTGGTGTAGGCGTGTTGGTTTGTTGACATCAGTCCCACTACCTCATTCCTGATGTGCAAATCCAACAGCTTTTCTAGTGTTTTTAGTATAAAGGAGGTAAGGCTTATCGGTTTGTAATCCTTGGGACTCACGTGGCTGCACTTTCCTGCCTTTGGGAGGAAGACAACTCTTGAGGTTCTCCATTGGATAGGGATATAGCCCGTACTTAGGCATGCTGAGTATATTGCGAAGAGCCATGGGGTGATAACCTCTTTGGCCAACTGCATCATGGCTGGGAATATCCCGTCCAGTCCTGGTGCTTTTCTGCCCGCGAAGGAGTCTATGGCCCAGTGGATTCTCTTAGTGGTTAACAGACCTATTGGGGGGTGCTGTTCCTCGGTTGCTAGGTCCTGATGCTCTTTGGCATCAGTGACCTCGGTGCATCCAGGGAAATGCACCTCCATTAGTGGTAATAGAGCTTCTTCACTGCCCTCTGTCCACTGTCCGTTGTCTAGTTTTAGTTGGCTCTGTACTGTGGGCTGCTTTGAGGGCAGCAAATTTTGAATTTGAAAGCTTAATATTTTCTAGGCTGTAAGCTGAACCTACATAGTGCTTAGTTGTGTTTAGGCACTTGTAAAAGTGCGATATCACAGGAGCCTGGACAGAAAATTTGGTTTCTATAGCTCCTATAATCTGTGAGACCTAGGCGAGCATCAGGATGGAAAGACGGACAGACAGACATGGCTATATCGACTCGGCTATTGATCAGGAATATATATACTTTATGGGGTCGGAAACGCTTCCTTTTGTGCGTTACAGACAACCACTTTCCCCACAATTCTAATATACCCCTAAACTCTTTTTTGAGTATCGGTTATACGAAAACATTTTTTTAACTAAAAAGAAAGCACATCAATCTCCAAATCTATTCGAAATATTTGGCTTCGTTCGAAGTGTAAATATGGTGTTACATATTGTTATTAGTGGATCTTATATGGCGAGTCGATCTCTCGAGTCGCGTAAAAGTTTAATATTTAACACGTACCAACAGCATTACAATGAACGCCCATCAGTAAAATATTAAAAACACTAAATGATATATATAAACTAAATTTAAAAGAAAATATTTGAATACCCGATGAAAATTAAGTCGACCGGTAGAAAAGTTTTTCCTGTAATAAAATCACAATACGCACAATAATATTTTTTAGGTTAGGTTAGGTAGTGGCGGCTGCCTGGCTCGCTAGGAGCCCGTCACACTTATGCCGGTTTCGGCCCGTTGTGGTACCGCTTGGGATCTTCCTTTTCTACGTCATGAGACCTGATGTCAGCAGCTATCCCATCCGGATGCTGTTACAAAGTTTTCTATCTTTTTGCAACATATTGTGGATATTTCCGAAATGTAAGTTATGTCAGTTTTGCAGCCTTTTTCTGCTGAGAGCTAGACAGGAACAGAACAGGTGTTCCACTGTCTCCTCCTCTTCCTCGACTCTGCAGCTGCGGCAAAAATCATTGTAGGGGTCAACCAGCTTATTTGCATGGGTACCTATTAGCCAATATGCTTTGAGGGAACGTATGACTTCGCCACACCTTTTTCTGCAGAGCTTGCAGAGCTCAGAGGTGCGCTTCCTATTTATTTTCGGACATATAGCGATTTGATCGCAGCTTGGCTGTTGCTGTAGTTAAACATCTGCGAGTTGCCGTTACGGTAACAGCTTGAAGGCAGTCCAAGGCTTCCCTGATTGCTATGACTTTTGCCTGAAAAACGCTGCAGTGATCGGGGAGCCTGAAGGAGTGCCTTATTTTCAGCTGCTCGGAGTAGATTCCTCCTCCGACCTTGTTGTCCAGCCTCGATCCTTCTGTGAAGATTTTTATGGCCCCATATGGGCCTGGTAGTTGAGCCATTCGTCACTATGAGGGAAGATTGTATTGAAAGAAGTATCTGTGTGTATTTTGTGTGGACGATATTGCTAATATTTAATATGATTGAGTGACCCATTGTGCTGTGTTGTGATGCCCATTGGTCGGGGTCTCTCCGACGTATTGCTGCACCTTCTGCCCACTTTTCGTGCAAGGCCGTTGATGGCCGTATCTCCGGCCTTTTGAAGGTGGGCCGGAATGATCTGGTTCAGACTTGGCGATTTGAACGGGTTGGAGCTGTTTACTGCCCAGGTAATGTTCCGTTTTGCAAGGATGTGCGCCATCGAAGTTACCGAGCCTTCACTAGGGAGGTGTGCTAGCTTGATGGTTGAAATTTTAGAATAGTTTTTCTAAATATAAAATACCGAAGAACTTGGGTGGCTGCAAATAATTATATTTTAAACAACGAAAAGAGGCGATAAGATTGCGTGCGTTTGATTTCAATAGCTTTTTTTGACTTCTTCCATCATTCTCACAAATTTATGTTTAGCCTGGCTTACCTACGGTGGCAAAGCGGGGTGAATTTGCCAAGAGCGAGCTTTTATTGCGCTCCCGCTTTGCCCTAGCCTAACTTACACTAGACTTTATAATATTCGAAAAAATAAGAACAAAAATGTATCAAGAACTCGATGCCAAGTGGCGTTACACCAGCCCCGTTGAAGGCCTGGAAGGCTTCAAGCCAGTGGCAGAAGCGCCAACTTGTGAATTGGCCTCCTGAACGTGGCTCCGCTGCTCGTCCTTAGGTCGACCACCCTGACCCTTCCGTCCTGCCCGGCGGTTGTTCCGACCACGCTTCCGAGGAGCCACTGTTGAGGGGGCAGGTTGTCCTCGGCGACGATTACGAGGTCGCCTTCCTTGACATCATCTATCGATATCTATCGTTGCTGATGGTCGCGTCTTTACTTCGCTCCGCCTAATAATTATTTTTTTCCGTGGTTTAAGGAGAGTAATTACATTATAAAACGTTTATTGTGTTTGTAATTAATCGAGCATTCCGTTTGCTACATGTGCATAACCAGTACTGGTGTTTTCGTGTAGTTATTCCCAAATTTTTAATCCAATTTGTGCTTTCTTTCCTACCCCGTCATTCTTAGTCACCGGCAGCTGCAATGTTGTTGACATATGTATTGTCGATGCACTCTATCTGAGCCGCTCTCTATTTTTATCTACATTTTAATCTTCTCTGCATAAATACTAACACAGTCGTATTGCGTTTGCCGCCTCCCTCTCCGCGTCGGACGCTTTGTGTTTTTCGTGTTCGTTTTGTGTTTGTGATTTTGCGACGGCCGTTTGTTCGTTGTTGTTGCTGTATTGATCTGCGTTATTGTTTGTGCTACTTGATCATTATTAGTTTCGACTTAAAGTCATCGCTCAAGTATTTTCCTCGATTAATCTCACCTTTCTCATATTTATTTTCCTCATCTTTTCATAATGAGTATTTGTAGTGCTAAACGCTGCCGCTCAGCTGCCACACGGCAAACATTCACCTTCTGCTGGTTGTGTGATAACATGGCACACACTGTTTGCGCCGACTTTGGGCAAATTGGAGGACGCGTAGTCGACCTCATAAAGACTCGCTGCGGTCTCAACTGGACCTGTTGGGACTGCAGAGCTATTGAGAACGACATGCGGATTTTTATGAGACAGACTCACACTGAATTCGCTGCGCTCAACTCCGGATTCAAAATGCTACAGGATAAGTTTCTAGCAATGGAGTCTCATTTCAAAAATCTCAAAATTTTGACTGAGTCGCCAAAGCGAAAGAAAGTTAACAATTATTTGCCAAATTTTAATCCGGTCGTTTCTCTTCCAGTCCTGGATCACCTGCACCCCAATCTCGATCACCGTCACTAATAAATTTTGACGCCATGGACCTTTGTTCTAATGGTTCCATTGCACCGACTACGACGGTGGCCTCATCTGCAGTTTCTCCTGCAGTCGCACCTGCCGCCCCTCCCGCGCCCATGTCTGACCAGGATGTCGGCCCGAAAGTCATCGAGGAAGCCGTCGCAAGCGCTTCCGTGGTCCTACTTGAAGCCGCTAACGCTGCCGTCCGGAGGGATATTGAGGCTCCCTCAACCTCAACTCCCATAACTACTGCTTTCCCAACTAACACCTCTACGTCCACTGCTCCCGTCTCAACAAATAATTCTGTGACCCCTCTATCTGTTCTTACTGCGGTTGCTCCTTTAAAACCTATTTTCGTCTCTCGACTCATGGCATCGGCTACGGAGGTAATGGTCCGAAACTTCATATTGTCTAAACTCAACATAGATAGTTCTGCGGGTCTTGTGGTTACCAAATTTAACTTTAAGGTCAAGCGAAACATCTCCTCTTTTAAAATTCTCGTCCCTGATAAGCATGTTAATAGTTTGCTTTGACCCCTCTTTTCTGGTTCCGGTGCATACGATTTGTCACCTCTTTACAAATCGTCCCACCAGCCCGGATCATCGAGTAGGTATTCTTCCAACTCCATCTGCTCCATCTGCAACTCCGTCTGCTACATCTTCTGTAGCAAAAAACTAACTTCTCCTAGTACGTTAAAGATTGCCTATCAGAACGTTCGTGGCTTGGGCAGCAAGTTCAACAAGTTAGATACTGATAGTGCAACTTTTCAGGCCGACATTATCGCTTTCTCCGAAACCTGGCTTCATCCCTCAATCTCTGATTCCGAAATCCTTATTGACAAATTTAACATTTATAGATCGGATCGTCCATCTCGTGGTGGTGGTGTCCTGATTGCTGTCCGTTCTGACACACCATCCCAACTTTTTTCTGTCGAAGCTCATAACAATATTGAAATTATAGTAGTTAAGCTTCGACTCTCCTCGATAAATCTATTTATATCGTGCTCTTACATCCCACCGTCCTCTGAATTTTCAACCTACATGCTTCACGCAGCCCTTTTTCAAACTGTTTCGTCCCAACTTACTGAGTCCGATTTTCTCATCGTCCTCGGATATTTCAATCTTCCAAATATTTCCTGGTCTCCATCCAAAGACTCCAACCAGATGTTCCCAATCATGCAGCACGATTTCGTTGATTCTCTGTCCGACTCATCATTGGGTCAGATAAACGGCATATGCAATAGCATAGGTAGGATTTTAGACCTTGTCTTTACTACCGACTCCACGAACACTTTAGTACACAGAGGTTCCCCTCTATCTTTTCCCGAAGACCTTTACCATCCCACCCTGGAAATAGATGTCCAGCTGCCTTCTCCTGGTCCCACCAAATCCTGCATAAAGCCTTCAGCTATATTTTGCTTCAAGAGGGCTGATTTTATCTCTTTGAATAGCGCACTTTCTCTGATAGATTGGTCATTCCTCGACGACTTTCGTGAGATCGAGCACGCCACTAACGCTTTCTATAGCACTGTTTTTCCATCTTTCCTACCTTTGTTCCATTAGTTTCCCCTCTCAGAAATCTTTCTGGCCCTATTTGGTTCACTCCGCGGCTAGTAAACCTAAGGAATATAAAATCTCGTTTATATAACAGGTTTAAACTGTCTGGCTCGCAGTCCGATTTCTCTAAATTTTCCATTTGTAATACCCTCTGCTATAACCGTTATTTGGCAAAATGCAAGCTCAACTTTAAATTTTAAGCTCAACTTTTGTTAACTCTAAACGTAATTCATCACAATTCCCCTCTTCTTTACACTTAAATGGTACTTATGCAGATAACAATTCCGATATCGCTAACCTATTTGCTTCATTTTTTCAACTTTGCTACTCTGCTCCTTCTAATAACATGCCCTCTATTCTCGCCTCACCTTACGACTATACTGCCGCGCACTCATATCCTATCCCTTTTAATAGTTCAAGTTGGATCCATCCCCCCTTTATTGATTATGATGGCCTTCTAACTAATTTAAAATCGTGTAAGTTTTCTTTCTCCACTGGTCCAGATTTGGTTCCCAGTGCCGTGCTCAAACTTTGTGCGGATTTTCTTTGCGTGCCCCTCTTGAAACTGTTCAACCTCTCTCTCGAGCTTGGTGATTTTCCCACCGTCTGGAAAGAATCCTACATAATTCTTATTCATAAAAAGGGGTCTAAATCAGACGTCTTAAACTACCGTTGTATCTCCAATTTATCTGCCATTCCTAAACTCTTCGAAAAAATTATTACTTTTCAGCTCCAACACTTTTGTAGTTCCCTGTTATCAGAATCACAGCACGGATTTGTAAAACGTCGCTCAGTTTCGTCTAACCTCCTTGAATTTTCCTCCTTTGTAATTGCCGGACTTGCAAAGCAATGTCAAACTGACGTAGTTTATACTGATTTTAGTAAAGCTTTCGATTCAGTTAATCACAATCTCCTCATCCACAAACTATCTCTACTAAGATTTCCGACTAAACTTCTTCACTGGACTAGTGCGTACCTTTGAAACCGTTCTCAGCGTGTCTGCTTCCCAATCTTCTCTTTCTAAACCAGTTTTGTCTCTTCGGGTGTGCCGCAAGGTAGCCATCTCGGGCCCTTATTATTTAACCTCTTTATCAATGATCTTCCCCAAGTTTTAACTAATTCACGAGTCCTAATGTATGCTGACGATGTGAAGCTATGTTTTTCCTACAGCGATCCGGTGTCCCCGTTATTTCTTCAATCGGATCTCGACGCTCTCAACAATTGGTATACTCTTAACGCTCTTCCTCTTAACATTTCCAAATGTAACGTCATGACCTTCTATCGCAACAAGCCTTACCTTTTTGACTTCACAATTAATAACATTTCCTTGGAACGCCTGTACAAAGTTAATGACTTAGGCATTATCTTCGTTCCGAACTTATTTTTTAATTCTCATACATCCGCTATTTCGAATAAAGCCAAAGGAGTCCTTGGCTTTATCAAAAGATGGTCGAAGGAATTTTCTGACCCCTATACCACTAAACTACTCTACGTTTCTCTTGTACGGCCTATCTTGGAATATGGTTCCTGTCTCTGGTCTCCCCATTACCAAAAATATCAAGATATGCTTGAGTCCGTTCAAAAACAATTCCTTATCTTTGCCCTGCGCGGACTTAATTGGGACCCCTCTCGTCATCTTCCTTCTTATGAGAGTCGGCTGCGTCTCATTAACTTGCACTCTATTGAAAGCCGTAGAACTTGTCATGGAATTCTCTTTCTCCACAAACTTCTCCTAGGCGAGGTTGAATCTTCGGCCCTCATTAGCCTTATCAGAATTGCTGTCCCATCCCGCCCGCCTAGGCATTACTTTCCTCTCCGTCTTCCTCTCTGTCCTTCAAACTACTCTGACCATGAATCTTTCCGTAGCCTTTGCCGCGATTACAATAAATGTTTCCATCTTTTTTCCTTTGATACTTGCGCTTCCAAAGTAAAATCTTCTTTAATGAATAATTTAAGTTAACTTTTTTCGGCCTTGTATTGTGTTACCGTACTTTCCAGTAGCAGATAATTTTATGATTTGTACATTCCTATTTTTACACAGTTTAACTGTCCATAGTTGAACTCTAAACATTAAACATTAAACATTTGGTTCCTCCTGGTGCCACTTGCATCTTATTTGCAAGCCCAGCACATACTCCCGGGACCATCGCTGCCAGAACATTTGCCTGGCTGACGAGACAAGCCGCCATCGCTTTAAGCAGCTCAGACCCTCCTGGTCCGGGGTCCTGGGTGCTGGGGGTGCGATGAGCGGCCCGCCTTTCAGCAGGTACCCGGGAGTCAGCGCGTCTCCGTCGCTTGGGTCTGGGCTTAGGGGTCCTACCGTGCGCGAGTTGAGGATCGCCTCGATCCCGACCAGCATGGTCGCCAGCTCCTCTGCGGTGAGGAGAGCGCTGCCGACTGCCCGTAGGAGTAAGCTCTTCGCTCACTTTACACCGGCCTCCCAAAATCCGCCCATGTGCGGTGCTCAAGGCGGTATGAATGCAAACTCGCACCCGCTTCTTGACGCGAATTCTCGTATCGCGTCCGCTTCCGCCTCGATCATCCTCCGCAGTTCGCTGAAGTGGCGACTTGCTCCGACGAAATTTGTCGCGTTGTCGCAATTCACGCGTTGTGGACATCCTCGACAGCCGACGAGCCTTTGGAATGCCAACAAGAATGAATTAGTCGTCAAATCGGAGACAATTGCTAAATGAACCGCCTTGGACGCAAAACAGACAAATAACGCTATGTAGGACTTATAAGGGGGCCTTCCATGAATTTTCAGAGTCGTATAGACTGGGCCACAAAAATCAACGCCACACACTGAAAATGGGCGGAGAGCACGGAGCCGGTCTGGGGGTAATTTGCCCATCATTTGGGTCTGGAGTCGAGGCTTGCATTTAAAGCAACCAATACACGACCTTACTGTCGCCCGGAAAACCGCGTGGCGTTCACTATCCAAATCCGCTATCTAAGGATACTCACGAGTGCTCGTGGGCCGGCATGAAAATTCGTTTGATGCAGATAGCGAACGTATTTCTGCACAAACTGCGAGCGTTTTGTCAATAATAAAAGGAAACTTGGCATTATATGACATAGGAGCGTTAACCAGTCGCCCCCCAACTCGCAATAACGAAAAAGAGCACCAAGTCCTCGTCTCTTCATGGATGAAGGGATTCAAACGCTGAAGACTGGGGCCTAACTTGGTGCCTTTACGAACCCTTTCAATATCTTCTTGAGACTCATTTTTTTGTGCAATTTCGAAAAATTTTCAGAAACGCCTCGTCGTATTCTACGGATGACGGAATTTTTCAAAGTTGGGACTTCTGTCTTTGCATTTTCAGATAAAGCGGAACACGAAAATTAATACTCTTAGCAGTTTGAGGTGGGACGAGTATCTCTCGATTACATCCACTAAATAATTTGGTTGAGCCGCCACGGTCAGTCCGACCGATTTCTTCCTAGTTTCCATCTGTAGCTCTTCTTCGAAAGCTCGAAGTGCGGATTTCTGGGCCAGATCTCCTCTTCAACCTTCAAGAACGCTGGTCCACTAAACCAGATCAACTGCACGATTTCCTCTACGTCACAACCTCTCGAATGTTGATAACGACGTAGAGTGGGATCGGATCCAATGAAGGGCAACTTCCGAATCTGACCAGTATAACATTTTTTCGATTGGAACCTTGAGCAGCGATTTGATTCGATGACAAAGGTCTGCGAAAAGGTGAGCGGCACATAACTCAAGCTTTGGGAGTGTTTTTGTCTTGAGCGGCGCTACTTTCGACATTGCAGTCAACAACGAGACCTTGAAACTTTCTGCAGTCTTTCTACTTATATAGACGCAGGCTCCATAAGCTCATGGATGCGTTGGCAAAGGCATGTACTTGAATCCGTGACATGGGATCAGTCTGCACAAATCGAGGTATAGTAATCTTCTCAAGGATTCTTTTAGTAAGTCTCTTGCTGTTTCCAAGTTCATTGGAATTGACTCATCCCAATCTAGCTTAGTAAGCCAAAGCTCCTGCAGTAGGATCTTTCCCTTAATTAATAAAGAACTTAACAAGCCAAGGGGGTCAAACGACTTTGATGTCACCAATAATATGTTCCGTTTTGTCGCTCGAAGACCCATAACTGACGAAGCTAAGCACAGATGGTCCAACTGAGCGGTACAGGTGATATTTTGCAGTCTTCACGGCCGCTTCCCACAACCCGCCAAAATGCGGAGAGGTGGTGGGATGAAACGCCAGTCGATCGAGTCAGCCAAGCAGGATTCATGGACCTCCTTCATGGAGATTCCTTTCGTGATAATATCTTATCAGCGCAAAAGTAATGGAATGTCCCTTTGGCAGAATGAGTGGGTGCTGAGCATCAAATCCTAGCGATGGGTTGCCAAAACGACCTCCAACTCTAAGTAGTCCAGAATGATCGATGAACGGGTTGAGATAACTAAAAGAACTGGATTTCATGACTTCACCATTGCGTTGAATCTCCTTTATATCCCTCCACAAATTGGCCAGCTGAATGTGTCGAATCAAAAGATGCGTTCCTTGCCGAATATCAGAAACGGTGAGTCCTGGATGCCTAAGACGATGTATACATTTATGTTTGTCGGCGAATGTGCGCTGCATGCGAAAGAACGAACGGCTGCGAAGCTTTAAACTTGCTATGTCGGTAGCAGGAGATACAGGCGACTTATCCTTGGAGCTTAGCAAAAAAGATGAGCCGTGAAACCATAGCTCTGACTGGATAAGATGGCTGGGAAGCGAGCCTCTCGAGAGAATATCAGAAGGACTTAAAGATGTGGGAACATAGCGCCATTCCATGGCTGCCGTCAACTCCTGAATTGATGCTCATCCCTAATCCAAGATAATGCTGTTGACGAATTCGACCTGCAATAAAACCGACTTGTAACGATTCCCATGTCTTTTACATTTTGCATAATTTTTGCAAGCAAATGGGCTCCACTTAATTCCAGCTTAGGAATCGATAAAGTCTTAAGTGGCGCTACTCGTGATTTTGAACACAAAACGTGGCTCGACGACTGGGCTTCCCTGGATACGACATATACGCAAGCACCATATACTTCCATGCTGGCATCACAGAATCCGTGAAATTCTGTAGCCGCACTAGAATGAAGAACCAAGCGAGGAAATGAGATCCGAGGAGTGCTTGCCAAACTGTTTCTTAAGTCCATCCAAGTTGAATGCAACGCTGAGGGTAGGCTTTCATCCCAATCCAAATTTTCTCTCCAAAGCTGCTGAAGGAAGATTTTGCACCTGACAATGAATGCATTTATCAATCCAAGAGGGTCGTAGAAATGCGTAATCGTAGATAAAACCGACCGCTTTGAGGGCTTTGAGTTTGTGTCCAGTGCGGACAAGGCAAAAAGCAGCTGATCCGAAGCAGGGTCCCATTACCACGGGACAGTAAAGCTGATGTTTGGTGCATCTTGTCCATGACCTGTGCGACCAAATTACCGCCAGAAATAAGATCATCCACGTAAAACTCCTGCCGCAGAGCAGCTGAGCCAAGAGGGTAGGACTCACCCTCGTCGATGGCCAGCTGGTGCATTGCGCGGACCGCTAAAAATGATGCAGCCCTCGTCCCGTATGTAACGGTGTCTAATGTGTAGATTTGAACCTCGGCCTCGATGGAATCTCGCCCTAGGATACACTGATACAGATTGTCAGGTGGAGCCACTCGTACGCAGCGGTAGATTTTACAAATGTCCCCAGTGAGAGCGACTGGATATGTTCGAAAGCAAATCAATATGTTCAACAATGCAGGCTGAATAACAGGGCCTGGCTTACGAGGTGGCTTACGAAATGTGCTTCACAATCGTCTTCTTCTTTGGTATTCAAAACAGCCTCCACACAATTCTCGACTTCCCAAAACATGCGAATAGTTTTATCCAACCTTGCTTCCATCTTAGCTTCCGAATCTGGACAATTATGCGTTGCCAAAAGCGCCGAGCTTGATACCTTCTGTCCACCGCCTGATACGATCCACCCAAGTCAGGTCTTCTGCAGAAGAGGCAGGCCATCGGTGAGTTTAATTTGCCCTACGCAGAGGAGATCATAGAAAGCTCGCACCAATGAGGAGATCAACCCGCTGAGGATTGAAAAATGCAGGATCGGCAAGCTGAATATTAGATGGAATACTCCAATGGGATACATTTACTGCCATACTTGGTTGACAATTGGTTATCGTAGGGGCGATGAGAGCAGTCAGCTTAGTTATGTAAGCAGAGGTGCGAGAATGCATACAAATCAGTAGAAACGCTGGTATCGCCTAGCCCAGACACAAGTGCAGACGATTGAGTTCTTCTAAGCTAAAGCTGCTGGTCGAACCTGGCTGTGACGAGATGCAGTCGCGATCCTGAATCTAGTCTGGCACGACAAGGAACTAAAACGCCAGACCGATTCTTAACGAGAACCACGGCTGTAGCCAGAAGCACAACATCAGAGTGAGGACTCTGGGCAGCAAGAGAGGTAGACGAATGTAAAGACGAGCTGCTAACAGAATTTTGAGCAGCGGAAAGAGCTTCTGGTTGAAGGGCCAGATCGGGAGGAGTAACGCCTAGGCAGCTTTGTGTTGTGGGCTGCATAGTATCGAAATGCAGCAAGCTATGATGGCGCATACAGACGGGTCGGCGGAAGAGTTGGAAGCTACAAACGTTTTTTTAACATGCGTATAGGAATGGCTTTTTCTTACCTGATCGCTACTAGCGTGTGTCGCTGTAGCGTATTCCAACCGCTCCATTTTCAGGCAGCGTTGCTGCAAGAATTCGTAAAATTCCTCAGCTGTAGGTATAGCATCCGACGATGCTATATCCCACTTGGTTTGCGTCTTCGAATCCAACATCTGCAGCAGCATGTTGATGACCATGAGTCCTGAGATCTCCTCAGCAGTTGCCAATGTCTGCAGCGCTCGCATGTGTAAATTGACTGCATCCGAAAACTGCCGAAGCCTTTTAGCAGAAGGCGAGTCAATCCACTTGAGCCCAAGAATCTTCTTGATGTGTGCCTGGAAAACAAGTCTTTTGTTAGTAAAACGTTTATTAAGTATATCCAGAGCCGCACGATAATTGGCACTGGAGAGCTCCAACGATCGAACCGAATCCAAAGCCGCATCAGCGAGGCAAGAGCGAAGGTGCTGGAACTTCTCGATGTCACTGAGATCCGCATCCGCATCAATCACCGACTTAAACATTGCCATAAAATCTGAAAACTTGACGTATTCACCAGAAAACTTAGGCACCTTTAGCTCAGGAAGTCGCTGCTTGTGAGCCATGATGATAATACTATTTCCGGAATGGTTTGGCAGAGTCGTAGAAGGGGCAGCGGCGTGTGACTGGCCTCTTTCGTTCGTTCTCTTTCGTAGTGATCAGACGCGTTTTTGTTTTGCGCTCCGCATTTTAACAGAATAAACAGCCGGTGTTTTCCTAATTAAACTTTAATTAACTTCCTAACTAGCCTACAATCTGGAAACCTATTCTATTCCGCGAGTGCATGCCTTTTGATTTGTGTTAAAACATTATATAACTTTTTATTTTTCGGCGTCGGCTTGTCGTGTTTGTGTTGTTGCAGTGAGTGAGTACGCATTACATTGCATTACAGTCCTCTCTCGTCTTGTAGCTTTTGTTGTGTTATCACTCTCTCCCTATCACCTAAACTTAAATAACTGTTCTTTCTCTCTCGCTCTCGTAACTTTCTGTTCAGTAGCTCTCTCTCTCTCATTAGCTGCTGATGCAACTGTTCTCCTCTCCTCATATTAGCGTTTGTTTGGCACACTGGCTTGATAGCCATTTGTTTTGAAATATTATTTGATTTTAATTTTGTTCAAATTTTTATTATGGAGTTTTCTGTTGTATGTGCCAAAAAATCATGCAATAAGCAGATCACCCACGATCAGCCGAACATCCCCTGCTGGCTCTGCGACAGCGTAGTGCACGCAAAATGCGCTGGATTTTCTTGTGGGTGATGCCATATCAAAGCGTAATGGTTTGCGCTACAGTTGCGAGGCATGCCGTGCGGTGGAGAAAGACATGGTAGCTTTTATATGGAAGACGCGGAGTGGCTTTAAGGAGCTGACCGTTGGTTTTAAAAACCAATAAGATCGGCTCCTAGCCATGGTCAAAAAGGTCACTCCGCGGGATCTGCAAGTGCCAATAGTCACTCAGCCGCTCGTTGCCGAAAATCGGACTCCGACCACTCAAAGTGTGCAGCAGCTGATTTCGTTTGCCACCCCAAGGGCAACGACAGCTGCTGGCGATGCAGATTCGGTTGCCGAATTCATCGCTTCGGAGAATGTGCAGCCAAGTACGTCTGCAGCGTCCGTGTCCGTAGTGTCCGCAAACTCACTAGTTGTCCCGTCCATCCCGATCCCACCAGTAAATAGACGTTCCGGACCTCCGGATATTGCCACCACAGGTACTAGGCCTGTGGTGCCCAAACCACTGGTGGGAGTCCCACCATAACGACAAGTTTTTGTCTCACGGCTGGCCCCTGACCTCACATCGAATGATGTAATTGCTTTTATTCAAAGCAGAATAAAAGCCGTGGGTTTAAAGGTGAAGAAATTTAATTTCTCTTATGCCAGGGAGATATCTTCGTTCAAGATAAGTGTCTCCCCAACTCACTTTGACACCATTTGCTCTGCCAAATTTTGGCCAGAGCATTTGGTGGTGAAGGAGTTCAAGGCTAAGAAGAAAAATAGGCCCCCCATAACACTTACAAATCATCCCAGTGCGCCATCCTCATCTTCCCGTCCTGCTTCCACCCTTCCAAAAAACTAACTTCTCTTAGTAACCTCTTAGTAACATATCAGAATGTAAGAGGCTTGCGTAGTAAGCTCAGCATTCTTTTCCGGGATAGTGTTGCATTTGCTTCCCACGTTATTGTTTTTACTGAAACCTGGTTAAAGCCGGACATTCTTAGTTCCGAGGTTTTGGCAGGTCGGTACACAACTTTAAGAAAGGACCGTTCGTCTCGACGTGCAGGGGGGGATCTAATTGCAGTGGACTCTTACTTCACGTCGGAACACTTCACAGTCCAAGGTCAACAGGAACTGGAATTCCTGTGTGTAAAACTGATTCTTCCCGCTTTCGCTATATTCATTACTTGCTCGTATTTCCCACCTACTTCGGATATTTCATTTTATGAGCAGCACTTGTCCGCTTTAACCGCTGTTTCTTCCTCGCCATCTGATAAAGATCGTATGATAGTTCTTGGTGACTTCAACTTGCCAGGAACTGTTTGGTCTTCGGTAAACGAGTCTAGTATCCTAGTGCCCATGTCACGACATGACTTTGTTGACGGCTTGCTTGACCTGTCCCTGTCTCAAGTCAATCATGTGAAAAATTCCTTGGGACGATTGCTTAATCTGTGCTTTGTATCGGATCCGACCATAGTGTTGTTAGCCCGAGCCCTTCCGCTCACTATACCTGAAGACGCCTACCATCCTACTTTCCAGGTGTCGCTAGATATAGGACCAGCTGTATTGGATCGGTCGAGTAGACTACCTGAACGTGTCCGCTGCTTTCGTAAGGCCGAATTTGCGAAGCTTAATAACCTCATTACGGATTTTGATTGGTCCGCTTTGTACTTGTGCACTGATGTTATAAAAGGCACAATCATTTTTACAATGCATTTGGCACATTTTTTGATTCTTGTGCCCCGCTTTCTTTTCCGATTAGATCTGGAAAACCCCTTGGTTTACCAAAGAGTTATCCAGTCTAAAAAACTTAAAATCAGGTCTCTATAAAAAATTGCGAGAAGTTGGTTCTCCTACTTCTTAATCTCGCTATGTAATAGCTCGGTCAAACTTTTCAGTTCTTAATGCTCAATGCTATAAGAACTACCTATCTCGATGCAGGATACGTTTTTCTCAGGACCCTAAACAGTTTTACTGCTTCGTAAACAGTAAGCGTAGAACGTCCGCACACCCATCCTCGCTATCATTTTGTAATACGTCGGCAAATAATGATCAGGCAATTGCCGATCTTTTTGCCCAATTTTTCCAAGCCACCTATTCTGAGGAAAGCTACTCTGGTCATCCGTACCCATACGGTTTACCGAGGTCGAACGGCATTTTCAGTCCCTTGTTAAATGAATGTTCTCTACTTCATGATCTTCGACTAGTTAAGCCGGTGTTTTCACCAGGTCCAGACGGGGTTCCAGGTTGTGTACTCAGGTACTGCGCCGAGGCTCTGTGTGGACCTTTGCTTAAACTATTCACCCTGTCCATTGATTCTTCTTGCTTCCCCGATCTGGAAGGAATCGTTTATAATTCCTCTCCATAAAAAGGTAGCAAGTCTGATGCAAAAATTATAGAGGTATAGCAAAGTTATCCGCTATTCCTAAAATGTTTGAGAAGGTTTTAACTCCGCACTTGCAACATCTCTACAAGTCACTTATATCTCCAACTCAGCATGGATTTATAAGGCGGCGATCAACCACCACGAACTTGTTAGAGTTTACCTCTTTCATTATTAAAGGCTTTCAAGGTAACTTACAGACGGATGTTATTTACACCGACTTCAGTAAAGCATTCGACTCTGTAAACCATTCCCTTCTAGCACACAAACTTGACCTTTTAGGTTTTCCGCCCAACCTCCTGAGATGAATTTCTAGCTATCTTTGTTCCAGGTCTCAAAGAGTTCTCTTCAAAAACTCCCTCTCTTCACCAGTAAAGGTTTCTTCGGGAGTACCACAGGGCAGCCATCTAGGCCCCTTACTCTTCACACTCTTTATTAATGACTTGCCTTCGGTATTAACATACTCTCGAGTACTCATGTATCCGGATAATGTTAAACTCTGTGTCCAGTATAAGGACATTTCATTTCATTCTCGCTTGCAATCCGATCTCAATAACTTTCAGTCATGGTGTTGTGCAAACTTGTTACACCTTAATGCCTCGAAATGCAAAGTAATGACATTTCATCGTTCTAGCCCCTTGTTTGCTACCTATACCCTATGTGGCGGTTCTCTTGAGAGAATTACCCTGGTGAATGATCTTGGTGTCTTATTAGACGCAAAGTTAAAGTTTTCCGAACACATTTCTACCATGGTAAATAAGGCCATGGGCGTGCTTGGGTTTATAAAGAGGTGGTCAAAAGAATTTGACGACCCCTATATAACAAAGACTCTCTATACTACGTTAGTTCGTCCGATTTTAGAATACGGCTCCTGTGTATGGTGCTCTCAATACAAAGTACACCAGGACCGTATAGAATCAGTCAATCTTTGCTCTGCGGGGCCTTAACTGGGATGCGGGTGTGAGAATGCCATCTTACTCTAATAGATTGCTATTAGTAAACCTCCCATCCTTAGTTAACCGTAGAAAAATGCTTGGTGTGAGTTTTATGCACAACTTTATCAGGGGTGACATAGACAGCCCTGATCTGTTGGGCCGCATAAACTTTACGATTCCTATTAGACTCACTAGAAATTGTATACCGTTGTTCCTTCCACTTTGTAGATCGAATTATTCCTAGCATGAACCGTTTAGGGTCTTATGCTCGGATTATAATTCCCTCTACCATATTATATCCACCACTAATTCTCTCCCTCTTATTAAATTACTAATCCTTACACACCTTTCTAGTAATTAGAAATTGTAGTGGTGTTTGTATTTTGATTGCATGATTAGTTTCTTAGTAAGTTTAGTGCTAATTTTCCTCCAATGTTAGTCTAACAGCTATCTTTCCTGCATGTTCGGTTCGTTTCGGCTACGCACCGCGCGTCATGCGGCAGCGCCCCTCGGTCGGTTGGGCGGGAGGAGGGCTGCGTTTTGCCTGGGATCCGCGCGTAACAGCCTTCTGCTGGTTTCACACGGGCCACTTGACGGTGCAGTAACTGCATCGCCTCTTGAAAGATGCAGTCATTGCATGTCAACGTCCAAGAATAATTAATTCAACAGCAGCCAGCAACTCTGCTTTCAATGATATGAACAGAGTATCGAAGTTTTCGCGCAGCTCACTCCTAATCTCGTTTTGATCGAGAGCCTCCAATTCATTATGGGCCTTATTGAATTCCTCTCGAATTTCTGCCAACATATCAAGGCGCACCTCGACTTCCGCGGCGGTCAAATTGTCGACTTGCGGCCCCGCGAAGCATTCGCCAAGCCTGTGCAATCGATCATATAATGACTGAACTTTACGCTTATAAAGACTCAGCCTGGTATCAGCCATCACAATATTTCCGCCCTCGCCTGTATTAGGATCGTTGTCCATGCTAAACGTTGTGCAATTCTACACAGCAACGGAAAATGAAATACCGCTTAAGCGACGATGTATAAAAGCGTGAGCGAGAATGGAAGACACGAAAAGTCAAGAGCCGCGGCTGCAGCTGCGCAGAGAATGAGAGACTCGACGCTTAAAATACCAGAATATATAAATATTCCAGCCGCACTCTCACTGAATTTGCACCTTAAACTGTTTTTTATTGTGTACCAAAATGTATTTGTTGGTAGTTAAACTACCCAACAACAAAATATTGTTCAATTACAAAGGGTTTTAAACGGAAAGCGATTAACCAATGCATTTATATCACGTCGGGGGGTCACCAATGTTTGAGATGCCAAGCTTTTTTGGCACCTATTTGTTTCCAAAATAAAAATGACAACTTGGTTTAACTTTATAATGTTTATTTACACAGGCGGCTTAGCTGAAGCCGATTGGTTGCTATTTTTCCCGGCCAAGCAAATGTTTAGGAGAGGTCGATATGCAACCAATGCGGCGAGATTAGCATAGAACTAAATTAGACGACCGCGGCAGATCAAGTAATTGCCGAAGTGGCGGCTGCAGAGAGCCCTTTTAGCGGGAGAGCGCAGCAGCTCTGCCGAACGTCATCGTTTGCAAAACATAGGCGGCTCACTCTGCTCATACGTCTATTGTCTAAAGTAACAATAACAATGCTTAAATTTACTTCATTTACTTCATAATTCATTCTTCGGCGGCTGGCCCGAAAAAACTCAGAAGGGTCTCTCTCCACACTATAAGCTGAAATTGTCTATCCGTATCAGCGACCATGACTTGGCGATACATCTTCTTGACATCAGCTGTCAATGTCGAATACAGCTCATCCTGTACAAGACGCATCGAAAACGACACGAAGCTTGGTCGACGTGCTTTGCGGCCTCAACACACACTGATGTGGAATGAAATAATGTGGAGTTTTAGGGACTGTGTTGTCTGTGGTAGACATGTGACCTATAGAGAGGTACTCTTTCATGAACTCCAAGTACATTTTCTGCAACTCAGGGTCACGAGACAATCTTTTTTCAAGCGACAAAAACCGCCGTTTACAAACTTCAAAGGAGTTGCCCAACATACTGGGATCTGATTTGAACGGCAGTGTTAGGTTAGGTAAGGTTAAGGCGGTAGCCGGGAGGGGGGGATAAAAGCCTCCCGCCCCCAAGCTCACTTGGACCTATAAAAGGTCCGTTGTGTTGCCGCATGGGCATGTGCCCCTTCTTGTTGCCTGAACCGTGAGAGCAGACTACTGCAGGTTAAGGGCAGTCCCATCTGGAGGCTTGGATGTATTTGGACAGGTCCGTGAGGAAAGCGACCCCGAGAATACGAAGACGACAATTTCCAAGGACTGGGCAGTGGCAGAAGAAGTGGGGACCGATTCCTCCTCCTCCTCGTCGCGACAACTCCTGCAGAAGTCGTTATAAGGGATTGACAGTCTAGAGGCATGAGTGCCGATCTGCCAGTGTCCCGTAATGGCTCGAGTAACTGCAGAGCACTGTGCTCTGCTGAGTCTATACAGCTCTGCTGAGCGCTTCTTCGATCGATATGGCCATATCAATCTTGAGACTTTACAGGAAACGGTTTGCTGCCATCTCCTATTGGCATTTTGCTCGAACAATTCGTGCGTTAGGAGCCTGCACGCAGCCAAGGGCATCGCTACTTGCTCCCTCTCCGATAGGAGAAGAATCGTAGTACCCTGCCTGGCTAGCTCGTCGGCGGCGTCGTTCCCCTCGATGTCCCTGTGGCCGGGGACCCATATAAGGAAGAGATCTAACTGCTCTGCGATCTCGTGCAGAGACCTGCGGCAGTAATTTACAGTGGCTGAGTTCGACGATATTGAGCCTAGAGCTTTAATAGCTGCTTGGCTGTCCGAGAAGACGCACACTAAGTGCGTGTCTAGAAGTAGTTTGGAGACAATAGAAATGGCCTCCTTGATGGCCACAACCTCCGCTTGGAACACACTACAGTGATCCGGGAGCCTGAAGCAATAACTGATATTCAGCACGCTACAGTAGACTCCGCCTCCCACGCGGCCGTCTAACTTTGATCCATCAGTGTAGAAGTTCGCCCATCTCTCAGTTCTCCCTAGGTGGGATTGATACCTGGAAAGGCGTCGAGAGGTGATCACTAGGAATACAGTAATCTGTCCTCTCTGGTAATTGCGGGAATCTCATCAGGATTCCCGAGTGCCCAACCGCGGATGCTTTCCACAGTCTGGCTTCTCTCATTCTGAGGGCGGAAAGTGTTGCCACATCGGTCATATGATGGTGGTGTAAAGCCACCGAACTATATAGGGGGTCATTCCCCATTTTAGTCCGATGGCTTTCCTGCAAGTATAGAGGGCCGCTGTGGCCTTCTTTACTCTATACTCTATGCTCAATTTCCAGTCGAGCTTTCTATCGAGGATTAGACCAAGATACTTGGCGTTGTTGCTGAAAACTAGCGCTTCCCCACATAGTCTTGGGGGAATCAGTACCGGAACTTTGTACTTCCTAGTGAAAAGCACCAGTTCCGTTTTAGACGGGTTGACGCCTAACCCGCATTTGTCTGCCCATTTCGACATTTTCGTGAGAGTACTTGTCATGCACTCACACAACGTCTGCGGAAATTTTCCGGAGAATGCTATGGCAACATCGTCCGCATACGCCACCACACGGCAGCCACCCCCCTCTATCTCCCGCAGCAGTGTGTTCACTGCCACGTTCCATAGGAGGGGCGAGAGGACTCCGCCCTGCGGTGTGCCTCTGCTGACAAATCTGGTGCACGTTGACGTCCCCAGTGATGCCTCAACCGTCCTGCATTGTAGCATCTGATCGATCAGGCTCACCGTCTTGGAGTCAACCCCCAGATCCGTCAGTGCGCCCGTGATGGCGGTCGGAAGGATGTTGTTAAAGGATGTTCTATGTCGAGAAAGGCTGCTAGGGTGTACTCCTTAAAGTTAAGGGACGCTTCGATGATCGATGTGATCGAGTGTTGGGCCGTTTCGGTGGATCTTCCCTTCCGATAGGCATGCTGGGAGTCTGAGATCAGACTGGACGGAATACACGCCGTGAGATGCAGCCCCAGGAGCCGTTCCATCGCCTTTAGAAGAAAAGACGATAGACTAATGGGTCTGAAATCTTTTGGGGCAGTGTGCGAGGGCTTGCCTGCCTTGGGTATGAATACGACTTTGGTCTGAAGCCAGGTGTCAGGAATGCACCCGTGGGAGAAGATTCCCTCGTAAATTATTTTGAGCCAGTTAATGGCTTTATGTCTGGCCCCCCGGACTTGTAAGGTTTAAAGCTTCTGATCGCCCAGGAAATGTTCTCCTGGCTTAGCAGGCTCAGGATGGCATTTGAGACGACAGAAGGAGGCGCGAAGTAGTTGGGTCTGTTTTAATCGCAGCCAGGGAAGTGAGTATTTAGGAGAAGATTTAGCGACTCATCGCTGGACGTAGTCCACGACTGGTCGGTGTTCTTCAAGTAGCCCAGGGTGGGTGTTGTCTTCGAGAGAACTCTGCGCAAGCGCGAGGCTTCTGAGCTACTCTCGATTTCGCTGCAGAACTTACGCCAGGAGGCGCGTTTGGCTTTTCTAAGTTCTTTGTTGTAGGTTGACAGACTGGCCTTGTATTCGGCCCAGTTTTGCTCAACGTTCTCAGCCTTAGCTTTATTGAAGAGTCTCCGGGAGGCTTTCCGGAGTTCATCCAGTTTCGGATTCCACCATTCAGGTTTCTTCCGGCCTCTGTTCTTGCCAGAGGGGCATGCTTTGTCGAGCACCTTATTGCAGGCGTCGGTAAAGATCTTAAGAAGACGAGTCGTGGCCTCCGTGGAGAACTCCTCGGGTGGGGGCTCAGGGAGAACACGACAGAGGTAATCAGAGTACCGAGTATCCAGTTTGTCCGCCTGATGTTCCGGAATTGAACTGGTCTCGGTAATAAGAAGGAGAATACAGTTTCCACGTACCTGTGGTCCGAGAAGGAGTGTTCTTCCAGGACCCTCCAGGACACAATGTTACCCTGTTTCTCATGAGAGGCAAGCGTGAGGTCAAGGACCTCCTTGTGGTTTTTAATAATGAAGGTGGGGTCACTACCCCGGTTTAATAAGACATCTGAGTGGTTAGTAAGTAATTGAAAATGTACTCACCCCTTTCGTTTGTGTCAGTGCTTCCCCACTGACAGTGATGTGCGTTGGCGTCGCACCCCACAGTTAGGCCGATGTCCTTGGCCGAACAGTCTGCGATTAGAGCCCGAAGAGGCGCGTGCGGAGGGGGGTCAGGTTGATCATAACCCATGTATGCGGAGCAGATCCTCAGTGAGCGCTCCTGGCCTTCGAGGCTCACTGCGGTGTGGTCTTCATTGCTGAAATTTGGGAGCAAAAATAAGTGCAACTCTCTTTTTGCAAGAATGCAGGTACGAATTTTACCTGCGGTTTCAGCTACGTATAGCTTGTAGTCAGAAGTCCTCAGACCAGAGACCCTGTTTCCGAGGATCTGAATGAGGACTATGTCGGCTCCACCCTTGGCCAGGTGGAGCAGTAGAGCAGCGCATGCTGCTTTACAATGGTGGAGGTTTATCTGCAGGAGCGTCAACGACATTCCTGAGGCTCGCCTCCATCATTGTTGCTTCTAGATCGCTGTCAGGGGACTCCGGCTCCTCCCCGACAACGATGTGGCTGAGACCTCTGGCTAGGTCGCTCTCGTCGAACGCGGCAGTGTTACTTCAAACCGACCTGAAGGCACGACCTGAGTATTCCTTCTATAATGCTCTTCACATAACTTGTGTTCAGGAAATAAAGACTTTTTAGAAGACGGCAATTCTTCCAGTGACCAAAACGTTTGTAGTGTCTTGTCGATATGTATTACTGACTCTTCTCGACAACTCAAACAATTCCTCGCTTCTTGGGTGACAGTCACCTTTGGAGTGTATCGGCCCGACACAATCCAGCCGAGAAGCGTTTTCTGCAGAGTTGGATAGTCAGGACCAGATAAAAGTTCGAAAAATGTTTCTGCACCTATCAACATATCCATCTTCTGTTCTTAAAGAAATATGGGTCTGCAAGTGGTAAGTTCTTCGGGATTTTCCAGTCACTCACGTTAAGTGTTTGATCAGGGTGATACCCCGAAATGGACATTGAAATCCAGAAATCGACCGAAAACTCACTACCAGTAATTCGCGACTTCACCACCGTGTGTATCTTTTTCTTGACTTGTGAATTGATTCACCAATACCAAGCAAGTTGACACACGTCTCCTCCCGACGGATCTGTAAGCGCTGTGCTAACTCCTCAGTTATAAAATTGGTTTGAGACCCCGAGTCAAGCAGAGCTCGGGCCAAAACATGTTCACCATTATTTGTTCGGACGCTTACGATCGACGTAGCCAGAATAACTCTATCCATAGCTGTCGCATGGAGAGCATGCGAAATAGAAGGTTGATTCTGATTGGAAGGAGGAGAAGAATTCTCTGGGGGTGATGGTAACGCCAGACTTTTATTCGCCATTGTGTACCTATGCAATAAGGCATGGTGTGAGCAGCCACACACTCGACACTTCTTAGCTTTGCATCGTACTACAGAATTCTACAGAATTTTGCGAATTCGAACCTTTGCATTACTGCCAGCCGACCAAATGGACAGCAATCTGTCAACAAATGTCTTTCGCATTGCAGAAGCTGCATTGTTGGTTTCTGGTATTCGCATTAGAACACGCGAATGAGCTCCGATTATGCGGCTTGCTTGGCACAGCTTTCTGCTCCTGCTTTGGTTTGTCCGAATTTTCGGCCGAAAGATGTTGATGTCTGCGATTAAGCAACTTTTCGCAGTCAGCCCAAAGTGGCAGCTTCTCATAATCGAGCTGTTCTTCCCATTTCTGTTTGGTCACCGGATCGACTCTGCTCAAGACGAGATGAATAATCATCGCATTCGAGATCTTTTTATCATCGCCTATCGACAACAATGAACCATATATGGATAAGGCGGTATCGATAAGGTTCCTTAAGGACGATGCTGATTGCTGGGTCATTTTGGGAAGACTAAATAGGGCATCAATGTGATTTTTAAAGATCAGACAATCATTATCGTAGCCCCTTTTTAAGCTAGCCATTGCTTTCTCATAGTTGGTCTCGGTTACTTGGAAAGCCCTTACTGTTCCCAACGCTTCACCGGAGAGACACGAAAGCAAATGGTTGAACTTTTCGATAATTGGAATGCTTTCGTCATTGTGAACCAGAGTCTCAAATAAACCTATGAAGTTTTTAAAGTCCGAAAAGTTGCCGCTGAACTGCGGCAGTGCTAACTTTGGAAGGCGAGCACGAGTTGGGCCACCATAAGCTGGTACTGCAGGTTTTGTCTCATCAGCTGTCTTTAAGGCGCAAATGAGAGACATTAATTTTGCCTTTGTGACAATTGAGAGTTCTTCCAACTCGACTCCAAATTCATCGTCAATGTCTATATCTTCAATCTTCTCTTGAAGTTCGCGTGCCGTGTCAATGCTACGCATCAGCGTTTCGAGTCTGCACTCGAGCTCTGTCAATACCAGCGGAATATCCCCCGCTTCTAAACGGTCCGCTAATAAACGAATGCCTTTGACACGGCAACTGCGCTTTTTCTTCAGCTCTTCAAGGACGAGATTGTTGGCTTTTGAGGTCATATTGATTCTCAATACAAGCAACTGAAGGCGAAAGGTCGTTTCTAATAATCGTATTCAATGCCGAGGCACTTAATGAAATAATGGGTAATTGTACCCAAACGAGGTAAAAAACCAATATACCCGACAAATTTAGGGTATTGCGTCACGTAGCTCAAGTGCTTACGTATCTAGTTCGTGGTTGTACCCAAACGAGGTGAACAAAAAATATACCCGACAAATGTAGGGTAGAGCGTCGCTTGGCTGGCGCGTAAACGAAAACCACACAAGAATAGCAACGAACAGCAATGGCGACAAGCGAAATCGAAAAAATTCACCGCTGTAGTTCTGAAGAATGGATGTTGTGTATACGTATGCACCGACGACGATCGACGCTAAGTTGATTTGCGAAGCACGACTTTGTCTTAATTGATAGTTGGATCCTACTGACACCAAAGGAATATACCTGACGAAAACAGGGTAGCGCGTCACTTGGTGTTTGGTTTGGATCAAGATAGCGAAAGCAAAAAGAAAATTATCCTCTGCTGCTGCGTATTGGTATGCGTGCTTGGCCAATGACCCAACTATATATTTTACACAACGAAAACGGGAAAGGGGAATGGGTGACAGTGATTGCAGTTACAAATGAGTTATATGTGTTGCGTCCAAGATGGTTAGGTGTATGTATATACATATGTATTAATATATGTGGGTTGGTATACCACACAAAATACCAAATGAAGATAAGATCCCTAGACGACGAGCAACGATGATCCCATCACTAAGAAGAACGACGAACAACGATTATGCCATCAAAAAGAAGGCCACGAGCAAGGAAGAGACAAGCAGAGAAATAAAACCACGACGGTACCGAAAAGACGTAAAAACGACGACGGCCGCAGAAAAGAAGAATTAAACGACGCAAAATAAAGAATACATTTATCCTAAATTTATCAAACATTAAATGCAAACTAATTATTAAACCTAAAGTAAATAAAAACCCCACATTTTGGGCGCTCCTCCGGGAATGAATTAAAAGTGGTTACTATTGAAGAAGAAACGAAAATATAAATTTTTTTTTCCCCCACGCTACACCGTACAACCAAATAGTGGAGAGAGATATGACGCCACGATTTGCGATCAGTTTTCGCGATGTGGAAGAGAGCATTCGAATTTTCGACGGCACTAATACTATTCCAGTCGAAGTGTGGATAACAGAATACGAGGAACAGGCGACACTAATGAAATGGAATGATTTCCAAAAGTTTTTGTTCGCCAAAAAAGCTCTAAAAGGAATCGCGAAATTGTTTGTATTGAGTGAAAGAGGTTTGAATTCATAGCAGGCATTATTGTCAGAATTTAAGTCGAATGTAACCAGCAAGCAAATTCATGAGCGACTCGCGCAAACGAAACGAGGCAACAATGAGTGTGTATTCGAATATTTCTACAAAATGAAAGACATTGCATCACGAGGAAGTATTGCAGACGACACATTTATCCAATATTTGATTGACGGCATAGATGGAAAAGGTGTGAATAAGACAATTTTGTACGGCGCAACAAATATATATCAGTTTAAAGAAAAATTAAAGTGCTATAAAACAATTATAGAAAAAGAAAATCAAATGGAAAAAGAGAAGTCGAAGCGAAATGAAATCAATATAAAAGAAACCGACAAAAAAAGTCAAAGCATGAACAAAGATGATAAGAAAGAAGTGAAATGTTATAATTGCGGTGGTAAAGGTCACTTATCGAGTAACTGTCAAAATAAAGATAAAGGTCGAAAGTGTTTCAAATGCAATCAATTCGAGCATATTTGTTCAAACATGAACATATTATCGTCAATACAATGCCACTTTCGGCCCCTTGCAGAATGTTTAAACATAAATAGATTATTGTACACATTCACTCATGTAACAAAACCGATCTCTAAAGAAATCACATAAAGTAGACAAGTTATGACTGCACGGGTGTAAACAGAGATCTGTAACCCATTAATACGACAACAAAACACAAGTGGAGAAAACACTTAACAAATGCGGTCCTAAAATAAAACTTATGTAAGCATGCACTCAAATAGACACCCTCAGTAAAGTGTACCCTCTGCGTAGGTCTAACGATAATTATAGACTACAAAATTGTACCTCCTACCTCATTGTCAAATCACATATAAGGCTCTGATTTTAAGAATAAAGTTTAGTTTGAATTTACAACTCAACTCGCAAATGTCTAGACTTTTCTTTTAAGGTCTTAACATTTTGGTCCTTCGAGACTCTCCGTTGTTTCCCCCCTGTGGTAAGAGCACGGAGTTAAACCAGCTCCTTTGAGACTGATCAAGTGTCTAGTTCACTGGCAGCCAAAGGTAGCAAAATAGAAAATTCTGATTTCCCTCCTATAGGAAGGAACAGAGTATAAAATAAAAATTAATGAAACGGAAGTTTCAATTATTAATTTTGAAAAATACGAGCTGGACAGGCTGTATTTTAATAGATAACGAAATATGTATATCTATTGTAATTGAAAAATAAAAATTTTTCGCGACGGTGGCGTTTTCGAGGCCGGAACATCGAAAGAGAAAAAATAATAATCCGAAACATCGAAAGTGATTAATGGCTAGCAATTGAAAAAAAAAGTGGCAAATAACTGTGACTGTGAAAAAATAAATAAATAAATTGGTTTGTGTGTGCCCACTGTGCCAGCAACAATAACTGCAGCGACCCCAGTGACAGCGACAATAACTGCAGCGATAGGAAGATCAGCGACAGCGACTTCAGCAGCATCGACATCAGCAGCAGTGACAATAGCTGCAGCGACTTAAGCAGAGGCAACACCAGCAGCAGCGACAGCGATATCAGCAGCAGCGACGTAAGCAGAGGCAACACCAGCAGCAGCAACAGCGGTATCAGCAGCAGCGACTTCAGCGGCAGCAGTAACAATAACAGCAGAAGCAGAATTCATCAGCTAAGTCTCATATTTCAAATTGTTTTTAAGCCTAATTAAGTAAAAAATTAAACTAAGATGTTGTCGGAACAAATAATTAAGCTATTAGAGGCTCAAGCAGCGATAGCAAGGGAGATTAAAAAGATTGAAGCTGGTCATTTGACCAGCGATGTAATCCAAAGGTTAGGAGACCTTAAAAACAGAGTTACAGGCAAAAATTCTGCACTGTTAACATATGGAGTAGTCGATCATGACTACTATAAGAGACAGCAGTACGAATAAATGATTAAAAATATAGAGGACATACAAAATAAGCATGTAGAGTTAAAAAATAATGAAACCTTAACGAAAAGGAAGGTAGAAATAGCAAAGTTACAACCAGTGGAGACTGGAACTTTGAAGGAAGACATAGAGCCCAAAATTGACAATCGCATAGAAAGAGTATCTGAGGAAAGCGACAGAATGGTGGAAAACCTGAAGACGTATTTAGAGCAAACCATGCAGAGGTTTGATCAGGCTAAACTGGGAGAGTGTAGAATGAGAAAGGGAAAAATTGAGTTCCTCAGTAAAAAACTGAGCTCAAAAATTGAGGAATTTTATCGTAGCTATGAAACAAACGACAGCTTCGACGAGCAGATCAGCGATTTGGAATTTGATATTCAAAGCATGTTAAGCAACCTAGAAGTTAGGATGCAAACCGTAGCCGAGGAAAACAGCGTGGATAGTAAAGGGGCAACGATAAAAAAAGAAGATATCGATTTGCCTGATCTTCCGAAAGTAGAAGTACCCACATTCTCAGGCGAAGAAAAAGAGTGGGGCGGCTTTTCACAAATATTCTGTGAATTAATTCATAATAGAGATAGTCTGAGTACATCTCTAAAATTCAATTATTTGAAAATCGCGATAAAGGGTGAGGCATGGAGTATGGTAGCTCACCTTTTAACTGGGCCGCTGGAGAATTATAATGCTGCTTGGGAATTGCTGACCAAGCGGTATAAAAAAAAACGAAACATTTTTTCAAATCAGCTGAATCGTTTACTAGACTTCCCAATGCTAGATCACAATTCAGCGAAACATATTAATTGGTTTTCTGATTCTATAAATGAGTCAATACATTTAATCAAAATAAAGTCTCAATTAACAGAAGAAGTTGATGTGATTTTCGCGCACATAGTGTTGAAAAAATTCAACAAAGATGCCTTACAATTATATGAAAGTCATATAAAAAGGACAAAAGAATGGAATTAATGGAAAATAATGGATTTTTAGAACAACGGTACATTTCTCTTTACACGTCGCAGGATAAAGAGTGGAAACCGTTGATAAAAGTAGTGCAATATGGTAAAATAAAAGAAAATTTTCCGTTATGTAAAATGGCACTACTTGGTCAAAATACAGAATTCGGATGGATTATATCCGGTTGCACCAAAGCAAAAGGTAATAAATTGATTGTGGCGACAATTGAAGTTGGGGACCTAGAGCGGTTCTGGGAATTGGAAAGGGAAAAGAATGACGTAGAAGAAGATGTGTGCGAGAAGCATTTCTTGGAAACAACAAAAACAACATTTAAAAAAGAAAAGGATCTAGGAGATTCAAAACGCTTGTGGTATGGCGCGATTTTACAGTTTAGAAAGAACGCTCAGCAATAATAAAATATTAAAAGAAAATTACATAAAGTTTATGCATGAATATAAAAGAGTCATAAGAGATTCCAGTCTAACGACAAAGCTGAGGGTGACTTTCGATGCTTCAGCAAAAACCACAAACAATAAAAGTTTAAATGATATCATGTGGGTTGGACCAAGAGTCCAAAAAGATATCATCGATATTATGGTGAAAGGGCGTAAAATGCCATTTGTAATATCTGCGGACATAGGAAAAATGTACCGGCAAATAAATATACACGAAGAGTACCAAAGAGCCCTTAAGGACAACATAAAAGAGGTACCAATATTAAAAAGTGAACAGATCGAGTGGCATTTTATTCCCCCGGCAGGACCTCACTTCGGAGGTATTTGGAAAGCTGGGGTAAAATCGGTGAAATATCACTGGAAAAGAGTAATTGGAGACGATAGAGTCAGGGTAGCAACTATAAAACATCAAGACGGGTTGATAAAACGACCTATAACTAAAAACTGTCCATTAGCTTGAATTGAATCAGAAGAGCAAGACTCAGAAATTACTTTAAAAGAGACCAGAAGTACTCGTAGAAGACCTCAAATATCCAAGCGAAGACTAATGGCAAGACTAATGTTACTGCTTGTGTTAGGTGGCCAAGTAACAAATGCAAAAATTGCTGTCAGAAGACAAGAGAAGTGGTCAATCGATAAAATGAACAGTTCCACTTCGATATATTTAGACCCGATGGGCGACCCGTATTTTCAAAAGATAAAAAAGGGAAAAGATATTGTTTGGGATAATGGACGCCGAAGATAGGGAAACGTTGGAAAGTCATTCAAATTGCGTTTATAGGAAGATAGCAGACACAAGGTCATTTTGGGTCGATTTAGAAAGACAGGGTAGTTGGCTCTTCAAAGTTCCAGTTAACACTAATGCTAGAATTCAATGTAGTAACTCAGATCAAGAACTTAATGATCTTCCGCAACAAGGAATTTTAACAATAATACATGGTTGTACTGTGCGAACCGATGATAAAATACTAGTACCTCATCACAGTATTCAAACAGAAAGCTGCGAACCAATTTCATCCTTTTATATAAGCAATATAAGTAAAATACCAAAAATTGTTTGGAATCCATTAACCGTACCATTAATTAACCATACAGAAGAAATGGATAAGTTAAGAAACGAAATAAAATTGTTAAAAGAAGGTCATCATGACTTAAAAGGACTTAAGTTCCATCATGTATCTGGACATGCGGCCTTGATTATCGGAATCATAATAATGATAATATTAATAATCTATGCCATAAGAAGAATTAAAGTAGCACGAAGACTGCAAACTATAGCACTTCCCTACCCACTGTAATTGACTGTAAATGATTATCTGTACTTGTAATTATAGCTATAAAGAAAATGTACACAAAAAGGTTCACAAGAATCAAAATACAAAACAATGCCACTTTCGGCCCTTTGCAGAATGTTCAAACATGATCATATTATCGTCAATACAATGCCACTTTCGGCCCCTTGCAGAATGTTTAAACATAAATAGATTATTGTACACATTCACTCATGTAACAACACCGATCTCTAAAGAAATCACATAAAGTAGACAAGTTATGACTGCACGGGTGTAAACAGAGATCTGTAACCCATTAATACGACAACAAAACACAAGTGGAGAAAACACTTAACAAATGCGGTCCTAAAATAAAACTAATGTAAGCATGTACTCAAATAGACACCCTCAGTAAAGTGTATCCTCTGCGTAGGTCTAACGATAATTATAGACTACCAAATTGTACCTCCTACCTCATTGTCAAATCACATATAAGGCTCTGATTTTAAGAATAAAATTTAGTTTGAATTTACAACTCAACTCGCAAATGTCTAGACTTTTCTTTTAAGGTCTTAACAATATTTCTAAAGATTGTAAAATTGAAAAGTTTGGTGCAACGTCAGTAAATACGCGTAGATTGCAGCCAAATCCCGATATCACACACAAAGAAGTCGCATTTGAAAATAAAAAGTGTATCGCGCTTTTTGATACGGGCAGCAAGTTCAACGTTATGCGGGAAGACTTTTATCGCGAGATTGGCAAGCCAAAGTTGGAAAGCTGTACAATTGTTCTTATTGGGTTTGGCGACTATGACTCTAATAGGATAACACCAGTTGGACATTTTAAACACGCTGTTCTAATTGACGATGAATTGAATTCTTGTTAGATTTTTATGTACTACCAACCAGATTTATCGACGTGAAGCTAATAATTGGAGAAGAACTGTGTTTACTGGCGGAAATCGTTTTTAATAGAAACGGACTTCAAGTGCGCAATATGTCGAGCAATATGTCGAGCGGTGACGAACTAAATATAATGAAAATTTGTGCGAAAATTGACAATGACGTTCTTGACATTAATGAAGCAGCAAGTGAATCTGCCAAAAAAGAAGTACGCGAACTAATAGACAATTATGTGCCAAACAAATCAAAAACAACAAATGTAGAGATGCGTATCGTATTAAAAGATGAGTCTCCTCTATTTTCGCGTCCGCGTAGAATGGCGTTTACGGAAACGCGTATCGTCGATGAACAGATTGAAGAGTGGCTTAAAAATGACATTATCGAAGAATCTACATCGGAGTTTACAAGTCCAATAGTCCTTGTTAAAAAACGAGACGGTTCGGCAAGGGTTTGTGTTGATTACAGGAGGATCAATAAGGTAACTGTCAAAGACCATTTTCCTTTGCCGCTTATTGAAGATCAACTAGACAGATTGCAAGAGGCCAAGATATTCAGCACGATTGATCTTAAGAATGCGTTTTTTCATGTGCCGGTACACGTCGTTTGTAACTCAGCGAGGCTAATATCAATTTTTGAAAGTCCCGTTTGGATTTTCAAATTCACCAGGAGTGTTTCAGCGGCACGTCAATGCGATATTTCGACATCTGTCCAGCAAAGGTATTGCTTTACCCTACGTTGATGACGTGATTATTCCAGCACAGACAGAACAAGAAGCTAGGAAGAATCTAAAGGAAGTTATCGAAACATGCAAAGATTTTCGCCTAGAATTGAACATACAAAAATGCCACTTTCTGAAGACCCGTATTCAATTTCTTGGTCATATAATTGAAAACAGTAAGATTTATCCTTCAACAGAAAAAATAGATGCCGTATCAAAGTTTAATCACAATCACTCAAACAAGTAGAGAGTTTCTTGGGACTGACTGGGTATTTTAGAAAGTTTATCCCGAATTATGCAGGCATTGCTAGACCTTTAACGGAGTTGACAAAGAACAAGACAAAATTTAAATTTGATGTATATGAAGAGAATGCCGTTAATATCTTAAAAAAACTGCTGACGGAGAACCCAGTATTGAATATATATAATCAGACTTACGATACAGAAGTACACACAGATGAATCAATTGATGGTTTTGGTGCAGTTCTATTACAGAAATCGCCAGACGACGGACAGCTACACCCGGTCTATTATATGTCCAAAAAGACTACTGATGCACAGCGGAAATATAGCAGTTACGAATTAGAGATTTTGGCAGTAATAGAAGCGTTAACCAAGTTTAGAGTATATCTCTTAGGCATTCATTTTAAACTGATAACAGACTGCAATGCTTTTACAAAGACGCTGGAGAAACAAAACTTATGCACTTGGGTGGTGCGATGGATTTTGTTCCTGCAGGAGTACGATTATGCTGTGGAACATCGGTCAGGAACTAGAATGAAGCATGTCGATGCTCTCAGCCGCTACCCAATCATGATGATAACTGAAGACAGCATAATCATCGCTTTAAAAGATGCACAGTCGAAAGATGAAAAAATTAAGGCTATTAAACAAATTCTGAACGACGAACAGAAGACTTACGACGATTATTTCCTGAAATCTGGTATGCTATATAGACTTGTACAGGACGAGGAACTTATGGTGGTACCCAATGACATGCAGAAACAAATTATCAGCCGTGCACATGATAGAGGTCATTTTGCAGCAAAGAAGACGAAGGATTTGATTTGCAGAGAATTCTACATACCAAATGTCGAAGAGAAGATCAAGAAATATATTGAGTGCTGTATTCCATGTATTTTGATGAACCGAAAGAGAGGCAAGCAGGAAGGGCTACTACACCCACTCCAGAAAGAAGACGTCCCATTATACACTTATCATATTGACTTTTTGGGACCTCTGGATTCGACGCACAAGGACTACAAACATATCTTTGCAGTTGTAGACTCATTCACGAAGTATTGCTGGCTGTATCCCACGAAATCGACTACCGCAAATGAGGTCATTGCGAAGCTTAGCAGTCAAAGTATTGCATTTGGTAATCCAGCGTTTATAATCTCGGATAAGGGCTCCGCTTTCACCTCGCAAGACTTTGTTAAGTATTGTGACGACGAAGGGATTAAGCTGGTGAAGACGACGACAGGACTACCGAGAGTAAATGGTCAAGTTGAGAGACTGAATGCAATCATAATTTCAGTGCTCTCAAAACTGAGTATCGACGACCCCACGAAATGGTACAGGCATGTCAGCAAAGTTCAACAAGCTGTAAATTCAACATTTACGAGAAGCATTGATACGACACCCTTTGAAATGCTAGTTGGAGCTAAGATGCGGACAAAAGAAGACCTCCAGATACGACAATTGATTAACAAAGAAGCAGCAACAATATTTAACGACGAACGCAGCGATCTAAGAGCAAAGGCAAAGGCTCAAATTGTGAACCTTCAGAACGAAAATAAGAATACGTATAATCTACGACGAAAACCTGCAAGACGATATAATATTGGTGACTTGGTTGCCATCAAACGTACACAGTTTGGTAGTGGCCTGAAATTAAAAGCAAAGTTTTTGGGACCCTACCAAGTTGTTGGAATCAAACATAACAATGCGTATGATGTTCAGAAAGCCGGAAACTGCGATGGCCCAAAGAATACCTCATCGTGCGCGGAGTACATGAAGCCATGGTCCATTGGCAACGACGACGAGGCATTCGGGTCGAATGCTTAATCAGAATGGCCGAATGTGGGTTGGTATACCACACAAAATACAAAATGAAGATAAGATCCCTAGACGACGAGCAACGATGATCCCATCACTAAGAAGAACGACGAACAACGATTATGCCATCACAAAGAAGACGACGAGCAAGGAAGAGACAAGCAGAGAAATAAAACGACGACGGTACCGAACAGACGCAAAAACGACGACGGCCGCAGAAAAGAAGAATTAAACGACGCAAAATATAGAATACATTTATCCTAAATTTATCAAACATTAAATGCAAACTAATTATTAAACCTAAAGTAAATAAAAACCCCACATATATATATTCAAAACTTTAACTACAGCATGCAAATCTAGCTCTACTCTGTCATACGTATGTGCCAAGAATTAAAAGCGTAATGAAATTGTTTCAGCACAAGACAATAATTGCGAGTTTTTATACCCGATACTCAGAATGAGTATATGGGTGGGTAAAATGGGTGTGTAACGTCTACAAGGAAGCGTTTCCGACCCAATAAAGTGTATATATTCTTGATCAGCATTAAAAGCCGAGTCGATTGAGCCATGTATGTCTGTCCGTCCGTCCGTCTGTCCGTCCCTATGAGCGCCTAGTGCTCAGAGACTATCAGAGCTAGAGCAGCGACATTTTGTATCCGGACTTCTGTGATATGTCACTGTTTCAAGTGCATTTCAAAACTTCGCCCCGCCTCTTTCCACCCCCACAAAGGACGAAAATCTGTGGCGTCCACAATTTTAAAGATACGAGAAAACCAAAACAGCAGAATCAAAGAAAATGATTATATTTTTTAGACTGTAGAATCTGAACCAGATCGTATGATTATAATAGCCAGAATCTCTCTAACACACATGTTTCATGGTCGGCTTTGCTTATCGCTAAAAGTGAGCGCCTAGATCTCAGAGACTATAAAAGCTAGAACAACGACCTTTGGTATCTACACTCCTGTGATATCGAACCTGCACAAGTGTATTTCAGAATTTCGAACCACCCCCTTCCGCCCCCGCAAAGGACGAAAATCGGTGATATCCACAGATCTCAGAGACTATTAAAGCTATAGCAACCAATTTGATATGCACACTCCTGTTAGATCTCACTGTTTCTAGTGTATTTCCAAATTTTGACCCGCCCTCTTCCGCCACCACAAAGAACGAAAATCTGTGGCATCCACAATTTTCAGGATAAGAGAAAATTAAAAGCGCAAAAATTATAGAGAAGGACCATATCTACCAGATTGCCGAATCTGAATCAGATCGGATCATTAATATAGCCGAAAGGAACTAATCAATTTGCAGTGGCGACGCAGCGCCTGACGACACCTTCTGACTGATTTTTTGTCTCTCTCGCACGCCCGCTTTGTCGCTCAATGCTAGCGCCGTCTGCCGTACATAAGCCATACTGACTATGTATCGGGTATAACTGTAGAGTTGCGGTCGCAGCAGCAACTCACAACGTTCCATCTCGTTTAATCTTTGCGTCTTCACTCGACCTTTAAATTTTTGCACAAATACCTCTTTATTAGATCGAAATTCCAAGTGTTCTATTCTCCTCCTCTGACGCTAGATGCTCCCACTAATTGGCTCTCCCTTGGCGGTATATGTAGCTGCAGACAGGGTATTGCATGACCGACGCGGTGACTTGCAGTTTGTTTGCAGAATAGTTTTTCTAAATATAAAATACCGAAAAACTTGGGTGGCTAAAAATAATTATATTTTAAACGACGAAAAGAGGCGATAAGGTTGCGTGCGTTCGATTTCAATAGCTTTTTTCGACTTCTTCCATCATTCTCATAAATTTCTTCTTAGCCTACCTTACCTACGGTGGCCAAGCTGGGCGAATTCGACAAGAGCGAGAAAGCGAGCTTTTATTGCGCTCCCGCTTTGCCCTACCCTAACTTATAAGATACAAGAATATAAGAAGAACTAAATAAATTCGATGCCAAGTGGCGTTACAATGGTTGTAAACACGGGGAAATAGGTTAAGTTAGGTTATGGCGGTAGCCGGGGAAAGGGGATAAGCCCCCCAAGCTCACGTGGACCTGTTATAATTCTGAAGGTTTGGACAAGGTCCCTGGTTTGATTTCGGAACGGTCCGAAATGTTCGTGAGTTAAGGGGCCCCGAGAAGCCGAAGGCGACGATTTTGCAGGGCCGGGCAAGGGCAGAAGAAGGGGGGACTGATTCCTCCTCTCCCTCGTCGCGACAACTCCTGCAGGGTCATTGTAAAGGATTGACAATCTAGAGGTGTGAGTGCCGACCCATGCCAGTGTCCCGTGATGGCTCGAGTAACTGCAGAGCAGTGTGCTATACTGAGTCTATACAGCTCTGCTGAGCGCTTCTTCGATCGACATGGCCATATCGATCTCGAGACTTTACAGGAAATGGTTTGCTCCAACTACTGTTTGCATTTTGCTCCTGCAGCCTGCACGTAGGTAAAGACATCGCTACTTGCTCCCTCTCTGATAAAAGAGTTCGTCGTTGGCGCCATCATTCCCCTCCATGTCCCTGTATCCGGAGACCCAAGTAAGGAAGAGATCTAATTGCTCTGCGATCTCGTTCAGAGACCTACGGCAGTCGCAGTTGCTGAGTTTGACGATATTGAGCTTAAAGACGAGAAGACGCACACTAAGTAAGTGTCTAGGGATAGTTTGGAGGCAAAAGAAATGGCCTCTTTGATTGCCTCAACCTCCGCTTGGAACACACTACAGGGATCCGGGAGTCTGAAGCAATGACTGATGTGTAGCTCGTTACAGTAAACTCCTCCACCCACGCGGCCGTCTAACCTTGAGCCATCAGTGTAAAAGTGGACCGCATTTGCAATTCCCGGTTCGCCCATCTTCCAGTCCTCCCTAAGTGGGATTTGTACCTGGAAAGGCGTCGAGAGGTGATCACTAGGGATACAGTAATCTGTCCTCTCTGGTAATTGCGGGAGTCTCGTCAAGATTCCCAAATGTTCAAACGCGGATGTTTTCCATAATCTGGCTTTTCTTATTCTGAGAACGAAAAGTGTTGCCACCTTCTTTCCCATGAAATCTACGGGAACGAGGTCCAGCACGGTATCCAGAGCTTCACCTAGGGTAATGCGCAGTCCGCCAGTTGTGCATAGCCCTGTCATGGGTTGAACTTGGCTGAATTTGTTGACACAAGATTTTTTATCTAGGGCTGGCCACCATACTACCACTCCATAGAGCATGATTGATCGTATGATGGCGGTGCATAGCCACCGAACTATACACGTGTTCATTCCTCATTTTAGTGCGATAATTTTCCTGCAGGTATAAAGGGCCACTGTGGCCTTCTTTACCATATCTTCTATGCTCAGTTTCCAATCGAGCTTCAGAGTCTCAATTTTGTACTTCCTAGTGAAAAGCACCAGTTGCGTTTTAAACTGGTTATGTTGACGTCCCTAGTGATGCTAGGTCGATTAGACTCATCACCCGGGAATTAACCCGAACGCCACTTCTATGTCGAGTTTGCGAAGGCCTTAGGAATGAAGACGACTTTGGTGTGATGCGCCTCAGTACAGGCGTCGCTTCAGGTTTTAACGAGACGGGTCGTGGCCTCTCTTGAAATCTCCTCTTCAGGGGGGGACTCAGGGAGAATACGGCCCAGTTGATCAGAATGCCGGTTCCGGAATTGAATTGAACTCGGTAGGGAGAAAATGAATACAGTTTCCACGTACCTGTGGTCCGAGAAGGAATTTTCTTCCAAGACCCTCTAAGAAATAATGTTCCCCTGTATCTCGTGAGAGGCAAGAGTGAGTTCTGAATAATAAAGGTGGGATCACTTCCCCAGTTTAATAAGACCATCTGAGTGGTCAGTAGATAACTGAGGAGGTAATCACCCCTTTCATTTGTGTCAGTGCTACCCCACTGACAGTGATGTGCGTTCGCGTAGCCCCCTACAATTAGGCTGATAACCTTGGCCTCACAGTCTGCGATTACATATACATATAGCTTATAACCTGGAGTCCTCAAGCCGGAGACCCTGTTTCCGAGGACCCAGGGATCCTGAATGAGGACTATGTCGGCTCCACCCGTATCTAGGTGGAGCAGTAGAGCAGTGCATGACATTCCTGATATTCCTGAGGTTCACCTCCACCATTGTTTTTCGAGGTCGCTATCGGGGGACTCCAACTCCACCCCGACATCGATGTGACTTAGACCCCTGGCTAGGTCGCTCTTGTCGGACACGTAGCCGTCCAAGAAGTCGTCCGACACCACGGACCACGGCCGGTTTGGTCTCCGTAGTCGGAGTTTACCCCTTCGGGATCACAGGCAACTCCGGATCTGGCTCGACCTTCGCTTGCCTGCCCCTAGAGCTGGACTTATAGGCGGATATAACGACGTTTTTGTAGCCGTAGAGTACCACTCCGTCCGTTCGAGTGAGGAGCTCCACAGACTAAATGTTCAGGACAAGGATGATTTGGCCCCTCTACCTTGTTACATCCCCCACCCTGGCCACCTTCCAATCAGTTGTAGGAAAGTGGGGGTTGCATACTTGCAGTAGCCTCAGGATCATCACCGGCTCTGCAGGCTTCGCCGAGACCCACGCTCTGGCCCACGGTCTGCTGGACACGTCTTCCCAGTTTACGGCCTGAAGCTTGGTTCCTGGATAGACCTCCATGAGGGCAGCCACCACCTTCGTGAAGAGGGCTGCAGAGCGAGCGTTTTGGCAGGCGATGGCTTTCACCTTGCCTTGATGCCACCCTGCGTCCTGACATTTGGGCGGTGGTCCGCCATTTTCCTCCAGCTCCTGCAGGAATCGGTCCTGGAGCTCGTTCTCCACCAGATGCCATTTATCCCGAGGGACATGGCCGTCCTCGGCGACCCAGGACACCGAGTAGGGTCTTGCCCTTCGCTACCTCTGCGAACGAACGGTCCGTGAGGTGGATTTTAGCCCGCTTGGCTTGCTGGACTTGGCTTGGCTGTGTAGCGGGATCCTTCGCTGAGAGTTGCCGCTTGTTAGGGGCCTTGTCTGCGCCCTTTCCGGCTTTGGCTGGCTGGAAGTCCGGCAAGATTGAGGCTGCCGATAGCCTCTGCTCAATCCCCTCGGCTGACGACCTGTAGTTGGCGTCCTCGTTGGACAGGATGAAAGTCGCTTGTCGCCTGTCCTGGTACGACGACTTTCTTCCTGTGGTGCAGAGACGCTGCCTGCCGGTGCTATCATGGGTTCCCCGGTCCCGGAGCGCTCTCCAGCCGCAATTACGCCCTGCTTAGCAGCGACCCCGGTAACCCGTTCACCCTTGTTTCGAAATTGTTTTTATCTGGTGGTTCGTGGATGGTAACTTAAGTTGGGCTTACGGCCGAGTAACTGCTGATGATGTGTACTTCTTTTTGTACTTTTCTATTTTAAGACTTGCGTTGAATTTTTTGCTATTTGTCGTGATTTTGCTGATAAGCTTTTTTGTTTGTGCGAAGTGGGGTTTTCGGTAGGACGTCTTATTTCCAGTTAGGTACTGAAATGTTTATATGAAAAAAGATTTTGTTCATATTTGTTAGTTTGGTTTTTGTGCGTATTGATTTGGACCTTCCAAAAATTGAGTAAGCTTAACCAACTTGACTCTCTATTGTGGTTGTTCGGTCAAACTCTCTTAAGGAATAAATTACTCGAATGACCCTTGTAATATAGATAGCTTTTTTTTTCATGTGGAAAATTTGTATATTATTGTAAACAAGTTTACTGCTACCTTTCGTGGAAACTTAATATAGTTTTACATTAATAGATAGCCTTCGCTCACATTGTGTACTTACTCTCACCATCATTGTAATAAATTCACCACAGTAGACTCTGTTTTATGCCCAGTGCTCAAGCACTATGAATTGTAATAAATAGTGATTGCCTAACGCTCAAACCCATCCATCGACTTTTCTTGCACGGCTAACTCATATATCGAATTTAATTCGTTTGCTGAAAAATAACACACCCCCATACGTGAATAAACATTAATGCGGAAAAATCTCCGTGTTCAAACATTTTGGCGCCCAACGAGGGGCTCGTGTGTTAATTCTTCTGTGAACAATTAAACTAATCGTATTCAATCTACAACTGCAACAATTACAACATTCGTTCGTCTCGCAGCTGCCATCGAAAGTCCCGAAAACCGTATCAGAATTTTTCATCTCAATCGCGGTTTCATTGTCCTCGCCTTGCTCTCGCCGTTCTCGCTTAATTTTATCATTCGCTTGTCACCCACAACGGATTCAACGGCGCTTGCATTCTCGGTTGGTTCGCTTTGCAGCTACCTGCTTTGGTCCATCGATCAACGCATTCTTTCTATTGGAATTCCACCACTTCATATTCGTTTTGCTTTCGTTACCGCTGCTGAAACTTTCGCTGACTCTCCGCTTTGGAACTGCGCTCATCTCTGCTGCCCTCGCTCCCACCGTTGGATTTGTGCTCTAGCTGCTGCTGCTTTGCTGCGTTTTTTGTTGTTGTTTCCTGTGTTATTTTTGAAAGCTCTAGTTCTGTGTCAGCGTAATTACACTACACAACAAAATGACGACGCTCGAAGATTTAAAACGAAAACGGAGCAATATAAAACGCAATATATCTCGGATCAAATCTGTGGTAGATGCTAAATCGGAAACCCCGATATGCAATGATGAGCTTCGCTATCGGTTGAACATCTTAGAAACGTATTTTAAGAATATTTTTAATGTCCAAGCTAATATTTAAGACCTTAATCCAAATGATGAAGGACGGGCAGATTTGTATGATACATACATAGCCATAAAGAAAAAATGAGAGGAGATCTGGACGCCAGCATTGTTTCGCCGGACTACCACCCACCGCCAGTGAAGTCATCGTTACCAAGGTTGTCGCTGCCCACTTTTGACGGAACTTATGCAAACTATAAGAATTTCATTAACTCGTTCGAGCAAATTGTTGTGCGTGAGTCTGGATTGTCAAATATAGAAAAGTTTAATTTTTTTTCTGACCTGCCTCTCGGGGCCGGCATTAGATACAATTCAGGCATTTCAGGTTACAAGCGAAAACTATCCGAAGGCCCTTGAAAACTCAAAAGCCGTTTTGATAATCTTACTCTTATATTTCTAGAAGGTATTGAGGCATTGTTTCCACTACAACCTGTGGAAAATTTAAACAGTCAGCAGCTTCGCAGATAGCATCCGCTATCTTGATCTCGTTGGAGTCCATCGGCAAACCTGATAATATTGTTCACGCTATGGTTATATATATTGTGATGGAAAAGTGTGATCAGCAAACTCGGAACAATTGTCTTGAAAACGGTCATAGAGTGGCACAATGTTCATCGACTGAATGGTGATCTTTGCTTCACTCTCAGCCGCAACAGCCAACCCAATCATCAGCAGGATAATCTTTAACTACAGAACCGGTACTCCAACCAGCGCAACCCTCCTGGCAAACGGCTGCTACTCAGTCTCATCAAGCTGCTTCACACTCTCATATGGAGATAGCAGCAGATGATCAAATTTTGTTGGCAACAGCTATGGTTTTGGTAAAGGATGCTTAAGGTGAATACAAACTCGGTAGAGCGTTGCTTGATTCATGTTCTCAGGTTAATTTTGTAGCCGAAACCTTTGCATAAAAACTTCGCCTTCGTCGTGAAAGACACCACATTGGAATTCGTAGTATAGGAGACTCCCTTCAGCTATCAGCTCACTCTGCAGTTTGGAATTACATCCCATATTGCCTACCAGCCAGATAGTGAGATCGACATATCGAATTGGAACCTGCCTGCCAACACTCCATTGGCTGACGAATCATTCTATAGGACTAAACGCATTGATTTGCTACTGGGAACCGAAGCCTTCTATGGAGCTCTAGCTGTTTGCCAGATTCGCATTAGTCCAAGTCTTCCCACTTTGCAGAAGACTCTTTTAAGTTGGGTTGTTGCTGGGAGGTACCAGCGCCAACATAACAGACAGTCGATCGACAAGAATTTGCAGCAATTATGGAAAGTGGACTCATTTGTCGATCCGAGCGCTAGAATTCTCCCAAATCATCGTCGCTGTGAGGACCATTTCAGGGACATAACACATAAGGATGCCAGTGGGCGAATTGTCGTTCGCTTGCCATTCCAAGAAGATCCAAGTTGCCTTGCTTGTCTACCGGAAATTCGCTACCAGTATATCTCGTTTATGCAGGAATATGAACGTCTCGGCCATAAGTCCCTCGTACCGAATGCTAACTTGGAGGAACCGCATTATTATATACCCCACCATTTCGTTCTGAAACCAAGCAGTACCTCGACGAAGCTCAGAGTTGTCTTTGACGCGTCTTGCCGTACAACATCTCAAAGGTCACTTAACGATCTACTCTTAGTCGGCCCTACCATCCAGGATGAGTTGTACTTGCAATTGCTTCGGTTCCGCATGCATAGGTTCGTCATCACGGCTGACATCACACAAATTTACAGGCAGGTACTTGTGGGTAAGAAGGATAGAAAATTCCAGTACATTTTGTGGCGAGCATCTCCAAATACGGATCTTCAAACCTACCAACTCAATACAGTGACATATGGGACTGCGTCTGCCCCATTTCTCGCAACTCGTAGTTTGCATTACTTGGCTGAGGATTGTAAGGATGCATGGCCCTTAGGTGCTGCTGCTGTTAAAACTGCATTTTATGTTGTTGACCTTTTTTGTGGGGCTGATGATATAGATACACTCCTCAAACTAAAAAGAGAAATCACATCAACACTCGCTTGTGGTCAGTTTTCATTATGCAAATGGCATTCAAATCATCCAGGCGTGATGGGAGATCAATCTACCAAGGAAATAAACATATCAGAAAACTCAGTCAGTAGCACACTCGGCGTAACTTGGCATCAACAAAGTGATGCATTTAGGTTTACATTCAATCCAAAAGAAGTTTATCGCTCTACCACAAAACAAACAATTTTGTCTACTGCGTCGTCGCTCTTCGATCCAATCGGTCTGCTATCACCGTTAGTCATTGTCTCGAAGATCATTCATGTGGGGTTTTTATTTACTTTAGGTTTAATAATTAATTTGTATTTAATGTTTGATAAATTTAGGATAAATGTATTCTTTATTCTGCGTCGTTTTATTCTTCTTCTCTGCGGCCGTCGTCGTTTTTGCGTTTTTTCGGTACCGTCGTCGTTTTATTTCTCTGCTTGTCTCTTCCTTGCTCGTCGTCTTCTTTGTGATGGCATAATCGTTGTTCGTCGTTCTTCTTAGTGATGGGATCATCGTTGCTCGTCGTCTAGGGATCTTATCTTCATTTGGTATTTTGTGTGGTATACCAACCCACATTCATCAGGAGTTGTGGCTTTTGAAACTCGACTGGGACGAGTCTGTTCCCCAGAATTTAAGCCACGCATGGAGCAATTGCTTGGAATCGTTGAACTCCCTGTCGTCGCTAGCGGTACCTCGTTTTTTTTGCAGCCCGACAGTAGGATCATTCAAATACATGGATTTTGCGACGCATCTATTCGGGCATACGGCTGCTGTGTTTATGTGCGCACGGAGAATTTGCTTGGACAGGTCACAGTGAAATTGTTCACTTCTAAGTCAAGAGTAGCACCAGTGAAGAAACAGTCTCTGCCGAAGCTTGAACTATGCGGTGCACATCTACTTTCTCAGTTATATAACAAAATCAAGGCCATATTCAGTAAACACACTATCACATCTTATTTTTGGAGCGCCTCACAGCTCGTATTGCATTGGATGCAACAACACTCAGTCACCTTATCGACCTTTGTTGGAAATAGAGTGTCCGATATTCAGGATTTAACTTCTGATGGAAAATGGCGCTATGTGCCAACACATCAAAACCCTGCTGATATTCTGTCACGAGGCTGTAACGTGAGCGAGTTCATCAAGTCTCCATGGTTTTCGGGTCCTACGTTTCTAGTCGAGGATTCCCAAAGCTGGCCCACCACAGGTGGAACACTTGATGTTGACATGGACGTGGTTAACTCGGAGAAGCGGAAAAGTTTATTCGCTGCCGTACAGGAGACAAATAATATCCTCAACATCGTCGATAATATCAGCTCGTACATTCACAGTCTTCGTCTCATTGCTTGGATGGTTAGGTTCAAAAGGAGATGTCGGAAGCAATCGACGTTTACCACAACCTCACCGATGCCAGATGAAGTTCGTTTTGCTTCACATTGCCTTATTTGGAATATTCAACAAACTCATTTTGCAGAGGATATCCGTTTACTTCAGAAGCAAAAACCATTAAAAAGCAGCTTAAAATTCGTACTCCCTTTTTAGCAACCGTGAACGGATTTTAACTTATCAAAGTTGGTGGACGATTGGAATACTCAGACCTACCAGACGGTCAAAACATCAGTTGCTGCTGCCCAGTCAGTCCAAATTTGTATGGAACTATATTCGCCATTTGCATCTTCGGAACTATCACGCTGGACCTAAAGCCTTATTTCTTGGACGTTGACATGCAATGACTGCATCTTTCAAGAGGCGATGCAGTTACTGCACCATCAAGTGGCCTGAGTGACACCAGCAGAAGGCTGTAACGCGCGGATCCCTGGCAAAACGCAGCCCTCCTCCCGCCCAACCGACCGAAGGGCGCTGCCGCATGACGCGCGGCGCGTAGCCGAACCGAACCGAAAATGCAGGAAAGCTAGCTGTTAGACTAATATTCGAGGTAAATTAGCACTAAACTTACTAAGAAACTAAGCATGTATTCAAAATAAAAATACCACTACAATTACTAATTACTAGAAAGGTGTGTGAGGTTTAGTAACTTTGTAAGAGGAAGAGAATTAGTGGTGGATATAATATGGTAGAGGGAATTATATTCCGAGCATAAGACCCTAAAGGGTTCATGCAAGGAATAATTCGATCTACAAAGTGGAAGGAACAACGGTATAAAATTTCTGGTGAGTCTAATAGAAATCGTGAAGTTAATGCAGCTCAACAGATCAGGGCTGTCTATGTCACCCCTGATAAAGTTGTGCATAAAACTCACACCAAGCATTTTTCTACGGTTAACTAAGGATGGGAGGTTTACTAATAGCAGTCTACTAGAGTAAGATGGCAGTCTCACACCCGCATCCCAGTTAAGGCCCCGCAGAGCAAAGAGTAAAAAGTTTTTCTGTACTAATTCTATACGGTCCTGGTGTTCTTTGTACTGAGGGCACCATACACAGGAGCCGTATTCTAAAATCGGACGAACTAGCGAGGTATAGAGAGTCTTTGCTATATAGGGTTCGTCAAATTCTTTTGACCACCTCTTTATAAACCCAAGCACGCCCATGGCCTTATTTACCATGGTAGAAATGTGTTCGGAAAACTTTAACTTTTCGTCTAATAAAACACCAAGATCATTCACCAGGGTAATTCTCTCAAGAGAACCACCACATAGGGTTTAGGGAGCCAACAAGGGGCTAAAACGATGAAATGTCATAATTTTGCATTTCGACTTGGTCCATTGGGACAGGGTGAATAGTTTAAGCAAAGGTCCACACAGAGCCTCGGCGCAGTACCTGAGTACACAACCTGGAACCCCGTCTGGACCCGGTGAAAACACCGGCTTAACTAGTCGAAGATCATGAAGTAGAGAACATTCATTTAACAAGGGACTGAAAATGCCGTTCGACCTCGGTAAATCTTATGGGTACGGATGACCAAAGTAGCTTTCCTTAAAATAGGTGGTTTGGAAAAATTGGGCAAAAAATTTGCGATTGCCTGATCATTATTTACCGCAGTATTACAAAATGATAGCGAGGAGGGGTGTGCGGACGTTCTACGCTTACTGTTTACGAAGCTGTAAAACTGTTTTGGGTAATGTGAAAAACTTATCCTGCATCGAGATAGGTAGTTCGCATTGGGCATTGGGCATTAAAAACTGAAAAGTTTGACCGAGCTATTACATAGCGAGAGTGAGAAGTAGGTTAGGTTAGGTTAGGTTGAGGCGGCTGCCGGGCTCGCTCGGAGCCCGTCACACTTAGGCCGGTTTCGGCCCGTTGTGATACCGCATAGGATCATTCCTTCCTGCGTTGTGAGACTTCCTGTCAGCAATTATCCCATCCAGATGCTCTCACAAAGCTCGCTATCTTCCTGGGACATAGTTTGGACATCTCTGAGATGTCGTGTAGAAAGGCTGAGCGCAGGTGCTGTAGCCTTCTTCTGCTGAGAGCTGGGCAGGAGCAGAACAGGTGTTCCACTGTCTCCTCCTCTTCCTCGTCTCTACAGCTGCGACAAAAATCGTTATGTGCGGCCCCCAGCCTGTTAGCGTGGGTGCCTATTAGCCAGTGTCCCGTGAGGGAACGTATGACTACGCTGCACCTTTTCCTGCTTAGCTTGCAGAGCTCGGAGGTGCGCTTCATGTCCATGGTCGGCCATGTTTGCCGAGTTGTGCGACATCGTTGCACTATTTGCCACATATCGTTTGTTAATCGCTTGTATTGCTCTTTTATAATGAGCTTACAGGTGGCCATTGGCATACAGATATCCTCCTTGTCTTGGAGAAGGGGGATTGTAGTGCCAGATCTGGCCAGCTCGTCCGCTATACAGTTGCCCTCGATGTCCCGGTGGCCCGGGACCCAAATCAGGCTAATAGCAAATTGCTGAGCCATCTCGTGCAGAGATTTGCGGCAGTCTGCCACGGTGGCCGAGTTCGAGGAAATCGCACTTAGCGATTTGATCGCAGCCTGGCTATCGCTATAAATGTTTAGCTTGGTTGCCGTAACGGCAACCGCTTGTAGGCAGTCTAGAGCCTCCCTGATTGCTATGACTTCCGCTTGAAAGACGCTGCAATGATCTGGGAGCCTGAAGGAATGCCTTATGTTTAGCTGTTCAGAGTAGATTCCCCCTCCGACTCTGTCGTCCAGCTTTGATCCATCTGTGAAGATGTTTATGGCCCCATCTGGGCCTGGGAGTCTCTCGAGCCATTCGTCTCTGTGAGGGATGATTGTGTCTGTTGACGCCCCTTAATAGAATATAGGATTAAATTACTTTATAAAGGTTAACAATTTGAATATTTGAATTAATATGTAAATATTACTAAAATTGTGAATTAATTTGAAGTTGGCGCGTTACATTATGTACATATAAAGAAGCGCAATCGATAGTATCAATAGTATCGAGCCAAAACGATCTGAATTATGATCACTAGATTTAAGAGAGGAACTACATCGAGCGGATTAAGGAAGGTCTTAATTGTGTAGACGGATTCCACTGGAAAACTGTTGGAGGGACTTAGCTCGTACATTTGGCGCCCGAGCAGGGACCTTTGGAGAAGGTTCAATTACCGGATGGAGTTCACGACTGGAACTTAATAAATATTTCACCCTGAGTCTGGCTGACGGCGAGTGCGACAGCGGCTTCGGTATCGAATTGTGAGTGTGAACTGCTTTGAGCATCTAATATTTCTTGCAGGCATGTTTAGTTCCAATTCGATGTGTGTGAATAATCTTAAAACAATACAATTGTTTTAGTGTCAAGTGGTCGCGGCTTTGAGACTTCTGCGCTTTAATTGTTCTGTAAGCGGGGTCTCGTGTAGAAAGCAGATTACAATTACAGTTAGCTTGAGTGCTTAGGTAGCTGCATACACACATACAGCCTATTGCGTGCACTGCTATACGTTGAAGCAAGGCACATACATACTTGCATATGTATGCAGTTACAAGCCGGCACCTAAAGAACAGTAATTGCTACTTGACATTGATCTAACTTTGTAGTCGTTTCTTCTTTGCCTGCCGGTTCGTTGGGGCGCAAGTACACATTTTGGTACAGTGGCGCACAGTGGTCAATTGTTGATCAGTTATTGAATTGGGCAGTGTAGTGAGAATTTAAAGTTAGCCGATTATTGAATAGAGTGGCTAAACTTGGTACCGTGTTACTTACTCATGCCAATATTGAGTATTTTTTATTGTTAAATTTTCAAGGGTAACACCGGTATAAATAGTCAGTGCAAATGGCACCTAGAAAGGGTAAAGATGCGGAGGTGCTCACTTCTCGAACGGCGTTAATGAATTCCTTTGTCCGTAACAAGGTCTATATCGAAAAAATAGCGACTCCATGACGGCTGCGGAGCTGGAAGCCAGGTTAAGTCTAATTGAGACAAACTTTAATCAGTTCTGCAACATTCAGGCTAAAATTGAACACGATAGCGAGGACGCCAGCGAATATGAAAGCCGCTATGAAGCTGAGGAGGTTTATTGCGAATTAAAGGCCAAGTTACTAAGCTGTCTTGGAAATAGGGGACGGCGGCAGTCCAATGTAGGTGATCTTCTAAATAGCACACAGGTGTCTCGTTCATCGAGACTTCCCAAGCTAAAGCTGCCTGAGTTCGCTGGAAAGTTTACGGAATGGACCAGCTGGTACAACACCTTTGCTACTCTAATAGAATCAGACTCTGAATTGGATGAGTTGTCTAAATTTATTCATTTGAGATCATCGTTAGGAGCTGGACCGTTAAGTGCGATTGAGGGTTTGGAATTAACAGGGCCTAATTATCGCAAGGCACTACGATTATTGAAAGATCGCTATGAAAATAAGGCAATTATTCTGCAATCACATGTACAGGAGCTATTCAACTTACGGCGGCTAAAAAGACCCGACTCAGAGGGACTGAGAGTGCTGGTAGACAATGTAAATTCCCAATTAGTAGCACTCAAGTCGTTAAGCGACGATAAGGAGATTCTGGATGCAGTAATTTTCCATCTGATTCGTACAAAGCTTGATGAAGATACAATGGATAGGTGGGAAGTTGAGTGGGATTGCCAGAAGTTACCGTCGTGGTCATTGTTATCGCAGTTTCTGATAAACAGAGGAGTCAATATGGCAAATAGGGAAGTTCGACGAGGCAATGGAGCCCGACCCAGTGGTAAAGGTGAGATTAAAAATGCGACCTTAGCTGCAACAATAGACAGCAATGGCTGCTACGTTTGTCCTGGGACCCATGGATTGAAAGGGTGTCAAAGGTTTAAAGAACTATCACCAGTACAACGTTACCATGAGGCGAAGAAGCATTCGCTGTGCCTGATTTGTTTTAGCAAGCGACATACAACTAGAAACTGTAATGGTCCGCGATGTAGGATTTGCAGCAAGCCGCATCATGAACTTCTGCATCGAGAGATTCCTATTGTTGCCAATGAGCCGGGGCTCAAAGGGCAGGAGTTGCAAGAGCCAAAGTCACTGCATAGCTCCCTATTGTCTAGATCATCCACCAACCTTCTTGCGACCGCTGTAGTTCAAATCAAAGCTATAGACGGAGGATATCGCAATTGCAGGTGCGTGTTAGATTCCGGTAGTCAATTAAATTTTCTGACGGCTAGGATAGTCTCGGCCCTGGGCCTAGAAATGCGCGACTCAGTCATACAACTCAGTGGTATTGGAAATGCAACATCTCAAGTAATGGGAGAGGTGCAAGCGACTTTTAAATCTAGAGTCACCAGATATATGACTACCGAGGACTTCTGTGTGCTGAAGGAAATAACTCAGTATAACCCAACAAGCTCAGGAATTTGTTCGGAGTGGGTTCCACCCAAGGGAGTTACGCTGGCCGACCCTACATTTCAGTCCGGGGAAGATATTGACATGCTAGTTGGAGTCACATTGTTTTCAAGCTAATTGTAGCAGGGCAAATAAAACTAGGAGCACACCTTCCAAGGCTTCAAAAGTCTCTGTTAGGCTGGGTCGTCGTAGGTGAATTCACGAAATCTTCTGCAGTTGCACTGTTAGCAACTGACATTGAACGAAAGGTGTCGAAAAATGATCAGCTGCAAGAGCTCGTACAAAGGTTTTGGAAGTGTGAAGAAGTCCCTGAAACAGTAGATAAGTTCACAGAGGAAGAAAAACAGTGCGAAGATTGTTTTGTGACGCATGTTAAGCAGGAGGCCTCAGGACATTTAGTGGTAGCTCTGCCCTTTAAGAATCCTAAAGTTGAGTTAGGCGAAACTTATCAAATCGCACTTACCAGGTTCTTGAATTTAGAGAAGAGGTTAAATCGTAGCCAAGCGCTGAAGGAACAATATGTTCAATTTATTGAAGAATATCGCCAGTTAGGGCATTTAGAGGCAATAGAGCCCGCCGGACAAGAAAAGGTCGAATACTTCATGCCACATCATCCGGTTATTCGCCCAGAGAGTTTGACGACCAAGTTACGAGTCGTATTTGATGCCTCATGTAGATCTAGCAACGGCAGGTCACTGAACGACGCAACCTTGGTTGGTCCAACGTTGCAGCCTGATCTGTTCGAGACTTTGACCAGGTTCCGTTTCTATAGATACGCCCTTACGGCCGACATAAAGAAAATGTACCGTCAAATATTGGTTGCGGAACCACATAGAAACTATCAATGCATTCTATGGCGATGCAACGTTTCGGATCCTATCCAGGTGCTGCGCCTAAACACGGTCACTTATGGAACAAGTTCGGCGCCGTTCCTGGCAGTACGTTGCCTCTATTACTTGGTCGATAGGTACGCGGAAAAATTTCCGTTAGCTAGAGAGGCAGTAAAGCGAAGTTTCTATATGGATGATATGCTGTGTGGAGCCGAATCAAAAGAGGAACTGACAAACTTGAAAGAACAAGTGACCGAATTATTAGGGCTAGGAAAGTTCGAGCTGCACAAATGGCGCAGCAATTATCAAGGAATGGACAACAACACCAGCCTAGAGCCCCTGATGCTAAAAAACAGAGGACGCAGCTAAAACTTTGGGGATATATTGGTCAAGTCTAGAGGACAAATTCAATTTTGCTTTAACATAAAGGTCTCCGCAATCGCCACGAAGCGATCAGTGCTGTCCGAATTGGCTCAGGTGTTTGATCCGTTAGGGTTCTTGAGTCCCTTGCTGATCTTGGGCAAGATCTTTGTTCAGGAACTTTGGCTTCTAAAGCAGGATTGGGACGAGGAGTTACCAGCAAGCTACGCAACTCAATGGCTTCGATATAGAGAAGAACTGAAACTAATTGACAAATTTTCAATTCCGCGATCCTCAATTCCGACTACGGCCGACCTATGCACTTTGCAACTGTTTGGTTTCTCTGACGCATCCAACAGAGCTTACGGCGGCGTAATTTATGCTCGTGTTAGGGATGAAGGGGAGGAATTTCTGTGCGACTGGTAACGGCCAAGTCCAAAGTAGCCCCAGTTAGGGTAACATCATTGCCACGCTTAGAGTTACAAGGGGCATTGTTAGTGGCCAAGCTAATGGCAAAGGTATGCGCCTGTCTTCACATACCAGTAGAGAAGGTTAACTATTTCACGGATTCCACAATTGTGTTAAATTGGCTGTCGTCACATGCTAGTCGATGGACCACCTTCGTTGCCAACAGGGTGGCTCAAATACAAGAGCTCACACGTGTACAGGATTGGTTCAAGGTTGACACCAAATCAAACCCTGCAGATATTGTATCTAGGGGTTTATTGGTAACCGAATTGAGCAAGTCAACGATGTGGTGGAACGGTCCAGAATTTTTAATGGACGCAGCAGATGACTGGACCAAATTTAATTGGAGTGAGGAAATACAAACAGTTCCAGAGGAGAGGAAATGTAAGTTCTCGCTGACAGTTGGAAAGGTAGAAAGGAATGAGAAGTTAGATGTCGTGGGGAGATGCAAATTTGCAAATGATTTCCTCAAATTGCAGCGAGTTTTTAGCTATATTTTGCGCTGGCGTAGAATATCGTTGAGATCAAACTCAAATGAAACAGGCAACCTTACTGCAGCTGAAATGGAGGGCGGATTGCGCTATATTGTGTATAATGTGCAGCAGTTGAGCTTGCATGAGGAATTCATTAAGCTTAAAGAGGGAAAGGTGATAAAATCAGCGAGAATTCAGAGTTTAAGCCCGTTTTTACAAGAGGAAGAGGGAATAACTATTATTCGAGTCGGCGGAAGGTTGTCCAATGCCGAATTGCCATTTGACACAAGGCATCCCATCTTAATGCCGAGCAACCATAAAGTGGTAGAGGCGCTTGTTGAACTCACACATCGAAAGAATTTACATGCCGGGGCACAATCGCTATGTGCCTTTTTGCGACAGAGATATTGGGTAATCAATTGCAGGAAACTTGCCCGCAGGGTGATCCGTGGCTGCATACCATGCTTTCGTCGTCGGCCGCTCGCTGCAACACAGCTGATGGGAGCGCTGCCAGCTAACCGAGTGCGAGGCAATATCTACCCCTTCGAGCGCGCTGGACTGGACTTTGCTGGACCAATATGGATGCACTTTCACATGCGAGGAAAACGCCCAGTAAAGGTGTATCTGTGCATATTTGTATGCTTTGCAACAAAGGCCTGCCATATAGAGATCGTGTCGGACTTAAAGCTCAAATGCGTTCATCGCGGCGCTAAAACGGTTCTTTGCAAGACGTGGATTGAGTTCTGACCTATATTGCGACAACGCCACCAATTTTGTAGGTGCGTCACGAGAGCTCAACAGAGCTTTCGACTCGCCAAGTCAGAAGCTCATTGACGACGAATGCAGCCAGCGAGGAGTCAGGTTTCACTTCATCCCCCACGCTCCCCACTTTGGAGGATTATGGGAGAGCGCCGTGAAGGTGGCCAAACAGCTGCTTGTGAAATGCACCAACAGCACAGCACTAAACTACGAAGATCTTGCGACTGCCATCACACAAGTAGAAGCGGTGATGAATTCTAGACCTCTGCATCCCTTGTCATCGGACCCGAATGACTTCGAGGCGCTAACTCCCGGTCATTTCTTGGTTGGCCGACCCCTGAACGCGTTAGTAGAACCAGTAGACGACGCACTGTTGAAACTGTCCATGAGCAACCATTGGAAACGCATTCTAATGGTACACCACATGTTCTGGCACCGCTGGTCGTCGGAATATTTGACGTTGCTGCAGAAGCGGACAAAGTGGAGCACTGTAGCCAACAACATTCAACTTGGTACACTGGTCCTTATTGCGGAAGACAACGCTCCGCCCGTACAATGGCTGCTGGGAAGAGTTGCAGAGTTACACCCAGGGCTGATGGTGCAGTTCGGGTTGTAACACTCAGGACCAAGACTGGATTATTTAAGCGCAACGTACATAAGCTCTGCCCGCTGCCTACAGATGCCGATGAACTTAATGTTGGAAGGAGCTTCCAAGGTGGGGAGAATGTTGACGCCCCTTAATAGAATATAGGATTAAATTACTTTATAAAGGTTAACAATTTGAATATTTGAATTAATATGTAAATATTACTAAAATTGTGAATTAATTTGAAGTTGGCGCGTTACATTATGTACATATAAAGAAGCGCAATCGATAGTATCAATAGTATCGAGCCAAAACGATCTGAATTATGATCACTAGATTTAAGAGATATACGAAATAAAACGAACGAGCAAGGAACTACATCGAGCGGATTAAGGAAGGTCTTAATTGTGTAGACGGATTCCACTGGAAAACTGTTGGAGGGACTTAGCTCGTACAGTGTCGAAGGGAGTAACTGTGTACTCTCTTGGAACTTGGTAGTCTGTTTTTGAGGGGACGGTATTGCTATTATTTAATATGGCTGAGTGACCTATGCACTGTGTCACCCATTGATCTGAGTCTCTTAGACGTATTGCTGCTGCTTCTGCCCGTTCCTTTCCTGCGAGGTCAAGGCTCTGTAGGCATAGGATGGCATTTAGCGCATCATTTGGGGTGGTGCGAAGAGCTCCGCTGATGCATAGGGCGGCAGTTCGCTGGACTTTGCCCAGTTGCTTGGTGATCGCCCTTTTTGATAGGTCCGGCCACCCCACCGTATCTCCGTAGAGTAGTATTGGTCTAACTATAGCTAGATATATCTATTGACTATGCTTGGGTTCATACCCCATCTTAGCCCAATAGCTTTTTTGCATGTGTAGAGTGCAGTCATTGCCTTCTTCACTCTGTCTTTGACATTCAGGTTCCAGTTAAGCTTCTTGTCAATTACCAACCCTAAGTAACTGGCACTGTCGCTAAAGGAGAGCCTGCATCCTTGTAGTATTGGAGGGTTGAGGGGTGGGACCTTGTATTTATTTGTGAATAATACGAGTTCCGTTTTTGAGGGATTTACTCCCAGACCGCGCGATTCTGTCCATTCCGACAGTTGCGCTAGCTTTGCGGTCATTAAGTCGCACAGTGTTTGGGGGTATTTCCCCGAGAAGATAATCGCAACGTCGTCCGCATAGGCCACGACTTTGCAGCCCCCCCCTTCCAGGTCACATAGAATCTTGTTGACTGCTATGTTCCACAGAAGAGGAGACAGGACACCACCTTGCGGGGTGCCTCTGTTGACATACCTTGACTGGGCGGACGATCCCATCGATGATGTCAGCGTCCTGCATATGAGCAATTGATCAATGAGCATCACCAACTGACGGTCCACCTCCAGGTCAGTCAGGGCTTCTGTAATGGCGCCCGGTACAACGTTGTTGAAAGCTCCCTCAATATCGAAAAAGGCAATAAGTGAGTACTCTTTGAGATGCAGAGATTTCTCTACCGCTGAGATCACTTCATGAAGAGCCGTTTCCGTGGATTTTCCTTTCCGGTAAGCATGCTGTGCGCCTGACAGCAACTGAGGGTGTATAGTTGTCCTCAGTTGCAGCCCGACGAGTCTCTTCCTTTGAGGAGGAAGGACGATAGGCTGATTGGTCTAAAGTCTTTTGCAGTTGAGTGCGAGGTTTTTCCTGCTTTGGGAATGAAGACTATCTTTGCCTTAAGCCATGTTCGCGGGATTGTACCCACAGCCAGTATCTTCCTGAAGATACCTTGTAGCCAGTTGATGGCCGTATCCCCGGCCTTCTGAAGTTGGGCCGGGATTACCTGGTCTGGGCCTGGCGATTTGAACGGGTTGAAGCTGTTTATTGCCCAGCTTATGTTACGTTTTGTGAGGATGTGATCCATCGTGGTTACCGGTCCCTCTCCTGGGAGATGTACCGTCTCGATGGTTGTGCACCCTGGGAAATGTGTGTCTAGTAGAATGTGCAGGGACTCCTCACTGGAGTTGGTCCACGTGCCGTCATTCCTTTTAAGATACCCTACCGAGGGGTTAGTTTTTGAGAGAATCTTGCAAAGCCTTGCGGTCTCTGACGTTTCTTCAATTTCCGAGCAAAATTTTTGCCAAGAGGCCTTTTTTGTTTTCCTTGTTTCCTTTTTATATAGTGACAGACTGATTTTGTAGTCTGCCCAGTGGCTCTCCTCGTTCGCGCTTTTGGCCCTGTTGAAGAGGGTCCTGCAGCTTTTACGTAGGATGTCTATTTGTTTTGACCACCAGGGGGGTTTCTTTTTCCCCTAGGGTTTGCTAGAGGGCATGCTGCCGCGAAGGCTTTGTTGCATGCTTCTGTGAACCTGTTCACTAGGCGATCTAGGTCGTCTTTTGTGTCCGGGCATGATGGTGCTTTGGAGGAGAGTAAGTCCTCCAGGGATGAGCTATATTTTTCCCAGTTGGCTTTCCTGGGATTAATATAGTCCTTAGGTTTCGGACACTCGAGGGATAGTGTGGTCTCGATGTATCTGTGGTCAGAGAAAGAGTGGTCGTCAAGGACTTGCCAACTCTTGACTATGTCTAACAGGTTGTGAGACACTAAGGTGAGGTCAATAACCTCCTGTCGATTTTTAATTATAAAAGTGGGGTCGTTGCCCCGATTACAAATAAATAGATTTGAGTTAAGGATGAAGCTGAAAAGTGACTCACCCCTTACATTTGTGTTCGAGCTCCCCCACTGAGTGTGGTGAGCGTTGGCATCGCAACCTATTAATAGGTCTATGTCCGACCTCTCGCTGTCGCTGGCTAGTTTGCGAACAAGGTCGTTGGGAGGATCGTTTTCCTCATGGGCCATGTAGGCCGACATCAGCCTTAGATGTGTCCCTTTCAGCTCTAGGCTTGCCGCCGTGTTGTCGCTATCGCTATAATTATGGAGCAGAAAGATATTAAGGTGCTTTCTGGCGAGAATGCAGGTGCGGGTTTTACCTTCATGTTGAGCTACAATTATCTTTTACTCCTTTGACCCTAGTCCACAAACCTTGTCTCCCACTATCCAAGGTTCCTGGATCAGGGCTACGTCTACTCCGCTCTCTTCGAGGCGGAGTATAAGAGCAGCGGATGCTGCTTTACAGTGGTGGAGATTGATCTGAAGGAGCCTCAAGGACATCCTTAGTGTTCTCCACCACTGTAATATCGGCATCTAGATCGTCCTCGACTTCCTCGTGGCAACACATCGCCTCGAAGTCGCATCTCAGCGTGCCATCGGTGAAGTAGCCCTCTGGGTCTGTCTCTGTGTGATCGTCGGGTCCTTCGATCTCCGAGGCAGCGTCCTGCTCGACTGGCTTGTCGACAGGACGTGCCCCGGCCGCTGCATCCGACTTGTAGACCTTTACGGTCACCGAGCTGAACCCAAAATTGAGCTCACCTTTGGCAGCCTCAATCGGGGCCAGCGACTCTTTGTCGAGCACGACCACCGCCTGGTTTGTGGGGCCCTGTGTCGTCTCAACTTTGACCACCTTCCAGTCCGATGTTGGGAGGTGGGGGTTGCATCTTTGCAGCATTTTTAGGATGCGTTCCGGCTCCTTCATGGAGGCGGGCACCCAGACTCTCGCCCTTGGTCTACTGGGCACTTCGCTCCAGTCTACAGCGACGAGCTTCGCCCCTGGGTAGACCTCCCCGACTTGCGCTACCGCTGCTTTGTACAGCTGTACGGAGCGCTCGTCTTCACAGGCTACGATTTTTATGCAGCCCTGGTACCAGCCCATGTCTTTGCAGACGGGGGGGGGTCCAGGCTGCTTTTCCAGCAGCTCGAAGCAGCGGTCGGCCAGTGCCGCTTCCACCCACTTCCACTGGTTCTTCGGGATTCGGGAGTCCGCGCTGCCTTTGTCCAGGACGCCAGTCAGCGTCCTTTCTCTGGCAATCTGCGCGAACGAAGTGTTAGGCAGTACTCTGGAGCGCTTCGGTGTTGGCCCAGGAGTCTCTTGCGAGCGCTGCCTTTTGGCTGAGGGCTTCCTTCTTCGGTGCTTCCTTGCCGAAGTTCGGCAGCACCTTCGAGGCCCACTCAACCTTCTTTATCCGTTGTCCGTTGGGCTGGACATCTGGCTTGCGTTCTGCCGACGGAGTATATTGCCAGCACTCCTTCTATCGGCATATGTAAAAGGTTTGGCTTGGACACTAGTAGATGGTGACTCATCACCCGCCACTTTACCAGCAGGCAGAGCAGCCGCAGGATTGCATAGCCACTCTGCCAAGGTATCGGTTTTGGGAGCCAATTCACCACCCACCCCGGAACCGGGATGGGACCCTTTTGGGCTCTCCCTAGCATCTTCCGCCGCGCAGGTTTTAGCTGCTGGTTTGCGGGTTGGGCCAGGCCTTTGGGCCGCTGCCTTCCCCTGTTTGGGATTGCTCCCTGTTGGCATTTGGGGAGTGCCAGACTCATTTTGTTTGTTTTTTAAATCTTCCATTCTTTTCCCACGAGCTGCAGAGAAGGGGTACGGTCCGTCCGGGCAGAGATCCACGTTGCCCGGATAAGGCATACTTAGAACAGGGGGCTGCCAAGTCCCTGAGCTCTCCGTTAACGACTGGGCTAGTTTTATATACCGGGCCCCCAGCCAGGCTGACTCTCGGCACGGGTCGAATAACACTCTTAGTCCGGCCCGGTGTGAGCTGAATGTGGGGGTTGGGATGTGGGTAGGTACTTATACGAGGCGGCGCCACAAGCGCATCGTCAGTGTTGCTACTTCGCGAACACCCGCTGGCTGTCCGGGGCCGCTTATTTTCGGTACTCTCCCTAGGGATGTCCGCTTATTCGCAGCTGACCTGCCTATATGACCTGTATATAGGTAGATCGTTCGCTATCCGCAACCTACGACCCGTCCGGTGGCCTTAGCTAGGCCCCCTTTGAGCCACCTCACGAGCTCATCAGACCAGACCAGAGTGAGTAGTAGGAGAACCAACTTCTTGAAATTTTTTATAAAGTCTTGATCTTAAGTTTTTTAGACTGGATAACTCTTTGGTAAACCAAGGGGGTTTTCCAGATCTAATCGGACTAGAAAGCGGAACACAAGAATCAAAAAATGTGCCAAGAGCATTGCAAAAAATATTTGTGCCTTTTAAGACATCAGTGCACAAGTACAAAGCGGACCAATCAAAGCCCCTAATGAGGTTATTAAGCTTCGCAAACTCGGCTTTACGAAAGCAGTGGACATGTTAAGATAGCCTAATCGACCCATCCAATACAGTTGGTCCTATATCTAACGATACTTCGAAAGTAGGATGGTGGGCGTCTTCAGGTATAGTGAGCGGAAGGGCTCGGGTTAACAACACTATGGTCGGATCCGATACAAAGCACAGATCAAGCAATCGACCCAAGGAATTTTCACATGGGTTGACTTGAGACAGGGACAGGTCAAGCAAGCTGTCAACAAAGTCATGTCGTGACATGGGCACTAGGATACTAGACTCGTTTACCGAAGACCAAAAAGTTCCTGGCAAGTTGAAGTCACCAAGAACTATCATACGATCTTTATCAGATAGCGAGGAAGAAACAGCGGTTAAAGCGGGCAAGTGCTGCTCATAAATTAAAATATCCGAAAAAGGTGGGATATACGAGCAAGTAATGAATATAGCGAAAGCGGGAAGAATCAGTTTTACACACAGGAATTCCAGTTCCTGTTGAACTTGACTGTGAAGTGTTCCGACGTGAACTTAGAGTCCACTGCAATCAGAACACAATAACGTGGGAAGCAAATGCAACACTATCCCGGAAAAGAATGCTGAGCTTACTACGTAAGCCTCTAACAGTCGCTCTCTTAGTCGCTCTCATTCGTTTGGAGTATTGGATCGTTAACGCCAGAGACTTGGCACGTCGAACTGTTCGCTCCTGTGTACACTGCGTTCGCTAAAGACCAAAGGTGCTACAACAACTCATGGGCTCATTACCGCCTACGTGACTCGCTCCTGCTCGACTCTTTGAACGCTGTGGAGTTGACTTTTGTGGACCCATCAATACATATCTACGTATTCGAGGAAAGGAACCTACTAAATCATACATAGCCGTGTTCGTTTGCCTTCTCACCAAGGCCGTTCACATCGAAGTAGTCTCTGACTTGTCAACAAAGGCGTTCTTCAATGCATTGAAACGGATGGGAAGTCGTCGCAAGTTGCCGGCAGATATCTTCTGTGATAATGCCACTAGCTTTGTAGGGGCATCGAATCAACTGCAGGAATTAAAAAGTTGATGTTCTTGAAGCAGACCCAAAACGAAATCTATAAATCTTGCGCATCTGACTTTATTAATTTCCATTTTATTCCCTCCAGGGCACCTCATTTCGGAGGGAAATCCTTTGGGAAGCGGCAGTCAAAAGTGCAAAGGGGCTGTTGAATCGTACGCTGGCCAACACCAGGTTCACCTTTGAAGAGTTGAGCACTGTCGCCGTCGAGATAGAATCGATCCTCAACTCGCGCCCGTTATCACCACTTTCGTCAGACCCAAATGACTAAAGCGCTCTCACGGCTGGTCATCTCTTGGTTGGCGAATCATTGCGATCACTACCTGAGAGGTCCCTAGAGAATATCAAGCTGTCAAGTATGCGGTCCATACTTGATACGATTGATACGATTACGGCCGTCAAGCAACGGTTTTGGAAGCAATGGTCTGCTGACTACGTCAACGAATTGCGATCACGCACGAAGTGGATAGCACCCTCAACGAACCTCACCGAGCGTACGTTGGTCATCATCCATGAGGACAACCTGCCACTATTACGCTGGAAACTAGGCCGAGTGCAGTCTACTGTGCTTGGGAAGGATGGGCTTGTACGGGTGGTGCACCTCCACACTGCAAATGGAACATGTTGCAGGCCAATACACAAGTTGGAAATTCTTCCGGTGGTTTGAAAGCATTCCTTTCAACGGGGCCGGGATGTTCGATCAAACTCTCTTAAGAAATAAATTACTTGAATGACCCTCGTAATATAAATAGCCTACGCTCACTTTGTGTACTTACTCTCACCATCATTGTAATAGTGCTCAAGCACTAAGAATTGTAATAAATAGTGATTGCCTAACGCTCAAACGCATCCATCGACTTTTCTTGCACGGCTAACTCATATATCGAATTTAATTCGTTTGCTGAAAAATAACACACCCCCATCCGTGAGTAAACATTAATGCGGAAAACTCGCCGTGTTCGAACAGTGGTCCACAACTTTTTCCGTGCCATCTTGTGCCACTTACTAACTATATTAAATTAATGTTAAAAGAGAATAACTAATTTATATTAAATTAACTGCGACCGTTATACTTTTACAGGTATTTTCCTTTGTAGGTAAGGCTGAATTTTTCCAAAAAATGGTGCTCAATATTTGTCTGTCTGTCTAAACTCGGATTACTCTAGGCAACAAAACTGAAGCGTTTCCGACCCCATAAAGCATATATATTCTTGATAAGCATCAATAGCCGAGTCGATAGAGCCGTGTCTGCCTGTCCTTCCTTCCAAAATTCTAAATCTGCATATCTATCAGATTGTCGAATCTGGATTAGATCGAATCATTATTATAGCCAGATGGGAAAAAATACTTGTGATAATATTTGACAAGCAACCACTTCCACGCGCTTACTTATTCTATCTCTCTCACACACACTCTTTATCTTGCAGTTTGTATCACTCTTAATTATACACTTCATATTTTCTTTATTTTGTATTTATTCAAGTGTATGTTCCTTAAAAATATTTTCTGTAATACAGTTTCAATAATAAATACAATTAAAATTAGATTTTCATTTAAAAACTAATTTTTTTATTTTTTGAACTATTGTTTTGTGTACAGTACTAAGCAGACTTATGATATTGGTATATGTGAAAACTATTCCAGCACTTCTTCAGAACTCACAATTACTGTTCCACCGCGCATAAAAAAAAAAGGTTTGTCGTCGCAGTATACAGTTCCCAATCAGACCGCACCATTGCCTCCACCTCGTAAAATAAATAACAGGTATGTTTATTTTTACTGATACATTTTAAAATTTGATTGCTTATAATCGTATTTACGAAAAACTGCATAACGTGACACATTCAATTCTCTCTCCATTAAAATTAATAAGATTGTTTACTATTTAACTTTTTTTATTTAATGAGTAAAATAGTACATTATAGCTTTATTTACATATCTTTTGAGCCAACAGATTTGTTTTTTTTTATAGTATGAATGATTGTGTCGACATGCCGCTGGATTGGCTTGGGCATACATAAATATTCAAGTCGTTTATTCTTCAAATTTCTCCAATTTCCTTTAAAATTCATCAAAACTACCTAATACAAACTGTAAATAACAAATTTGTCCGCGAGAATGGAACAAAGAGTATGTCGGACTTGGGTCCCCATTATAAAGGAAAACCCCAAAGCATTGCTTCGCTTCGGCCTCTTATTCTATATGCTCCGTCCGCATCAGCGGCTCGAGTTTGCGAGGTTTGCGAGTAAGTTGTTAGTAAATTCCAACTGATTTTACTTTTAAAACGTATCAGCCGCATATTCAAAACTATAAGAGAATTACAAACTAAGATCTGTAGTGAGTGCTTGTTGAAAGTATAGGAACATTTTTGTTCAAAGTAGGCACTATCCTTTTTGATAATACAGTCGGACTTCCATATAGCGAATCTCAAGGGACCCAAAAAAAGGTTGTTATATGGAAAATTCGTAAATTCGTGAGTAAGTTTATTTTGCCTTAAAATAATTCGTAATTTTTGTTTGCGTTTGATTTTTCTACTTTTCCTTTTCAACAAAAACTTCAAGGACCTTAAGGGAAGAAAATACATTTTGAGGCATATTATTTCTCATCTCCACAAAGATACGCAGTATTTCAACTGCTTTTGCTCCACTGAAATGCAATTACTATTCGAAAACGCATCTAATAGAGAATTTTCCAGAGGTTTTAAAAATCAAGTTTTCATAATAATAATCAGACTTATAGTTTAGAAGATATGATCACTCAAAGTTGAAAATTATTTCAGTGCGCAAAGTTTTGTTTAACTTTTATTCAAATACTGCATCTTTCAGGTGGAAAAAAAAGTAAACTATGTAACGTATGATTCTGTTTTTGGTATCTTTTATCTGTTGCATTAGTTCTTAGAAAAACATTTTAAAAATATGGTCAGTTGCACAGGCAGTTGTGTAGAAAAACTTGTTTTGCAAACGATCTAAAATTTAGGCTGTTTTTCAACTTTGACTGGAATTTTAAAAAATATATACCTAAATTTTCCCAAGATTTTTTTTGTATATGTTCCTTGAACTATTTATTACCTAAGTCTAAAAGTGCATTCTGCGCTTCGGAGCCGTTTGGCCTATCACAGCTCTTAAATCCCATACAAAATCATATTGTGATTGTGATTGTAACGAACATCTCAAAAATCAAAATTCTAGTCCCATGTCACTGCCGAAAACCGGTACTCACCTCTACGTTTTTGTATACCCGATACTCAAAATGCGTATTGGGGTATATAAGATTTGTGTTATTTTTGTATACCCGATACTCAAAATGAGTATAGGGGTATATTAGATTTGTGGTGAAAGCGGATGTGTGTAACGTCCAGAAAGAAGCGTTTCCGACCCCATAAAGTATTTATATTCTTGATCAGCATCAATAACCGAGTCGATTGAGCCATGTCTGTCTGTCCGTCCGTCCGTCTGTCCGTCCCTATGAGCGCCTAGTGCTCAGAGACTATAAGAGCTAGGACAACGACATTTTGTATCCGGACTTCTGTGATATGTCACTGTTACAAGTGTATTTCAAAACTTCGCCCTGCCACCTTCCGCTCCCTCAAAGGATGAAAATCTTTGGCATCCACAATTTTTAGGATACGAGAAAATCAAAAACGCAGAATCGTATAAAATTACAATATCTTCTAGACTGCAGAATCTTAACCAGATCGTATCATTATTATAGCCAGAATGATGAAAACAATTTCATTTTCTCTCGCTCAGTCTCTCTCTAACACACACATTTCATGGTCGCCTTTGCCTATTGCAAAAAGTGAGCGCCTAGATCTCAGAGACTATTAAAGCTAGAGCAACCAAATTTTATATCCATACTCCTGTTAGATCTCACTGTTACAAGTGTAATTCAAAATTTCGCCCCACCCCCTTCCGCCCCACAAAGGACGAAAATTTGTGGCATCCACAATATTGAAGATACGAGAAAACTAAAAATCATAGAGAATGACCTTATCTACAAGACTGCCCAGTCTGGATCAGATCGGATCATTTTTATAGCCAAAAGGAACAAATCAATTTGCAGTGGCTACGCATCGCCCGACGACACCTTCTGACTGATTTTCTGTCTCTCTCGCACTTCTGACTTCGTATCGGGTATAAATGTAGAGTTGCGGTCGCAGCAGCAACTCACAACGTTCCCCCTCGTTATTTTTCTCTTGGTGCTTTAGTGAAGCCACGTTAGCCACTATAGGCCCAGATCCAAACAGTTCGTACCTATTTGTCAATTAATATTGATGCATAGGCCCAAAAACCTGGAAAAAGATCGTCTAATTAACATGTAAATCCCAAACACCATATTTTTGCGGTGCCAGTTCCAATAGAGTAAATATGCGCATTACGTAACGATGAGGAAACATAAGCGTAGCTATATTTTCGAATTCAATATTAGAATAGTCAACTAGTTTGAGTTTAACTAAAGGCCACTTTAAGCTGGTCTAATCGCAGCAAAAGCCAAAAAGCTGTAACCAGAGCTTGAAGCCCCACCAACAACCAGCTGATCCACAGATGTGCGTGCAGTAAAGTTTGGCTGCGCGAGGTGATTACAGCCGTTGGATCGGGCTTAGTGCGGCAAATTGTCATTTTAGCCGTTGTTTATTTTAAAACCTGGTCGAGGAAAGTGGCTTAGTGCGTTAACCACAGAAGCGATCAGCTTAGGTCCGAAATCTCGGAAATTTTTCTCCAGAAGGTACGTTATTTTGGGAACCATGCCGGGAGCAAAGTAGTCTAGCTAATACAGGACACTCCAGGGATCCTGATATTATTTATATCGGCTTTTTAGGATCAATGTATTGTTGTTGTTGTGCCGTGAGCGAGCCCGAGCGTTTCTCGAGCCGTGCCCATGCGCTTTGGCCTTGCACCTATGGCCACATATGTATATTCCATACACCTACAGGCATATTTATGGACCCACGGAATAATACCGGCAGCAACGATAGCGACAACAACATAGCAGCTTCCGATTTCATAAAGCCATTTAAAAGATAAAGGAAAAAAACATTCATATAAAAAGAAAAAACAACTATTAAATATATATAAGTATTAAAATTATGAAATAAACAAAACATATTAAAATTCATACGTTGGCCTAATGCCCTAATAAGTACAATAAGTAAACAAATTTGTAATATTCGACGCTTGTCGTGCCTTTTCTAATTTGAAATGCCAACGGCTAATTCCCAAATTACCGCCTAAAATTAGGCCGTACAAAAATTCCAGTTAATGATCTTGTGAGCTTTGATAAAGCTTATCATTAAGTACTTTATATTTTATTAAATATTGCTGTGTCTGGATTCTGTATAACAGAAAAAGACCTGAGACAAGTGGAAAAACGTGGGCTGCTGTACCTGGTAGTCCAAGCCTCGAAGTCTTTGTTGGAGGGATCCTGACGTTTTACAGGTGGCCTTGAAGGATCATGGTAGGGTGGGTGCTCTCGCAAATTGGCGATAACTCAACCAACGACGACCTGACTGGTTATAGTCTTCTTCTTTTCCGTATATATGCTGATCTTTCCCTTTGACTCCCTGGGTCCCATTTCCTGTTATCCCTTCCCTACTCGTGCGCGATCCTTTTAAATTCTTACTTGGAACATATGCTAGAGCTCTAAATTGGTGGTAAAATACCCACACCCCGCCGACCAAGCCGTTCGTTCTCTTTAGTAGTGACCAGACGTGTTTTTGTTTTGCGCTCCTCTTCTTTTCCTTTTATTTTGCAATTGCAGCCGGTGTTTTTCAAAATAATCCTTTAGTAAAAGCCCTATGTAACCTACAATAAAAGATCTGTTCTTTAACGCGAGTGCATGCCTATTGTTTTTTTTTATAATAATAATAATTAATAATATTTTTATATTAATTCTGTGCGTTGGTTAATCGTGTGTTTGTGTGTTGCTTTCTGTAAGTACGCTCACGCTGAATTTAGTCCGCTCTTATCCCGTAGCCTTTGCTTTAGTTATCACTCTCTCCCTATTATCCAAACCTAAACAACTGTTCTTTCTCTCTCGCTCTTTAAACTTTCTGAGCAATAGCGCTCTCTGTTAAGTAGCACTCGCTCTCTTTTTTTACTAATTCCGCTTTGAGCGTTTGTCTGGCACATTGGTCTGATACCAATTTGTTTTGAAGTTTTTATTGAAAATTTTTAAATAGATAAATTATGTATTTCAAATGGAATTCGCTGTGGTCTGCGCTAAAAAAACTTGCAAGGAGCAGATCACCCACGATCAGCCGAACATCCCCTGCTGGCTCTGCAACAGCGTAGTGCACGCAAAATGCGCGGGATTTTCTGGCCTCGTGAGTGATGCTATAGCCAAACGTAATGGGTTGCATTACAGTTGCGAGGCATGCCGTGCGGTGGAGAAAGATATGGTACATTTTATGAGGCAGACGCGCAGTGGCTTTAAGAAGCTGACTTTAAAAAGCAGTACGATCGGCTCCTGGCCATGGAGTCTCAGTTTGGCAGTCTGCAACTGCTGAATGAGTCTCCGAGGCGCAAAAGGGTCACTCCGCGGTATCTGCAAGTGCCAACCGTCACTCAGCCGCTCTGACTCCGACCACTCCAAGTGTGCAGCAGTTGATCTCGTTTGCCACTCCAAGGGAAACGACAGCTGCTGGCGATGCAGATTCGGTAGCCGAATTCATCGCCTCAGAGAACGTGCAGCCAAGTGCGTCTGTAGCGTCCGTGTCCGTGGTGTCCACAAGCTCGCTAGCTGTCCCGTCTTTTCCGACCCCACCAGTTTTTGTCTCACGGCTGGCCCCTGAGAGGTGGAGAAGTTTAATTGCTCTTATGCCAGGGAGATAGCTTCATTCAAGATAAGTGTCTCCCCAACTCATTTTGACACCATTTGCTCTGCCAAATTTTGGCCAGAGCATTTGGTGGTGAAGGAGTTCAAGGCTAAGAAGAAGAATAGGCCCCCCATAACTCTTACAAATCATCTTAGTAACCTCTTAGTAACCTATCAGAATGTTAGGGGCTTACGTAGTAAGCTCAGCATTCTTTTCCGGGATTTGCTTGCCACGTTATTGTGTTAACTGAAACCTGGTTAAAGCCGGACATTCTTAGTTCCGAGGTTTTGGCAGGTCGGTACACAACTTTTATAAAGGACCGTTCGTCTCGACGTGCAGGAGGGGTTCTGATTGCAGTGGACTCTAACTTCACGTCGGAACACTTCACAGTCCAAGTTCAACAGGAACTGGAATTCCTGTGTGTAAAACTGATTCTTCCCGCTTTCGCTATATTCATTACTTGCTCGTATATCCCACCTTCTTCGGATATTTCAATTTATGAGCAGCACTTGTCCGCTTTAACCGCTGTTTCTTCCACGCTATCAGATAAAGATCGTATGATAGTTCTTGGTGACTTCAACTTGCCAGGAACTTTTTGGTCTTCGGTAAACGAGTCTAGTAACCTAGTGCCCACGTCACGACATGACTTTGTTGACGGCTTGCTTGACCTGTCCCTGTCTCAAGTCAACCATGTGAAAAATTCCTTGGGTCGATTGCTTGATCTGTGCTTTGTATCGGATCCGACCATAGTGTTGTTAACCCGAGCCCTACCGCTCACTATACCTGAAGACGCCCACCATCCTACTTTCGAGGTGTCGCTAGATATAGGACCAACTGTATTGGATGGGTCGATTAGGCTATCTTAACGTGTCCACTGCTTTCGTAAAGCCGAGTTTGCGAAGCTTAATAACCTCATTAGGGGCTTTGATTGGTCCGCTTTGTACTTGTGCACTGATGTCATAAAAGGCACAAATATTTTTTGCAATGCTCTTGGCACATTTTTATACCCGATACTCAAAATGAGTATTGGGGTATATTAGATTTTTGGTGAAAATGGATGTGTGTAACGTCCAGAAGAAACCGTTTCCGACCCTATAAAGTATATATATTCTTGATCAGCATCAATAGCCGAGTCGATTGAGCCCTGTCTGTCTGTCCGTCCGTCCGTCTGTCCGTCCGTCCGTTTGTCCGTCTGTCCGTCCCTATCAGCACCTAGTGCTCAAAGACTATAAGAGCTAGAGCAACGACATTTTCAATCCGGCTTTCTGTGATATGTCACTGTTACAATTGTATTTCAAAATTTCGCCCCACCCCCTTCCGCCCCCGCAAAGTGCGAAAATCTGTGGCATCCACAGATTTCAGAGACTATTAGACCTGACTGTAGAGCTCTCACTGTTACAAAACTATTTGTAATTTTTCACTGCAGAACTCACTGTTGATAGCTCACTGCTACAAGTATGTTTCGAATTTTCGGCCCACCCCCTTCCGCAGCCATAAACAACGAATATCTGTGGCAACCACAATTTTGAAGATAGGAGAAAATTAAAAACGCACAATCATAGAGAATGGCCATATCTACCAGATTGCCGAACCTTGCCGAATCCGAGTAAGATCGGATTATTATTATAGCCAAAAGTAACAAATCAATTTGCAGTGGCTACGCATCGCCCGACGACACCTTCTGACTGATTTTCTGTCTCTCTCGCACTTCTGACTTCGTATCGGGTATAAATGTAGAGTTGCGGTCGCAGCAGCAACTCACAACGTTCCCCCTCGTTTGATTCTTGTGTCCCGCTTTCTTATCCGATTAGATCTGGAAAACCCCCTTGGTTTACCAAAGAGTTATCCAGTCTAAAAAACTTAAAATCAAGACTTTATAAAAAATTTCAAGAAGTTGGTTCTCCTACTTCTCAATCTCGCTATATAATAGCTCGGTCAAACTGTTCAGTTCTTAATGCCCAATGGTATAAGAACTACCTATCTCAATGCAGGATACGTTTTTCACAGGACCCTAAACAGTTTTACAGTTTCGTAAACAGTAAGCGTAGAACGTCCGCACACCCATCCTTGCTATCATTTTGTAATACATCGGCAAATAATGATCAGGCAATTGCCGATTATTTTGCCCAATTTTTCTAAACCACCTATTCTGAGGAAAGCTACTCTGGTCATCCGTACCCATACGGTTTACCGAGGTCGAACGGCATTTTCAGTCCCTTGTTAAATGAATTTTCTCTACTTCATGATCTTCGACTAGTTAAGCCAGTGTTTTCACCGGGTCCAGACGGGGTTCCAGGTTGTGTACTCAGGTACTGCGCCGAGGCTCTGTGTGGACCTTTGCTTAAACTATTCACCCTGTCCCAATGGACCAAGTCGAAATGCAAAATTATGACATTTCATCGTTTTAGCCCCTTGTTGGCTCCCTAAACCCTATGTGGTGGTTCTCTTGAGAGAATTACCCTGGTGAATGATCTTGGTGTTTTATTGGACGAAAAGTTAAAGTTTTCCGAACACATTTCTACCATGGTAAATAAGGCCATGGGCGTGCTTGGGTTTATAAAGAGGTGGTCAAAAGAATTTGACGAGCCCTATATAGCAAAGACTCTCTATACCTCGCTAGTTCGTCCGATTTTAGAATACGGCTCCTGTGTATGGTGCCCTCAGTACAAAGAACACCAGGACCGTATAGAATTAGTACAGAAAAACTTTTTACTCTTTGCTCTGCGGGGCCTTAACTGGGATGCGGGTGTGAGACTGCCATCTTACTCTAGTAGACTGCTATTAGTAAACCTCCCATCCTTAGTTAACCGTAGAAAAATGCTTGGTGTGAGTTTTATGCACAACTTTATCAGGGGTGACATAGACAGCCCTGATCTGTTGAGCCGCATAAACTTTACGATTCCTATTAGACTGACTAGAAATTTTATACCGTTGTTCCTTCCACTTTGTAGATCGAATTATTCCTTGCATGAACCGTTTAGGGTCTTATGCTCGGATTATAATTCCCTCTACCATATTATATCCACCACTAATTCTCTTCCTCTTATTAAATTACTAATCCTTACACACCTTTCTAGTAATTAGAAATTGTAGTAGTATTTGTATTTTGATTGCATGCTTAGTTTCTTAGTAAGTTTAGTGCTAATTTTCCTCGAATGTTAGTCTAACAGCTATCTTTCCTGCATGTTCGGTTCGGCTCGGCTACGCGCCGTGCGTCATGCGGCAGCGCCCCTCGGTCGGTTAGGCGGGAGGAGGGCTGCATTTTGCCTGGGATCCGCGCGTAACAGCCTTCTGCTGGTGTCACACGGGCCACTTGATGGTGCAGTAACTGCATCACCTCTTGAAAGATGCAGTCATTGCTTTTCAACGTCCAATTAAAAGAAAAGCCGAAGCTAGCGCGTACCTCTTACTTTAGTTTCGATCTGCTCTTAAAACGACTAGGAACGTATTAAGGTTATTTTAAGTCTAATTGTGCCCATGAAGAGGTAATCCTAAAATACTTTTTCAATATGCTTCCCCCTTGGTTTATCGATTCCTTTTCTGTTTCTTTATCAACGACACCTGTAGCTGTTCATCAGTCTGTAAGTAGACACATATATACCGATACACCTACGTTCATACTAATAGCACCTAACACAATTTGTCGTATTTATGAATAACTTTATATAAAACCTAATCTATTTAATATTAACCCTTCATCAATCTAGTATCTAATGTCGTATTCACACTATTAATTCTTTCTTCCATATAATTATTATTATAATTTTTTTTGATCTTTCACTTAATTTTTCATTTTTTATTATTTCTTTTATTATTATTATTAACATATTTTGGAATCAATACTTAACTACCTAAACAACCTTCATATATAGACTCGGAATACACACTATCATATTAATCAAATTGGTTAATAATGAAAAAGAATGGTAAGGGTAATGCCAATGGAATTTGTAGCTAGGCGGAATTCATTCAGTTTATATTACAATTTATAACGATTTATGCTCTTTATTTGGGCTCCCGAGGTTTGTAGCGCAGCAGAATCATAATGGTTTGTCTTATGTTATTCTACAGGTATTGTTAGTCAAGAGGGAGAACATTAACATCTTGGTTCTACACCTTCGAAAGTAACCTTTAGTTCCGTCCGGTTTTGAAGTTCCGATCCCGGTTTCTCTAAACCTGTCTTTGAATATGTTATTGTAGCGGAGTTCGTTGAAGCAGTACCACACCAACCCCATTTTCCCTGAGCCAGGCCGGCAACCCGTAGTAGACAGTAGTATAAGAAGATAATGATATTCGTTTATTTTTTTTGTCAACAACTATAGAGTTTTACATTGGAATACTAGAAAAGATATTTGTTTGGGTGCCAAGCTTTTTTGGCACCTATTTGTTTCCAAAATAAAAACAGCAACAACTTTTTTCAACTTTATAATAATTATTTATACATTCGGCTTAACTGAAGCCGATTGCTTGCTATTTTGCCCGGCCAGATAAATATTTAGGAGAGGACGATATGCAACCAATGCGGCGAGAGATTAACATAGAACTAAATTAGACGACCGCGGCAGATCAAGTAATTGCCGAAGTGGCGGCTGCAGAGAGCCCTTTTAGCGGGAGAGCGCAGCAGCTCTGCCGAACGTTATCGTTTGCAAAACATAGGCGGCTCACTCTGCTCATACGTCTATTGTCTAAAGTAACAATAACAATGCTTAAATTTACTTCATTTACTTCATAATTCGTTCTTCGGCGGCTGACCCGAACATACTCCCCCCGTTGGGAGCTAGTCTCTCAACAGATTCCTTGAGGGGCAGAAAACATAGCCGAGTGACGGATCTCCTGATGTTTCCTGAGGATGTCTTTAAATCAGCGACGCGACACACTCTGTCCTTGCCCATGACGACATCGACCACTCTAGCCAGTGGCCAACGCATTGGAGGAAGATTTTGCGAGGAGGTACGCCACTTCGCGCGCTCTTGCAAAAGAGTGAGATACTTTTCGCGCCAACGGCTCCAGAATATTTGTTGCAGTTGGATGACCCGCTACCAGCCATCCAGATGATTTTAGTTCAGCTTCGTTAGGTCAGGCTCAAGGATTTGCTCATGGGGGCCGCCTAGAAGCAGATGAGCAGGAGTCAAAACATCTAAATCATCAGGATTTACTGAAAGCGAGAGCAAAGGGCGAGAATTAACAATGGCCGTGATCTGACAGATCAGAGTGCGCAGCTCGTCGAAGCTAAGCACAGATGGTCCAACTGAGCGGTACAGGTGATATTTTGCAGTCTTCACGGCCGCTTCCCACAACCCGCCAAAATGCGGAGAGGTGGTGGGATGAAACGCCAGTCGATCGAGTCAGCCAAGCAGGATTCATGGACCTCCTTCATATGCGGTTCGCTCAGACAAAGCTTCTTTAGCTCCAGAAGGTCGTTGTTGGCCCCAATGAAATTTGTCGCATTGTCCTACCAAATTTTTATTGGCCTTCCTCGAGTGGAAGTAAAACGCTTTCGTGCGCCTAGAAACGATGTGTATAGCCTTAGAAGTGAAGCAGATGAATACACTAGTGTAGCACTTGATCGTAGGCCTCGTGCGGATTTCTGATCGGTAGAAAAGAGGTCCAATCTACTCCAGTGACTTTAAAAGCTCGAGATCCTTCTAAACGTTCCTTAGGTAGGTCTCCCATGATGTGTTCAACCATGCGCGGCCTAGTCCTGAAGCATCTCACACACTTGCTGACGACCCTTGACACTGCTTTAATACCTCCAATGGGCATGGCGCGAGGTCCGGCATGGAGATTCCTTTCGTGATAATATCTTATCAGCGCAAAAGTAATGGAATGTCCCTTTGGCAGAATGAGTGGGTGCTGAGCATCAAATCCTAGTGATGGGTGTCCAAAACGACCTCCAACTCTAAGTAGTCCAGAATGATCGATGAACGGGCTGAGATAACTAAAAGAACTGGATTTCAACAGCAGCCAGCAACTCAGCTTTCAATGATATGAACAGAGTATCGAAGTTTTCGCGCAGCTCACTCCCAATCTCGTTTTGATCGAGAGCCTCCAATTCATTATGGGTCTTATTGAACTCCTCTCGAATTTCTGCCAACATATCAAGGCGCACCTCGACTTCCGCGGCGGTCAAATTGTCGACTTGCGGCACCGCGAAGCATTCGCCAAGCCTGTGCAATCGATCATATAATGACTGAACTTTACGCTTATAAAGACTCAGCCCGGTATCAGCCATCACAATATTTCCGCCCTCGCCTGTATTAGGATCGTTGTCCATGCTAAACGTTGTGCAATTCGACACAGCAACGGAAAATGAAATACCGCTTAAGCGACGATGTATAAAAGCGTGAGCGAGAATGGAAGACACGAAAAGTCAAGAGCCGCGGCTGCAGCTGCGCAGAGAATGAGAGATTGGACGCTTAAAATACCGGAATATATAAATATTCCAGCCGCACTCTCACTGAATTTGCACCTTAATCTGTTTTTTATTGTGTACCAAAATGAATTTGTTGGTAGTTAAACTACCCAACAACAAAATATTGTTCAATTACAAAGGGTTTTAAACGGAAAGCGATTAACCAATGCATTTATATCACGTCGGGGGGTCACCAATGTTTGAGATGCCAAGCTTTTTTGGCACCTATTTGTTTCCAAAATAAAAATGACAGCTTGGTTTAACTTTATAATGTTTATTTACACAGGCGGCTTAGCTGAAGCCGATTGGTTGCTATTTTTCCCGGCCAAGCAAATGTTTAGGAGAGGTCGATATGCAACCAATGCGGCGAGAGATTAACATAGAACTAAATTAGACGACCGCGGCAGATCAAGTAATTGCCGAAGTGGCGGCTGCAGAGAGCCCTTTTAGCGGGAGAGCGCAGCAGCTCTGCCGAACGTCATCGTTTGCAAAACATAGGCGGCTCACTCTGCTCATACGTCTATTGTCTAAATTAACAATAACAATGCTTAAATTTACTTCATTTACTTCATAATTCATTCTTCGGCGGCTGGCCCGAACACAAGGAATGTGTAGCTTATTATAGGGTTTCTTTTAATGAATAAACTGAGTTTATAATTTGCTAAGCTGAGCAGAATTTGAAATCAGCTAAACCCATGCCGTAGGAGAAACACCCAAGGAAAGGGGCCATTTGGAAGGATGCCTGGGTGCAGAATGGCCGTTGGTAGGACGACCTGAGGTCGGGGCAGACTGATAGAACCAGCAGAGGAAAACGGTATAACATTTTCCCTATGGTTTTTTTTTAAGGAATCGGATGGTAAGTGGAATTCTCTTTCCCGGAATTTTGGCTTGTCCCTAGCCCGCAAATCATTGAGTCGAAATAATGAAGAAAGGCAAACCATGGGAGGCGGAGCAAGACCACTACCCCACTAGCCGACGAGCCGCAAACGGAATATCCCACGTGGCCCCACGCCCATGCCTGGAAAGCCATGGTAGGCAAAGCCGACCATGAAACGTGTGTTAGAGAGAGACAGAGCGAGAGAAAACGAAATTGTTTTTATCATTCTGGCTATAATAATGATGCGATCCGGTTCAGATTCTGCAGTCTAGAAAATATTGTTATTCTCTACGATTCTACCTTTTTGGTTTTCTCGTATTCTAAAAATTGTGGATGCCACAGATTTTCATCTTTTGAGGGGGCGGCAGGGGGCGTGGCGAAGTTTTGAAATACACTTGTAACAGTGACATATCACAGAAGTCCGGATACAAAATGTCGTTGCTCTAGCTCTTATAGTCTCTGAGCACTAGGCGCTCATAGGGACGGACAGACGGACAGACAGACATGGCTCAACCGACTCGGCTATTGATGCTGATCAAGAATATAAATACTTTATGGGGTCGGAAACGCTTCTTTCTGGACGTTACACACATCCATTTTCACCACAAATCTAATCTACCCCTATACTCATTTTGAGTATCGGGTATAATTATGATAACGCTCAAACACCTAAGACTAAGCAAGTAAAGCCTCCACCTGTTTATGTGCGTCAGGTAAATTGTACTGAATTGGTTAAATAATTAACTGATAAAATTGGCGAAAGCAAATTCTATGTCACTTCCATAAAAAGGGGTAACATAAATTAAATAAAAATACATGTTAATGAAGATCGTAAGAATCGATTAGTGGCCAAATACTTCAGCAATGAAAAAATGAATTACTATACCTAAAAACTTAAAAGTAGCAAAGGATTACAAATGGTTATCAAAAGAATCAAACCAACAGTTTCAGTCAATGAGATAATAGCTGGACTTAAAGATAAGGGCTTTGAAGTCAAAAAGTCTATGAATATAATAAATAGAACAAAATTCGCTTACCAATGTTCAAGGTAGAACTTACAGCTGACAGTATGGTTATAAGTAAAAATAAAGTGCACCCAATCCTGCCTTCTAATATCTTATGCTATTTTGAACCGATTTTAGATGCTGCAATGTTTAAAAATACGATCCTACTTTGATAGTCCTTTGGGGTGGTCTTCCTCCAACTTCTGAGGGGGGTTGTCGTTTTACCGAACCGCGTTTTTATACCCGATACTCAAAATGAGTATTGGGGTATATTAGATTTGTGGTGAAAATGGATGTGTGTAACGTCCAGAAGGAAGCGTTTCCGACCCCATAAAGTATATATATTCTTGATCAGCATTAATAGCCGAGTCGATTGAGCCATGTCTGTCTGTCCGTCCGTCCGTCCGTCCCTATTAGCGCCTAGTGCTCAAAGACTATAAGAGCTAGAGCAACGACATTTTGTATCCAGACTTCTGTGATATGTCACTGTTACAAGTGTATTTCAATACTTCGCCCCGCCCACTTCCGCCCCCACAAAGGACGAAAATCTGTGGCATCCCCAATTTTAAAGATACGAGAAAACCAAAAACGCAGAATCTTAGAGAATGACTATATCTTCTAAACTGCAGAATCTGAATCAGATCGTATCATTATTATAGCCAGAATGAAGAAAACAATTTCATTTTTTCTCGACCTATCTCTCTCTAACACACACGTATCATAGCCGGCTTTGCTTAGCGCAAAACATTATCGCCTAGATCTCAGAGACTATAAGAGCTAGAACAACCAAATTTGGTATCCACACTCCTGTGATATCGGACCTTGACGAGTTGTTATTAAAATTTCGCCTCACCCCCTTCCGCCCCGCAAAGGACGAAAATCTGTGGCATCCACAGATCTCAGAGACTATTAGACCTGACTGTAGAGCTCTTACTGCTACAAAACTATTTGTAATTTTTCACTGCAGAACTCACTGCTACAAGTGTATTTCATTTTGCTCATTTTTTCCGCCAAACAAAGGACGAAAATCTGTGGCAACCACAGTTTTGAACATAGGAGAAAATTAAAACGCACAATCATAGAGAATGGCCATATCTACCAGATTGCCGAATCTTGCCGAATTCGAATCAGATCGGATTATTATTATAGCCAAAAGTAACAAATCAATTTGCAGTGGCTACGCAGCGCCCGTCGGCACGTTCTGACTGATTTTCTGTCTCTCTCGCACGCACTCTTTGTCGCTTAATGTAGCCATACTGACTATGTATCGGGTATAAATGTAGAGTTGCGGTCGCAGCAGCAACTCACAACGTTCCCCCTCGTTTGAAATGGTCTTTTGTTTAAGGAAGACTTGCTCATCCCAAGTTTGGGGCTAATAGTGCCAAAACTAATGTTTTCTGACCCCAACGCCAATATAGCTGGCCCATCGGCTTCAGTAATTTTTGGCATTTAATACCTTTTTTTTAACTTATTGCTTTTGCTATCATAAAGAGACGTTAATAAAAAAATAAATAAATGTATCTACACAATAAAAATCTTTCCCGACTGACTTTTGAGATTTGGCTCCATTGGCTTAAAGTTAGATAACATGAGTGTTATCGCTGTTTGGTCTTCGGTCTAACAAGTGCTTTCACCGGGCCTAGACGGAGTTTTCGGCTGTGTACTCAAGTACTGTGCAGAGGTTCTGTGTGGACACTTGCTTAAATTATTCACCCTGTCAATTGATTCTTCATGCTTCCCCCCGATCTGGAATGAATCGTTTATAATTCCTCTCTCCTATAGCAAAGTTACCCGCTATTCCTAAAATGTTTGACAAGGTTTTAACTCCGCACTTGCAACATCTCTGCAAGTCACTTATATCTCCAACTCAGCATGGATTTATAAGGCGGCGATCAACCACCAAAAACTTGTTAGAGTTTACCTCTTTCATTATTAAAGGCTTTCAAGGTAACTTACAGACGGATGTTATTTACACCGAATTTAGTAAAGCATTCGACTCTGAAAACCTTTCCCTTCTAGCACATAAACTTAATCTTTTATTTTTCCCGCCCAACCTCCTGAGATGGATTTCTAGCTACCTTTGTTCCAGGTCTCAGAGAGTAATTTTCAAAAACTCTCTCTCTTCACCAGTAAAGGTTTCTTCGGGAGTACAGTCTGACATAACATCCCAACTTTTTTCTGTCGAAGCTCATAACAAAATTGAAATTATAGTAGTTAAACTTCGACTCTCCTCGATAAATCTATTTATATCGTGCTCTTACATCTCACCGTCCTCTGAATTTTCAACCTACTTGCCTCACGCAGCCCATTTTCAAACTGTTTCATCCCAACCTAATGAGTCCGATTGTCTTATCGTCCTCGGAGATTTCAATCTTCCAAATATTTCCTGGTCTCCATCCGAAGACTCCAACCAGATGTTCCCATTCATGCAGCACGATTTCGTTGATTCTCTGTCCGACTCATCATTGGGTCAGATAAACCTGAACGTGTCCGCTGCTTTCGTAAAGCCGAGTTTGCGAAGCTTAATATCCTCCTTAGGGATTTTGATTGGTCCGCTTTGTACTTGTGCACTGATGTCATAAAAGGCACAAACATTTTTTACAATGCTCTTGGCACATTTTCTGATTCTTGTGTCCCGCTTTCTTGTCCGATTAGATCTGGAAAACCCCCTTGGCTTACCAAAGAGTTATCCAGTCTAAAAAACTTAAAATCAAGACTTTATAACAAATTTCAAGAAGTTGGTTCTCCTACTTCTCACTCTCGCTATGTAATAGCTCGGTCAAACTTTTCAGTTCTTAATGCCCAATGGTATAAGAACTACCTATCTCAATGCAGGATACGTTTTTCACAGGACCCTAAACAGTTTTACAGTTTCGTAAACAGTAAGCGTAGAACGTCCGCACACCCATCCTTGCTATCATTTTGTAATACATCGGCAAATAATGATCAGGCAATTGCCGATTATTTTGCCCAATTTTTCTAAACCACCTATTCTGAGGAAAGCTACTCTGGTCATCCGTACCCATACGGTTTACCGAGGTCGAACGGCATTTTCAGTCCCTTGTTAAATGAATTTTCTCTACTTCATGATCTTCGACTAGTTAAGCCAGTGTTTTCACCGGGTCCAGACGGGGTTCCAGGTTGTGTACTCAGGTACTGCGCCGAGGCTCTGTGTGGACCTTTGCTTAAACTATTCACCCTGTCCCAATGGACCAAGTCGAAATGCAAAATTATGACATTTCATCGTTTTAGCCCCTTGTTGGCTCCCTAAACCCTATGTGGTGGTTCTCTTGAGAGAATTACCCTGGTGAATGATCTTGGTGTTTTATTGGACGAAAAGTTAAAGTTTTCCGAACACATTTCTACCATGGTGAATAAGCCCATGGGCGTGCTTGGGTTTATAAAGAGGTGATCAAAAGAATTTGACGACCCCTATATAACAAAGACTCTCTATACTTCGCTAGTTCGTCCGATTTTAGAATACGGCTCCTGTGTATGGTGCCCTCAGTACAAAGTACACCAGGACCGTATAGAATCAGTACAGAAAAACTTTTTACTCTTTGCTCTGCGGGGCCTTAACTGGGATGCGGGTGTGAGACTCCCATCTTGCTCTAGTAGACTGTTATTAGTAAACCTCCCATCCTTAGTTAACCGTAGAAAAATGCTTGGTGTGAGTTTTATGCACAATTTGATCAGGGGTGACATAGACAGCCCTGATCTGTTGAGCCGCATAAACTTCACGATTCCTATTAGACTCACTAGAAATTTTATACCGTTGTTCCTTCCACTTTGTAGATCGAATTATTCCTTGCATGAACCGTTTAGGGTCTTATGCTCGGATTATAATTCCCTCTACCATATTATATCCACCACTAATTCTCTTCCTCTTATTAAATTACTAATCCTTACACACCTTTCTAGTAATTAGAAATTGTAGTGGTGTTTGTATTTTGATTGCATGATTAGTTTCTTAGTAAGTTTAGTGCTAATTTTCCTCCAATGTTAGTCTAACAGCTATCTTTCCTGCATGTTCGGTTCGTTCGGCTCTGGGATCCGCGCGTAACAGCCTTTTGCTGGTTTCACACGGGCCACTTGATGGTACAGTAACTGCATCGCCTCTTGAAAGCAGTCATTGCATGTTAACGTCCAAGAAGTAAATAAACGGCATATGCAATAGCGTAGGTAGGATTTTAGACCTTGTCTTTACTACCGACTCTACGAACACTTTAGTCTAGAGAGGTTCCCCTCTATCTTTTCCCGAAGACCTTTACCATCCTACCCTGGAAATAGATGTCCAGCTGCCTTCTCCTGGTCCCACCAAATCCTGCATAAAGCCTTCAGCTATATTTTGCTTCAAGAGGGCTGATTTTATCTCTTTGAATAGCGCACTTTCTCTGATAGATTGGTCATTCCTCGACGACTTTCGTGAGATCGAGCACGCCACTAACGCTTTCTATAGCACTGTTTTTCCATCTTTCCTACCTTTGTTCCATTAGTTTCCCCTCTCAGAAATCTTTCTGGCCCTATTTGGTTCACTCCGCGGCTAGTAAACCTAAGGAATATAAAATCTCGTTTATATAACAGGTTTAAACTGTCTGGCTCGCAGTCAGATTTCTCTAAATTTACCATTTGTAATACCCTCTGCTATAACAGTTATTTGGCAAAATGCAAGCTCAACTTTAAATTTTAAGCTCAACTTTTGTTAACTCTAAACGTAATTCATCACAATTCCCCTCTTCTTTACACTTAAATGGTACTTATGCAGATAACAATTCCGATATCGCTAACCTATTTGCTTCATTTTTTCAACTTTGCTACTCTGCTCCTTCTAATAACATGCCCTCTATTCTCGCCTCACCTTACGACTATACTGCCGCGCACTCATATCCTATCCCTTTTAATAGTTCAAGTTGGATCCATCCCCCCTTTATTGATTATGATGGCCTTCTAACTAATTTAAAATCGTGTAAATTTTCTTTCTCCACTGGTCCAGATTTGGTTCCCAGTGCCGTGCTCAAACTTTGTGCGGATTTTCTTTGCGTGCCCCTCTTGAAACTGTTCAACCTCTCTCTCGAGCTTGGTGATTTTCCCACCGTCTGGAAAGAATCCTACATAATTCTTATTCATAAAAAGGGGTCTAAATAAGACGTCTTAAACTACCGTTGTATCTCCAATTTATCTGCCATTCCTAAACTCTTCGAAAAAATTATTACTTTTCAGCTCCAACACTTTTGTAGTTCCCTGTTATCAGAATCACAGCACGGATTTGTAAAACGTCGCTCAGTTTCGTCTAACCTCCTTGAATTTTCCTCCTTTGTAATTGCCGGACTTGCAAAGCAATGTCAAACTGACGTTCACCTAATTCTGTTTTTACACGGTAGATTGGTTCCTGAAAAAACCGTGTAAAAAAAACCGTGTAAAAAAAGACATTGATCGTATACGCAAAATAACGAAAGAGAAACAAATATTTACATATTCTCTTAATGCTCTTTCTTGTTTTCGTTTGGTTTCTAGCTTTTTTTTGAGCTGTGTGTGATTATATATATTTGTGTTGTTATTTTGAACCGTGTTAAATGGAATAAAAACGTGTAAAAAAAATAAAATTGTTGATTTTCAAACCGTGTTATTTCAAAATCGTGTAAAAAAGGACCGTGTAAAAACAGAATTAGGTGTAGTTTATACTGATTTTAGTAAAGCTTTCGATTCAGTTAATCACAATCTCCTCATCCACAAACTATCTCTACTAAGATTTCCGACTAAACTTCTTCACTGGACTAATGCGTACCTTTGCAATCGTTCTCAGCATGTCTGCTTCCCATCGTCTCTTTCTAAACCAGTTTTTGTCTCTTCGGTTGTGCCGCAAGGTAGTCATCTCGGGCCCTTATTATTTAACCTCTTTATCAATGATCTTCCCCAAGTTTTAACTAATACACGAGTCCTAATGTATGCTGATGATGTCAAGCTATGTTTTTCCTACAGCGATCCGGTGTCCCCGCTATATCTTCAATCGGATCTCGACGCTCTCAACAATTGGTATACTCTTAACGCTCTTCCTCTTAACATTTCCAAATGTAACGTCATGACCTTCCAGCGCAACAAGCCTTACCTTTTTGACTTCACAATTAATAACATTTCCTTGGAACGCCTGTACAAATTTAATGATATAGGCATTATCTTCGTTCCTAACTTATGTTTTAATTCTCATATATCCGCTATTTCGAATAAAACCAAAGGAGTCCTTGGCTTTATCAAAAGATGGTGGAAGGAATTTTTTGACCCCTATGCCACTAAACTACTCTACGTTTCTCTTGTACGACCTATCTTGAAATATGGCTCCTGTATCTGGTCTCCCCATTACCAAAAATATCAAGATATGCTTGAGTCCGTTCAAAAACAATTCCTTATCTTTGCCCTGCGCGGTCTTAATTGGGACCCCTCTCGTCATCTTCCTTCTTATGAGAGTCGGCTGCGTCTCATTAACTTGCACTCTCTTGAAAGCCGTAGGACTTGTCATGGAATTCTCTTTCTCCACAAACTTCTCCTAGGCGAGAATCCTCGGTCCTCATTAGCCTTATCAGAATTGCTGTCCCATCCCGCCCGACTAGGCATTACTTTCCTCTCCATCTTCCTCTCTGTCCTTCAAACTACTCTGACCATGAATCTTTCCGTAGCCTTTGCCGCGATTACAATAAATTTTTTCATCTTTTTTCCTTTGATACTTGCGCTTCCAAAGTAAAATCTTCTTTAATGAATAATTTAAGTTAACTTTCTTCTGCCTTGTATTGTGTTATTGTATTGATTTGTACATTCCTATTTTTACACAGTTTAACTATCCATAAATGAACTCTAAACATTAAACATTAAACATTTCATTCTCGCTTTCAATCTGATCTCAATAACTTTCAGTCATGGTGTTGTGCAAACTGGTTACACCTTAATGCCTCGAAATGCAAAGTAATGACATTCCATCGTTCTAGCCCCTTGTTGGCTCCCTATCCCCTATGCGGTGGTTCTCTTGCTCTCAGGAGAATCTCTAATTCTCTAATTACCCTGGTGGATGATCTTGGTGTTGTATTATATGCCAAGCAAAGGTTTTCTGAACACATTTCTACCATGGTGAATAAGCCCATGGGCGTGCTTGGGTTTATAAAGAGGTGGTCAAAAGAATTTGACGACCCCTATATAACAAAGACTCTCTATACCTCGCTAGTTCGTTCGATTTTAGAATACGACTCCTGTGTATGATGCCCTCAGTACAAAGTACACCAGGACCGTATAGAATCAGTACAGAAAAACTTTTTACTCTTTGCTCTGCGGGGCCTTAACTCTAGTAGACTGCTATTAGTAAACCTCCCATCCTTACTTAACCGTAGAAAAATGCTTGGTGTGATTTTTAAGCACAACTTGATCAGGGGTTGCGTTGATAGTCCTGATCTGTTGAGCCGCATAAGCTTCACGATTCCTATTAGACTCACTAGAAATTGTATACCGTTGTTCCTTCCACTTTGTAGATCGAATTATTCCTTGCATGAACCGTTTAGGGTCTTATGCTCGGATTATAATTCCCTCTACCATATTATATCCACCACTAATTCCCTTCCTCTTATTAAATTACTAATAGTCACATACTTTTCTCGTAATAAGTAATTGTAGTGGTATTTGTATTTTTAATGCATGCTTAGTTATAGTGCCTAGAATGTTTGCATGATTAGTAATGTTTAGTTCTTATTTTCCTCGTATATTAGTCTAACAGCTATCTTTCCTGAATTTTCGCGTTCGGTTCGGCTACGCGCCGCGCGTCATGCGGCAGCGCCCCTCGGTCGGTTGGGCGGGAGGAGGGCTGCGTTTTGCCTGGGATCCGCGCGTAACAGCCTTCTGCTGGTGTCACACGGGCCACTTGATGGTACAGTAATTGCATCGCCTCTTGAAAGATGCAGTCATTGCATGTCAAGGTCCAAGAAACATATGGAAACAGGAAAACCGACATCAAATTCGTAATCAGCGACCCCAAAAACCCCCGGGCGACGAGTTTCAAGCAAATCCAATGAATTTTTCAGATGAGTTTCCACCATGTTTCGACCATATTGTTTGTTTTGGTGTCGTGTTCAGGACCCCAAAACAATATGATACTCTAGTCAGCCGCGCAAGACACTTTTTTTACCCGATACTCAAAATGAGTATAGGGGTATATTAGATTTGTGGTGAAAATGGATGTGTGTAACGTCCAGAAGGAAGCGTTTCCGACTCCATAAAGTATATATATTCTTGATCAGCATCTGTCTGTCCGTCTGTCCGTCCCTATGAGCGCCTAGTGCTCAGAGACTATAAGAGCTAGAGCAACGACATTTTTTATCCAGACTTCTGTAATATGTCATTGTTACAAGTGTATTTCAAAACTTCGCCCCGCCTCCTTCCGCCCCCAAAAAGGACAAAAATCTGTGGCATCCACAATATTGAAGATACGAGAAAATTAAAAACCATGGAGAATGACCATATCTACCAGATTGTCGAATCTGGATCGGCTCGAATCATTATTATAACCAAAAGGAACAAATAAATTTGCATTGGCTACGCTCTCTCTCTCGCACGCACTCTTTGTCGTGTCGTTCAATATTAACGCTGTCTGGTGGAGGAAAGCAATACTGACTATGTATCGGGTATAAGATTAGAGTTGCGATCGCAGCAGCAACTCACAATGTTACCCCTCGTTTTTCTTACATATATATAACTATATGCACATACGCAGATTTGAGCAGGCACTTTTTCCGGATTGAAAAAAAATATTTGCTTGTGAGCTACACTCTGTTGGTGGAACTTGATAGAACGAACAAACTTTTTTCTTTTTCGGTTCCACTGATGCTCTTGAGCCCCTGAATTCTCTTATTACACCGGCAAATACGTTTTTGGTATCTTCCCTGTAGCCTGCTTTTGGGTGAAACTTATATATATGTATGTCCAAGCGACAAGTCACTTCATATTGTCTCCAAGGAACACATCAAAATTTCATTAAAATCGTACCAGTCGATCTATGGACGGTCCTTAATGGGTTAACTTGCATTTTTGGGTAGAGCAATATGAAGATAAATTCTAAGTGGTAACCGTTCTTTGGCCGGAAGTTTTTGGAAAATCGAAAATGCACTTTACTTACGACCAGTGCTGCCAACTTTTTATCAGAAAAAAAGCTGTTTTTATTTTGAAGAAAACGAAAAAAAAGAAAAAAAAATTTGCAAACAAAATCAAAAAAATAAGCTTAAATAATGGTGTTAACAATTTTGTATTAAAGTGATATTTAATATGTATTTTATATCATTTTCATTAACTCATCCAGCTCTGTGGGGCTAGCTTCTGATTCGCATTCGTACGACCAATCATGCTTAGGTAATTGTGTGGGCACTTCTTAGTCAAAACGACATTTTCCAAGTCTTCGCAAGCCATACCTGTATATTTAAATAACAACTAGTAATATCCTTTCACTGACAATAAAACTTTACCTTATGCACAGAATTCTATTGGTCCTGCTTAGTTTCATGGAATTCCTTGGTTTTATCTTAACCATTTCTATTTCTAAAAAAAATCCAGAATTCCCGCTTCCCGCAATTCACAAATTTTTCCCGCATTTGGTCTTCAAAAACAGCCAGATCTGACGGGAAAAAAGCGTAATCAGCAGCACTGTATATAGTGGTATATAGAAGTATAGGAGTATATTAGATTTGTGGTAAAAATGGATGTGTGTAACGTCTAGAAGGAAGCGTTTCCGACCCCATAAAGTATATATATTCTTGATCAGCATTAATAGCCGAGTCGATAGAGCCATGTCTGAGAGCCATGAGAGCCTAGTGTTCAGAGACTATAAGAGCTAGAGCAACGACATTTGGTATCCACACTCCTGTTAGATCTCACTGTTACACATGTATTTAAAAATTTCGCCCCACCTCCTTCCGCCCCCACAAAGGACGAAGATCTGTGGTATCCACAATTTTGAAGATACGAGAAAATTAAAAACGCACAATCATAGAGAATGACTATATCTACCATATTTTCAAATCTGGATCAGATCGAATCATTATTATAACCAAAAGAAAGAAATCAATTTGCAGTGGCTACGCATCGCCCAACGACACGTTCTGACTGAATTTCTGTCTCTCTCGCACGCACTCTTTTTCGTTCAATGCTAGCGCCGTCTGGCGGAGGAGAGCCATATTGACTAAGTATCAGGTATAAATGCAGAGTTGCGGTCGCAGCAGCAACTCACAACGTTCCCCCTCATTTTTTCCTTGGTATTGAAGAAAATTTGTTCGACGCCGAAAGATATACTACTTTAGTACCTCTGTGTGACTAGAGAGAAATAAAATATATTTTACATACATACATTTGCACCCTCTTGAGTCTAGTAACTTCATAAATTTCGGCAGGTTAAGCGAGTAAAGAATTCGACGACTTAAGTTTGTGGTGGGTTGAATTTGGCAAGGAAGGTCAATTTATTATATGTTGTAATCTAGCTAGTAGTTGGTCAACTAGTAACAAAAGTGTAAGGGTCACAGATGTAATAAATAAATTACTCCAACTTGTTTTTTCTTCGCAAATACCAGAGATAAGGCATGATTTTAGCTCGATAGATAAACCCATTTCAACATTTTTAATATTATACATACTATCTAATTTTAAGCTCTTGCCGAAGAGAAAAATTCCGTAAGCTTTATTTAATAGTTTATTTTATATATCTAGATTTTACATTTTTAGTTTAATTTTTGTTCAAAAGGCATGCTAAAATAAAGTGTCCCGGATCTGGGGCCACTTACAACCTCATTAAAAACCTGGGTGGTCCAGATTTGAATGGCCCAGGATTGGGAGGGTGTGATGTGGGCGATAACTGTCCATGACGCATCATATTAAATGGCGAGATAGAGAGCTGCATGAAGTGGTGATAGTTGCTTTGTGAAAGAGCGTGCTAAAATTAATGGAAAATTGTTATTTTCGGATAAATAGCGAGAAGGAAATACTTACGTGTACACTTCGCAGGGTCAGTGCACTTGGAACGTTTCCAATTACCCGAGGGCCTGGACCATCACCCAAATCTAATTGTAAACTTTCTGGCATGTCGTTATTGCTGCCGACGCTACGGCCGCTAGCATTTCCAGTACTATTCGACAAATGAAGCTGACCTAACGATGCGGTGGCCATAGCCACATCCGGCATCATATCTGAAAGATGACTATTTCCAGAGTCTAAAGCACATGCGCCGTTCTCAACACTCATATCCAAGCCTAAGCTATTCCCATGCGGGAATCAAAAGTCCCCTTCAGTTATTAATGCCGGCATTTCATTTCGTGGACGCGCTGACGCTGAAATACGTGCATAGCTACATTGAAGCGCAGGACCATTTTGGTTGCCAAAATACTGGCTACACCAAGAAGCCCATTTGATTGGTGACGCGGAAAAGTAAGATTTCGGCTATTATAGGGGTGTACTCCATCAGTGCCACAGATTGATGATGCTGACGATCCCATTGATGAGGACGATAAAAAAGAAGATCCAACGGTTGTGTTTCGCGGAACTGAGCCAGTAGCCGCTGGTGATGGCGGTGGACTTTGATCTTCATCTTCAAGCATCTTTCTTTGTGAACATCACCACTTTTCTGGCTGGATTGGTGTGAGGCTTTCCAGAATATCAGATACTTCATCAGGGGAGGTTAAACTCCTCACGACCCGAAGCCGAATTTGTCGCTCAATTTCATGCTTTGATGAGAATGGCAGTAGCAATGCACGCTGGCACATAGGTGACTGGCGAAGTTTATGCTCGCGTTTACGCATTGCCAATAAAGTTTGGTTATCCGGTGCTGGTATAACAGCCCACCCTACCATCATGTCAATATTTTCATGAATAGCGCCACGATTAACAACACTACAAAGTCCATTATTAGCCGCTGCATTCATGTGGGAGACCATATACAAGGTATCAGGAATATCTGGCGGGTGTCGCGACCTACGCATACGCATTAGTTCAACCTGGTGGTGAGATAAAGATAATCGATCCTTCCACAAGGCCTTTACTTCCTCAAAATACGGCATAAAGAGACGTGGTCTTATAAAGAGACCCTGACTACTACAACTACGTATCCAGGCATTGATACGTAAATTTTCTCGTTCATCTCCAATCATATGTGAAGGCGGCGTGCTGACAAGACCTCGACGAATTGCTTGGCAGAGTACCTCACTATTAATTTATTTAATTAACAATTATTTGCTAATAATGATCTTAGATACTAAAAGATAACGATAAATAAAGGAGAGGAGGAAAGAAAAGAATTAACAAGTTTTCTATGTTTAGGTGATTGTAAATATTACGGGCTATAATCTTATGGGATAGTTCAGAGGATAAGGTATGACAAAGGGAGTTATAATTTGGCATAAAACCCTAAAAGGTTCATGCTGGGCATATTTTGACCGGTATATGGGTAAGCGGATTGGCCGAAAAGTACGGGTAGGTCTAGATGGATCGGCAATGTCAATCTGACCCAAGAGAGTTTGGGAGTCAACAATCCCGAGAAGGACCTTGTGCACGGACATTACCCCATTACATATTCTGCGATGGTGCAATTACGGCAGGTCAATAATATTAAGTCTAGATCGTTAAGTGGGCAAGATTCTACCAGAGTCCCAGTTTAAACTACGAACGGCAAAAATTAAAAGTTGCTTTTGCACTGATTCAGTAACACCCTGCTGCTCTTTATATTGCGGGCTCCACACACAAGAACAATAATCCAATATCGAACGCACTAACGAGATATTCAGTTGTTTGGTCACATACGGGCTGTCAGACTCCTTAAGCCAACGCTTGATGAACGCTAAAACACCCTTAGCTTTGTTAACTGTTGCGGCTATATGGCTGTCAAAACACATTTTCTGATCAAATAGGACTCCGAGGTCATTTAGGCTCGACATTCGCTCCAGGACATGATTTTCTATAGAGTATGAGACGAAATGTGGAGCACGACGGTAGCTTCAAAACTTCAAAACTTTTTAATTTATTTGCATGCTCTATCCTAGCGCTACAAGTTTACACTTATGTTTATTGCGCTAGTCATCTTACGAATCTGTGTAGAAAGTTATTTACTTAAATCTAATATATATCATTTAACATTTTTAGAGAAGCTTGTACTTATAATTTTTTTTTTTTTAATGTTCCTGTTTTATTACTTTTTTAAATTTTATTAATTTATTCTATTATTTTTATTTATCTTTTCTATTATTTTTTTTTTTTTTTTTTTTTTTGTGAATTTTTTTTTAATTTAATTTTATTGATTTCCTAAGTGTTTTTTAACTTTAAAGTGAAATTGAGTTGCGCTCCTAATGGTTTTGATGCTATGGGGAAGATTGTTAAATAAGAGGATAGCGTTAATGAAGAACTGCCTCTTCGAGCAAAGCATTTGAATTCGAGGGCATATGTAATTGTTTGTTCTTTGTGATGTAGCGTGGGTAAGTTTGCGGTAAAGGTAAATCGGTTCTTGGGTGGTCACAATTTTATGAAAGTATACTAAGGTTCTAAAATCTATCCATGAGGTCATGTTGAGGTAAAGTATTTTTATGAGACAGGTGTGAAATATGGTCAAAACGACTTAAATAAAAAGCATAACGGACAATTGAAGTAAAGCCTACTACTAATGTGCGCAAGTCACGAGCGTCACAATGACCAACAATTTCTACACCATAAAAGAGAGTGGGGATGAGAATGACTTTTGCAATTAATAATCTTATTTCTTCTGGCAAAAAAGTTTTAGATACTGAGAGCTGACGCAACAGACCATACGTACGTCCAGTTACCTTTGATATATGTTTACTCCATGACAGAGTACTACTGAATGTTATCCCCAGATTAACTGCACAATCTTCTTAGGAAATAGGCGTACATTCTCGAGATTTTTTGTATCAATCCGTTTTTTGGCAATTACAATACATTTTGATTTTTTAGGATTTATTCCCAGGCCATTCTCTTTTGCCCATTTCTCAATTAAGGAAAGCATTTTGTTTGACATGTTGACACATAGATTTATTTCATTAACGGGACTACTAACATAAATTTGGACGTCATCAGCATATAAATATACTTCACAGTCAGACAAGACACTGGGTAGATCATTAACATATATGGAAAACAATAGTAGAATGTCATAAGTTTGCATTTAGAAAGGTTCAGAAAGAGAGGATTATTTGAACACTACAATTATAGCTCTACCAATCAGAGAAGAGCAAACAGATCTTAACATCATCAGAATACATTAGTGTAGAAGAGTATGTTATAACTTGAGAAAGGTCTTTCACAAATAAAATGAACAAAAGCGGACCAGATGACTTGCCTGTGGCACTTCAGATGTGACATTAGCGATATTTGACAACACATTAAAAAACAAAACACGTTGAGTACGGTTAGAGAGATAGGACAAAATCCAATTTGGCTGATTATTTGGGAGCTTGCGAATTAGCAGAGTATGCCTTGCTAAAATCCGTAAGAATTACGTCCGTCTGCAAACAACTTTGAAAGCCACAGTTGATTATGTTAGAGAACTCGAGAAGGTTAGTCGTTGTTGAACGATGTTTAAAAAAAACCGTGTTGCGACGGAGATATCAAGCTGTAGCAAAGATGTTGCAGTTGCCGGTTGACTAGAAACTCAAAAAGCTTCGGGATGGCGGAAAGCTTTGCGATACCCCGATAATTTTCAATGTTAGATCTTGAACCTTTTTTTGTGAAGTGGAATGATGTAGGATTCCCAAATTACTGGGAGACAAGACTGTTCCAAAGAGAGGTTGAAGAAAAAGGTCAAGCGTTGGAAAAGGGACTGGGCACAGTTTTTTAGAATACAACTTGGCAGTTTATATAGCCCCGGAGAATAAATTTGCAATACCAGCAGCAGAAGCTTCTGCTTCGTTCTGGTAATGAAGGGGCTCCAAGCAAAAGAATACATTTTATGCGGAAAGGAGCCGTGGAACTGCCAGCACCACCAGATCGGGTACACTCAAAGGATATCGACAGAGTTGGATGGTAAGGATCTTCAGGAAATGATATTGGGCTTGCTCTTGATACAGTTGCTAGAGAAGCATCAATAACGAACAAAAGGCCAAGAAATCTGTTCTTATTATTTTTAACAGCATTGATTTGGACAAGGGAAATATCCGTTAGCCCATTAATAAAATCATTGTGGCAATTGGGAAGCAACAGGTTAGCGTCGTCGCAAGGCAGCCAAGAAAGGAAATGGTAGGTTAAAGTCCCCCATGACAATAATTTCATCATTGCAAACTAATGCAGATACGACAGTATTAACGACGGTATTTTTTTACACGGTTTTGAAATAATACGGTTTGAAAATCAACAATATTACATTTTTTACACGGTTTTATTCCATTTAACACGGTTCAAAATAACAAAACAAATATATAAAAACATACACAGCTCACAAACAGCTAGAAACCAAACGAAAACAAGAAAGATCATAAAGAAAATATGTACATATTTGTTCCTCTTTCGTTTTTTTACGTATACGATCAATGTTTTTTTTACACGGTTTTTTTACACGGTTTTTTTACACGGCTTTTTTTACACGGTTTTTTCAGGAACCAATCTACAGTGTAAAAACTGAATTATTATATAAGTTTCCACATATTATCATTTAGGTAGGTTTAGGTTTATTTTTGTTTTTTTTTTGTATTTAAGTCATAATACTCCAGCAACTCTTCAACCTCTCTTTGGAACAGTCTAGTCTCCCAGTAATTTGGAATGAGTCCTACATCATCCCGCTTCACAAAAAAGGTTCAAGATCAAATATTGAAAACTATCCTGGTACCGCAAAGCTTTCCACCATCCCGAAGCTTTTTGAGTTCCTGGTCACCCGGCAACTGCAACATCTTTGTTGCAGCTTGATATCTCCGTCGCAACATGGTTTTTTCAGACATCGTTCAACATCGACTAACCTTCTTGAGTTTTCTAACTTAATCCACCGTGGTTTTCAAAGTGGTTTGCGGACGGATGTAGTTTTTACGGACTTCAGTAAGGCATTTGATTCTGTGAACCATGCTTTGCTTATTCACAAGTTCTCTTTATTAGGGTTCCCAACGAATCTTTTAGATTGGATTTTGTCCTATCTCTCTAACCGTACTAAACGTGTTTTGTTTTCAAATGTGTTGTCAAATATCGTTAATGTGTAATGAACCTAAAAGGGTTCGCTACAACGCCTCTCCCAACGTATAATAAAACATAAATTAAACCTACCACCCGAACACCCCCCCTCCACACGTAGCTGAACGTCGCACATAAACTCCGACAACGCTGACCAAACACATCAGGTCACGCGGACTTCCCCTACTCCAGGCCAAGCGGCCGATCAGGCACCTACCAACTACGAAACGATGACACTGCGGAAGCAATGCTGCGCCGATCAGGCGCCGCCAACCAAGAAACGATGACAACGCGGAGGCTTGCGGCAAACGCCCGCGGCGAATCCGCCAAATTGCCGAAACACAAGAAGTAAACTAGGGCGAACCACGATCGATGAATCGACAAAAGCGAGCCCTACGCGGAAGCACCCGCAGCGACGACTGGCGTATAAATAAACGCCAACCGAAACCAAAAAGGCAGCTTACGTAGAAGTCTAACCGCGAGTGCAAGTCAACGTGTTAAACTAAGAACTAGAAAGTACGAGAAATTAATCATAATTTGCTTACAATAAACCAAGACTCTAAACACCAAGAACAATTTCGCTGCGTAAGTTCACTTGACACCACCCCTCGCCCGTCCACATACGCCACTCGCCATACGCCACTCGCCATACGCCGCTAGCAACGCTCGCCCGCACCCCGATCCTCTCCCTCTACGACAGGCCACCCTCGACGTCCCCCTTAAAGTTCCATCCGTTTCTACAAATTTCTTGTGGATTGACCCCTGGACGTGACTGAGCTTACCTCAGCCTGAAATAGGTCCATCACAAGTGGCGCCCGAGCAGGGACCGCAGGGAACGTCAACGAGGGCTTGTGGAATAAAACCCCACGGCCGCTAGAGGGCCAAGAAAATAACACGAAGAACACCCCGACCTCGCACAATACCAACGGCGCGAGTTGCGCAACGAGCAGACGAAAGCGCGGCACAGCGACAGAGAAACGCGAACAGTGCCGTCACCCCCCGAGAAGACATTCGAAGCGCCAGCCGCGAAGCTCGACACAGTGCCCTAGTGAAGGAAAAACGCAAGCCAAGCGAAATAGCCAACTCGAGCAACAATCGGAGCGATGGAATCCCATACAGAGGAACAGCCCAGTGGGTATTACCTTGGAGAATTTGTCGCCAACCCAGGGGTGAGTACCGGCTGGATACACAAGCGCCGCCGAGAGGAGCTGGAGTCCTTCGCGGAGGAATTCGGATTCAGCCGCGAGGGTAACGTGGAAGATTTGCGGAGAAATTTCGCCGAACTAGTCGCCGGGCCCCTCGAACACGATGCCTGGGTCAGGTTGGCGGAGCTCGAGCGGCGGTACGCCAGATCTCCAGGACGAGCCAGATCGCCACAGCCCGACACCAACCAAGGCCTTCGCCCACAAGAAGGATCTTGCCGACAGCAGGAGGAAATGGCCCCACAGACGGCCGTTACTACCGTACAGATGGCGGAACGGATCCGGAAGTGGGGAATCCAGTTCGACGGGCAGGACGACCCACTGTCTTTCGTCGAACTGCTGGAAGAGCGTGGCCTCTCGTACGGGGTAGACATGAACTACCTGCCGCGAGCCATGGTGGTGCTCCTCACCGACCGAGCCAACCGTTGGTTCCGCACCAGCCGACTCCAGAGCGCCTCATGGGCTGATTTCCGCCAGGAACTCCTATCCTTTTTCCTGCCCCCCCGGTACTTCGAGCAATTGGAAGACCAGATCAGGGACCGCAAACAAGCGGCGAGCGAACCGTTTAAGGATTTCGTCATCGAGCTCCGGTTGCTCATGCACCACGCCGGGTACGACGCCACCAAGGAGCTTAGCCAGATCTATGACAACACCCTCCCGGCGTACCAGCTGTACTTGCGAAGACACGAACTGAGGAGTCTGACGCAATTAACGATGTTGGCCACAGAGTTCGAGAGTATCCAGGAGCGAAACATACCGGCGACCCTTATCCCCCCTCGACAACCACCTAGGTACACACGGCCAGCGGCACAACAAGTGCATAACGAAAGCGGGGCGAATCGGACCCAATTCCGAAAACTTTACTGGAACACCTCGGAATCCGCAAGGAAGCCGCACCAAGCCGGCGCTCCAGCACAGGAAGCGACACATCGAATGATCACCACCCCCATCGCCAACCCGCACGCAGCCTGTCGACGCTGCGGAGAAGCTGGACATGTTTCTCGCGACTGCACCAACCCATCGATCCTCTTCTTTTGGGAATGCGGCAAGCGCGGAACGCGCACCGTGGACTGTTGCCGCCGGGACCCGTCGGGGAAACGACTCGCGTCCCCAGCTGACACGGGAACAGCCGGGCACGACGCTTCCTCAGACAACCAACTAAAGAACCCGCTACAAGTGCACGACGGCCGGATAGTGGCGAGAATGACCATCGGAGGACGGCGCACGGAAGCCACGGTCGACACCGGGGCATCGCGAAGTTTCATCAATGCTGACCTCGCCCGCCAACTCGACCACAATAACAACATGCAAGAGGCGTGCGTCCAGATCCGCCTGGCCGACGGCTCAGCACGTGAGATAACTCAGATCTTGCTAGCGCGCGTCGACTAGACGAGCGAGAGGTACAGATACCGCTCTTAGTACTACCGAATATGCTAGAGTAAGTCATCGTGGGGATGGATTTCCTATGCGCCATCGACACAACGATACAGTGCAGTACACCACACGCCTCCACCTTCAAGGTCACCAACGCCTCGTCCCAAACACGCCGGTGATCACCGCCAGCCAAGTACACGCCCCCGGACCCACGAGCTCGAGACCCCCGCCGCCAACGAATTCCCCGCCACGACACGAGACACGAGCACAAGGAACAAGGAACACAGAACCCACGGCCACAACGAGGCACACTAGCCCCAGGCCCACTCCGAGAAACCCGAAACCAAGCAAAGCATCAAAGAAAGCGAGCCGGTCTCCCGAGGGCACCGACGCGGTTCCACCAACGAAGGGAAAGGAACCCAGGACGCCCCTCCAGAAGACAACCCGGCCCCAGCAACGACAGCCGCCACGCAGCAGCCAGGCGCTCGAGGTACCGCCTCCGACCGCCACCCTGGCTCACGAACGCATCGACACCGCCCTCGACCCGAGTACGACCCCTTCCACACAGACCGATCCGCTACCCCCGCGTCCTCTCAGGCAGGAACCGGGAAAGGTGATGACTGCCACACGAGGCACCAATCGGAACCCCGACGCACCTGGAGCCGACACACCATCGATCGTCACCGACATCATGGAACGCCTCCCGGGCAACCCCTCGAATGGCGCCGGCATGCGGCCCAGCACCACGCCTGGAGCCATTTCGGTAACCTTCATCGCCCACACTAGCAGTTGGTCAAACACTAGGATCGCCATCGAAACCCGCACGTTCGTACATCACGCTGAGTACGACGTCGGGACACACACGATCACCCTACCCTTGATCGACGCACCCGCTGTCGTCGCCAGCATAAGCGAATACACTCAGGAATCGAACCAACAAGCGGATTCGACACAACGATCCTCCCTGAGAACCCCGAAAACACTTGCGACCCAGGAATCGACGAACCACCCGAGGACGATTCGGAACGATTCTCCGACCCATGGCCCCCCGACATCGCGCCGAAAATACAGGAATTTCTAGAACTGCCAACACTTGCAGGCCTCTGAGGGACGACAGATCTAACAGAACACACCATCGTCATGAGGGACAACCGACACATAAAACAGCGGTACTACCCGAAAAACCCAGCCATGCGGCGGATCATCGACGAACAGGTCGACCAACTGATAGCGGAGGATCTGATCGAGCTATTCCGGAGCACCCACAGCGCGCCAATCGTCCTGGTCCGAAAAAAGGACGGGAAATGGCGCATGAGTGTAGATTATCGGCAGCTCAACGAGCGTTCTATCCCGGACGCATACCCGCTGCCCAGGATCAAATACATACTAGAGCGACTCCGAAACGCACATTTCATCACGACCCTGGACCTGAAAAACGGGTATTAGCAGATACCGATGGCCCGCGACAGCCGGGAAGCCACGGCATTCACGATACCCGGCAGGGGATTATACCAATGGAAAGTGATGCCTTTCAGTTTACATTCCGCGGGAGTCACGTTACAACTGACCCTCGACGCCGTTATCGGCGCAGACATGGAACCGTTTGCGTTCGCATATCTCGAAGACATTGTCATCGTCTGGAAAAGCTTCACGGAACACCTGAACAACGTGAAAGAAGTTTTCGCACGACTACGCAAGGCAAACCTACGGATCAACACGGACAAGTGTGCCTTCTTCCAACGCCGGATAAAATACCTAGGCCACATGATCAGCGAAGAAGGTATCCACACGGACCCCGACAAGATCGCGGCCGTAAAGGATCTGAGGCCGCCGACCAACCTGAAGGAACTACGACAATGCGTAGGCATGGCTGGTTGGTACCGCAGATTTGTCCCGAACTTTGCCACCGTGGTCCAACCGATGTCGCTGCTGCTGAAGAAAGGGAAAGCATGGACGTGGGGCCAAGAACAACGACGAGCTGAAAACACTGCTCACCACCGCACCAGTACTCGCCTGCCCAGACTTCAATGTAAAATTCTCCCTACAGACGGACGCAAGCAACCTTGGAGTGGGCGCAGTCCTCACCCAAGAGATCGAAGGGAAAGAGCGGGTCATCGCATATGTCAGTCGACACCTCAACAAAGCAGATGGAAACTACTCGGACACCGACAAGGAATGCCTAGCCGTCATCTGGGCAATCCGAAAACTGCGATGCTATCTCGAAGGCTACCGATTCGATGTCATAGCCGATCACCTCGCACTAAAGTGGCTGAATACCCTCGAAAGCCCTTACGGTAGAGTTGCAAGATGGGCGCTCAAGCTGCAGCAATACCAATACGACGTGCATTATCGTGCCGGCAACCAGAACGTAGTCGCGGACGCGCTGTCAAGACAACCATTGGAAACCCTCTCCCGCATCGAGGAGGAAGACAACACAGCATGCACCTGGCTCAAACAAAGGATCCAGCAAGTCCAGGACGAACCCCAGAAATACCCGGACTACGCGCATGAGAACGGGCAGCTATACCGCTATCTAGGACACGTAGCCGACGACGACAACCACATACCATGGAAACTATGCGTGCCTAAAAACGGCCGAACGAGAGTACTCCGTGAATACCATGACGAACCAACAGCAGGACACCTTGGCGTCCGGAAAACCATTCGGCAAAGCCGAAGAACCCTTCGCCACCCTGTGTGCCGACTTCGTGGGACCATTACCACGGTCCAAGCACGGGAACACCATCTTACTGGTATTCTTCGACACTTTCTCCAAGTGGTTCGGACTGGTACCCCTCAAGAAAGCGACAACAGCGAACCTCGAACGAGCCTTCAGAGAACGAATACTGATCAGCTTCGGCGTGCCGAAACTATTCGTCTGCAACAACGGAACCCAGTTCACCAGCCGATCGTTCAGAACATTCCTGCGAACCGCAGGCGTGGAGCTACAACACACAGCCCCGTATTGTCCCCAAGAAAACCCGACGGAGAGAGCCAATCGGACTGTGAAAACAATGATCGCCCAGTTCCTCGACGACCACCAGAACACATGGGACGAACTCCTACCCGAGATGACACTCGCGATCAACTCAAGCGTCTCCGAGACGACCGGATTCAGCCCCGCTTTCCTCCTGCAAGGAAGAGAACCCCGACTCCCCGGCACCCTTTACGACGAAGTCACACCTGGAACAGGAAGCGCCGTAGAGGCGGCCACCAGCAAAGCAACGAGGCTGAAAGAAGTATTCGCCATCGTCCGGAACAACATCCAGAGAGCCAGCCAAGAGCAGGGGAGATATTACAACCTCCGCCGGCGACTATGGCGCCCCGCCATCGGATCGTTGGTACTATTACGCCAACACCACCTCTCAAACGCCGCCGCGGCAAAGCTAGCCCCTAAGTTCGACGGCCCCTACCGGGTCAAAAGCTTCCCGTCACCGAACATCGCCAAATTGCAACATTGCGAAAACCGAAAACAAAAAGTCGCGAACGTCAACGACCTGAGGGAATTTCACGACCACGATCAGGCAGAATCCCCTGACCAACCGGAGAACGCTGACATCGATGAGGAAAGCAACGTGACATTAACTCGACGCCCCGGCCGCGGTACCGCCAAGTCAGCAAGACCCACGGTACCCAGCCAAGAGAAACAACGGCGACGAAACTCGAGCCCGGTGGCGTAACATCCCCCAAAAACTGAAGCGAGGCGAAATATGCTACCGTCAGCTGAGAGAACCCGCTGACGAGGCGAGAGAGAAGCAACACCTAGGTAAGCCTCTCCAGCGACCGCGGAAATACGACACCAAACCATAACAGACGACTCAGAGTATACCCGTAATGCAACGCGGAAGAATAAAGAAAAGCTTCCTTCGCAAATATGGGCACCGAAGAATGGCATAAATAGCTACAGTTTTGGCTACCATCGATCAGTATATTCTCACCAGAAGAATAGCAGCCACTGAAGCCGACAACCTCAAACCCAAGACCCACCAGATACTACCAAATCAACCGCTCCCGCCAAAGACGCACAATCCTGCCCAGCCACCGCCGCATGGACATCCCGAGAAGCAAAAACGCCCAGCCTACACGAGAAAGATAATATGTACAAGACCGCCATGAACACCCTATTGATCTTCCTCGCCCTCGCGACATATGCACGCGCGACGGTCAAGTTGAACGACTACTCCACGGCCAGTTACGTACCAATCGTCGACGGGGATGTCGTCATCTGGGACAAGCCCGGATACTTGAGCCATACGACGAACGTAACGTCTTACGACGAAAACGTCGACGTAACCCAACGTACGATCAGAACGCTCAAAGTGAACCGGCTGGCCCACGTGATGCACGCGGACCTGGAACGAATCAAGGACCTAGTGGCCACGCTGAGGATCCACCACAGAGAAGCCCGAAGCATCAACCTGCTCGGGACGGCGCTGAAAGTGGTAGCCGGGACGCCCGACTTTGACGACTGGGAACAGATCAAGTTCAAGCAGAACCAACTAGTGGACGCAGAAAATAGACAGATAGAGATCAACTCTAAGATCCAGACCCGCCTGAACGAGATGACCGGACTGATGAACCACATAGCGAAATCAGACGACGCGGAGGACAACCTGCTGGCAGAGAGCATCGTGGCCAAAAACCGGATCGTTATCACAGACTTGGAGAACCTCATCTTGGGCCTGACACTAGCCAAAATCAAGATGGTGAGCCCAACCCTCCTCGCCGGCACCGACATCAAAGAGCTGAACGAGCAACACTTCGCCAACATAAGCTTGGTGGAACTCCTGGAAGTCTCCAACGTCAGCGTCTTCCAGAACGTCGACCTAAGGTTTTTGATAAGGTTCCCCCAGCCCATGCTCATCTGCAAGAAATTGCTCATATTCCCGGTCCAACGCGAGAACAAAATTCTGGACTTCAGTGACGGAGAAGTGGTGGCCGAGTGCGGGACCCGAGTACTCAACATCGGGAGCTGTGAACCCAGCGTCGCTGCAACGTTTTGCAAGGAGCGGCGAGTGACTACCTGCGCGCAACAGCTGGTAGCGGGGTCATCGCGCACTGCGCCACGCTACCCGGACATTTGGACTCGATTACGGTAGTCGACCACGACACGATCATCGTGAACGACGCCAACGTGACCGTCATCGACGACGCAGGGGCCACCCACGACACCACGGGGACACACCTCGTCTCATACTCCAGCCGGGTCGCACTGAACGGCGACTGGTACATCAACCACTTGGGCGATTCCAAGAGGAAAGCGGTAGTATCAGCCATGGCCCGAGTCAACGTGATGGACCACCACGAGAGGCTCAGCTTACCGTTCTTACGAGAACTAAGCTTGAAGAATCTCAACCACATCGATGACCTACACGAATTGCTGACAGTGAAGAGTACGTCGTCGTACGTACTCACACTCGTCACCGTCGTTCCCCTCTGCATCGTCATTGGAATGTTATACCGCCGCCTCAACGCAAAGGCGCCGGAACAAAACGCCGATACGGCACAAAGCAAAGAGAACGGTCAACAGCCGCCAATCGCACCACCCCGCGCTCAACAAACCACGATGACACCACCGGCAGACAGCATGGCGACGCCAGCCAAGCCAGGGGCCAGAATCTACCTATCTCCCCCCCAAACTAGCTTCCGAAATGAACGCCGCACCAGAAGACCACGTCGAAACAAGCGAAATTATCGATCTCACGGGGGACACCGACTCCGAGGGATCCGACACCTTCGCGGACACGGAAAGCGGGAAATCGTCCGACAGCAGCACGGACAGCGAAGACGAATTCACCACGGATTCAGAAGACGAAGAGGCGCCCGAAACCCGAAGACACGACCCCCCGCCACCATACTCTTGCCAATGCCCGCCGGGCAGCGTCACCTTGCAAGGAGGACCGTCGGAGCTACCCTCGTACCAGCAGTCCCAGAGAAGCACCCCACCACGCGCCCCTTGGACTCCGGCACGCCCGTATTTCCCCATGGGCGACAGATTCGACGACTACGCAAGGCCCTGCGACGAAATCACCGATTTCCGCGGAAACACCACCGCCGACGAAGGAGACAGTTCCGACGAGGGCACCGGCCACCCTAGAATCACCGCCCCTGACGAGGATTCTGACGCTGACGTGCCAATGGAGACCGACGACTACGCAGGGACAACACCACGGCGCACCACGACGCCCGAGGTATACGAAGTGCCCGCTGCCGAGCTCGCTGCGCGTTGGGCGGTCGCCCCACCAGATTGGGTGACGAACACCGCCAACCGGACCCTGCCATCACCCTTAATCCAAGAAGTACAGTGGCGACTAGAGCCACAGGGTCGAACCCTATTCGACAGCTGATGGTAGGATCAGCAGTACCGGATCCACCGCTGCGCACCCAACGAACGGGTCTTCGTAACTCTCGTCGGGGAAGAAAGGGGAGGGAGTAACGAACCTAAAAGGGTTCGCTACAACGCCTCTCCCAATGTATAAAAAAACATAAATTAAACCTACCACCCGAACACCCCCCTCCACACGTAGCTGATCGTCGCACATAAACTCCGACAACGCTGACCAGACACATCAGGTCACGCGGACTTCCCCTACTCCAGGCCAAGCGGCCGATCAGGCGCCGCCAACCAAGAAACGATGACAACGCGGAAGCTTGCGGCAAACGCCCGCGGCGAATCCGCCAAATCGCCGAAACACAAGAAGTAAACTAGGGCGAACCACGATCGATGAATCGACAAAAGCGAGCCCTACGCGGAAGTACCCGCAGCGACGACTGGCGTATAAATAAACGCCAACCGAAACCAAAAAGGCAGCTTACGTAGAAGTCTAACCGCGAGTGCAAGTCAACGTGTTAAACTAAGAACTAGAAAGTACGAGAAATTAATCATAATTTGCTTACAATAAACCAAGACTCTAAACACCAAGAACAATTTCGCTGCGTAAGTTCACTTGACACCACCCCTCGCCCGTCCACATACGCCACTCGCCATACGCCACTCGCCATACGCCGCTAGCAACGCTCGCCCGCACCCCGATCCTCTCCCTCTACGACAGGCCACCCTCGACGTCCCCCTTAAAGTTCTATCTATTTCTACAAATTTCTTGTGGATTGACCCCTGGACGTCACTGAGCTTACCTCAGCCTGAAATAGGTCCATCACAAATGTTACATCTGGAGTGCAACAGGGAACTTATCTGGGCCCGCTTCTGTTTATTTTATTTGCGAATGACCTTCCTCAAGTTATAACATACTCTACTACACTAATGTATGCTGATGATGTTAAAATCTGTCTGCCATACTCTGATTGGTATTTGCACACACGCCTTTAACTGGATCTAAGAGAACTACTATTGTGGTGGAACACTAATCTTCTTTTTCTGAACCTTTCTAAATGCAAACTTATGACATTTTACCGTCGCGCTCCACATTTTGTCTCATATGTTCTAGGAAATCATGTCCTGGAGCGAATTTCGAGTTCAAATGACCTCGGAGTCCTATTTGATCATAAGTTGTGTTTTAACAGCCATATAGCTGCAACAGTAAATAAAGCAAAGGTCGTTTTAGCGTTCATCAAGCTTTGGTCCAAGGAGTTTGACGACCAGTACGTTACGAAACAACTGTATATCTCGTTAGTACGTCCTATATTGGAGTATTGTTCTTGTGTGTGGAGCCCGCAATATAAAGAGCAGCAGGTTGTTATTGAATCCGTGCAAAAGAAATTTTTAATTTTTGCCCTTCGTAACTTAAACTGGGACTCGGGTAGAATCTTGCCACCCTACCGGTCTAGACTAAATCAAATTGACCTGCCGTCGTTGCAGCATCGCAGAAAATGTAATGGGGTAATGTTCAGGCACAAGCTCCTTCTCGGGATTGTTGACTCCCAAACTCTCTTGGGTCAGATTGACTTTGCCGTTCCTTCTAGACCTACCCGTACTTTTGGGCCAACCCGTGTAGTGACGCTTGAACCAGCTACAAAAATATTACTACAACAACAACAAAAATAAAAGAACGGAAAAAAAAAAAACTAATCAAAAATTTTAAATCCAGGGAATATCGTAATTGCGTTTAGCGCCCCTATTGCTCGTGATCGACGGGTACTTTTTGGGCAGACGGTCGGACTCGGGAGAGAGTAGGCCGCGGTTATGTTAACTCGAGGGAAATGGTGGTTGGCACTTTCGCTGTTAGGAGGGTTCGTGGATGCAAGTCCAGCTCCGGTCGCTCTTTTCGATTTTGGGCCCCACTTCAGAAGGTAGTGTTTGTGGTGGAAAGAGGAAATATTAGCGGAAAAACATAACTAAACCTCGCGCCAGTGCCAAATCAAAGAAAAAAAAGACAAAAAAAAGAATCGTGTTGCTTTCAAATTATACCATAAAGAAATCGAAAAGAAATTTGCCACCCCATTAAGGGGGCGTTCCATTCTGACCCCACGCCGGAGGCAAGGCATCCGAAAGTGGTCTCTTTTTTTTGTTTCGGACGGCCATATGCAAGTTAATATAACAAGAGTGCCAATCGCCACATAGCGGTAAGTTGGACATTGGGGTTTAGGTGTCGCTAGGTAGTGTTAAATGGAACATGGGTTTTATTGTATTACAGAATTGGCACTTTGTGCCAAGCAGATTTCCAAGGGAGAATAGCGGAAAAAGATAATTGGGATCGATGACCGAGCCGGCCACAGCCACAACCAGCTGGCCATAGAAAGGGAAGTGAAGAGACTGCGCTCCCGAAAAAAAGCACAAGAACCGATCGAATTCGCCGCTGGCGCAGAGAAGCACAAGGCAGAGAAGAGTCCGCCGCTCCAGCTGTGGATCCGACTCGGTGCATCAGCAGCATCGTCGGCGCCGGGAAGCTGCGAAACTAAAGCGGAATATCGAACATTTTTTTTTGCCCCAATTTTTTTTTTGCGTAAATATCTTGCCCTCGGCCGACCTGGCTTAGTGAAAAAAAAGTAGAGGAAATAAAAACCCAGATCAAAATTATACCCATGAGCCAATAGGCAAAGTCTTAGTGAGTACGAATACAAATACCTTGCTCCCCTTTCGGCAGTGCAGCGCCGTTAATTCAGTCTTGCTTTTCTTTTCCCTTAAACCGTAAGGGCTAGCCCTATGTGGAGCCCAAAGAAAAGAAAGGCATAAGGGAAAAGAAATACAATATCAATGCACAAAAGCAAAGAAAAAAAAGCAGTCCCCCGAAAGCCTCTGCGCGCCTTGTTCTTTCTCTTCTTTTCTCTTTTTGTTGTTGTGCTCTCCCAATAAAATTACATTTACAGCAATTACAGCAAGCGGATCGTCTTCGACAAAGGCGCTTTTGGAGATGGATGGCACGTAAGTGAAAGAATATTGCTTTACTCTAAATAAAATGCATACATGAGCGTGAGAGAAGGAGAGGTATAGGAAAGAAGGAAGGGGAGAGGTAAAACAGTTGGGCAGATCCACATGCCGGAAGAGATAGCAAGAACAGTAACCGTGGGTTTTTTGTTGTTGGCATAAATGCTCTTTTAAATTTGTATGCCAGTTTAGCGGCTACCTCCTATATACATATACTGTTTATTTTATATTATATACATATTTAATTCTTTTTTTTCTATTTATTTATAATTCTTCTATTTTAATTATTATTAATATTATTTTAATTTCCAACCTGGAATATTCTCGAATCCTGTTGTTCGCTAAAATAGTTTTTGAGTCATTTGGGAGTTTAAATAGAGTAGGGAAATGCCCCTGTGTGAAATAATAAATAAGTGTTAAAATGAAATCGATAATGAACTAAATTATTTTAGGGCGCCAGGCCGAGTGGATTATGGAAATGAAGTGAGTCTGGGGGTTTTAGGGATCATCGGCCACTAATATGGCTTTGCGGCCCAGATGGTCAAGGTAGGGTGGGCAAAACGCTGCTGCACCTACAGCTTCTCAGCAGCGCAACCCGTACTTCAGCATGTTCTGTTTTCTTTGCAGAGCAACTTCTATGTGTGCATAGCTTGTCACTCTTGGTAATTTCTTTTCTGTATGTCCAGTCCGATCGATCATGTGTTAGGGAGGAAAACAGCACGCGAAATCAATATTATTATATGTATCCAATGCGAGCAGGTAGCACAGTGGTAAATCCTCACCCCCCCCTTGCCGACGACAAATAGAAGCCGGAACCAGCGCGTGCTCCTCTGGTCGCTACAATAAGATCAGCTCGTTATGACAGCGTATCGCTATACGTTTTATGCTACACCCGCTTACCCATATGTAGGTATAATTATGCCCAACATGAACCTTTTAGGGTTATATGCCACAACTATAACTCCCTCTGTCATACCTTATCCCCTGAACTATCCCTTAAGCTAATAGCATGTTATATTTATAACCACCTAAATTTAACAAACTTTTAACTTCTCTTCTTTCCTCCTTTCCTCCTTTTGTAACTACATAAGTACCATTATTAGCAAATAATTGTTAATTAAATAAATAAATAAATATTAGTGTAAGGAGCATGGAAGAGCAATAGCTCCGCAAAAAGTGCGTCGGCGCCGAGAACAGTAGCTGTTGCGTGACCTTCCATCCATGGCGGCGATTATTGGTTATTGATCTTAATTATGAAGTCTAGTGTAAGTTAGGCTAGGGCAAAGCGGGAGCGCAATAAAAGCTCTCTCTCTCGCTCTTGGCGAATTCGCCCCGCTTTGCCACCGTAGGTTAGCTAGAGTAAGAGATTTGAATTGTGAAGGAAATATAGTTGTTCGCTAACATTGAAGAAGATCGAGCGTATCCATTTTCGCCCCGCCGAATAAATAATTAAATTACAGCCACCCAAAGTTTTCGGTTGATTTCATTAGAAAAACCTTGTCTAATTTTTCATGGCGCCCCCGGGTGGACTGTAAAGTTAATTATAGGCAACAACAATAAGTGACAGTGACACAAGAAATTGCAGTATATGCAAACATATTCGTTGCCCGCGTCGTGGTGTGTGTGTCAATCAGCAATCAATTTGCATAATATCATCGCGTCGGTCGCGCCAAGAATAATTTTTGTGCAAATTTCTGCTACCGCCGAGGGATGCCCTGCGATAAAGCCAGGAAAGTAGCAGTTGGATTCAAAGATCCAAAAGAGGAATCAGAGGTATTTGTGCAGAAAATTGAAGGCTGAGCAAAAGACATTCAGATCTCTCTTTGAGGTGTCTTGTGCTGAAAACATTGCACATCGCCTTCAATTCTAGGCACAGACGTATGATATACATATAGTAGAGCTTGATTGCATGCATTTTATTAGTAATTGCATAAATATAACTAAACACACATAAATACATACATATCGACACATACAGACATATGTGAACCGCTATTTGGACGCAACAGTTATATGTACATACATCTATAGTTTACTGCAATCACTGTCGCCCTCCCCCCCCCTTTATTTTGTTCTACCTTTCTCGTCGTTAGAACCTCACAAGAAAGTTTGTTCGTTCGTTCACCCAAGCCACGGCGTATAGAAGGTATCCACACATACATACAAGCAGCAGCACCGGTGCATTATTTCGTTTTCGCTTTCCTTCTCCACTGCTGCTTGCGTTGTATTTGTTGGGATAATTTTCGTTGCCGCTCTTGAGCTTAACGGTGCGCCAAGTGACGCGCTACCCTGTATCTAACGGGTATATTCTTTTCGGCTGTTACTTGCCAAGTGACGCGATACCCTACATTCTAAGGGTATATTGTTTTTGAACGTCACTTGCAACTACTCTTTCCCTTGATACCTCGTGCCTCGACATTCAATTAAAATTCGTTTTCGATTATCGTTCTCGTTCAAAAATTTAAAAACAACAAAAAAATAATAATAATAATAAATAAAAATAGAAATAATAGTGGTTTGTTGCGTAAAATCTACATACACAAATATTATGGCAGAAAACAGTAAATCCACTCTTGAAGACTTAAAGATTAAGCTCAAAAGTCGAGTAAAAGCATTCGCCGCTTAGAGGATCGATTAGATCAAGGGTCGATTCCTTTGCAATTACCGGAACTACAATGTAGATTAGATTGTTTGAATGCTTCAATTGAAAAGGCGAACCATTTGCAGGAGCAAATCGAGGACATAACAGGTGATGATGCATATGCAGCCGAGTTGGAAGAGCTGACGATTGTCACCAAGGGAAAGATAATGTCGCTTATCGCCGCCTTTGATGCAGCAAGCAAGACGAAGCCAGTGTCTTCTTCAGCCCCAACTCATGCTAGACTTCCGAAATTGGCATTACCCAAATTTAGTGGTAAACACTCGGAGTTCAAAAATTTCATTAGCCTTTTGAGGAGACTAGTACATAGCGACAACAGCATACCGGTGATCGAAAAATTTAATCATTTGATTTCGTGCCTCTCTGATGAAGCATTAGGAACAATAAAGGCGTTCCAAGTCACCGAGGCAAATTATGAAAAGGCCATGGCTGGCCTAAAACGAGTATATGACAACGATTATTTGATTTTCACGAATAATATTTCCACATTGTTCAATCTGCCGAGAATATCGAATCAATCTGCATCATCTCTAAGAAATCTAATCGATACTGTTTCGTCGATTTACGGATCGTTACTGTCGATCGGAGATGATACAAAATTTCGAATGCAATGCTCATTCATCTCGTTTTAAACAGAGTCGACCCAGTGACGAAACAAAAGTGGGATGAACAGCTTACTTATGAGAAGTTGCCGCTTTGGTCCGACTTTGAGAAAGTCTTGAATCGTCGATACCAGCATCTCTCTGCTGAAGAATCGACGAAGCCAAGGCAAGACAAAGTCATGCCAAGCAAGCCACATAATCGCAGTTCATTTGCTTGTTCTTCCACTTCCACCAACAGTAGAACTCAGCAAACTTGTAGCTACTGCAATTCAGGAGACCATGTAGTGTCAAATTGCCCTCCATTTTCGCGGCTCTCGGTCATGCAAAGGTTTGAGTTTGCCAAGTCGGCATCCTTATGCATTAATTGTCTGCGAAAAGGCCACGCTGTTGTAAAATGCAAAGCCAATAAATGTCGAGTGTGCAGCCGCTCATCATACATTATTGCATCGATACACAGTGTCGGCTAATAGTCTCGAGTTGCCACCACCCCAAGAGAGTCCTTCTCCTCCAGCAAATCAGAATCAACCTTCCACGTCACATGTTCTGCATGCGACAGCGTTGGACAGGGTAATTCTGGCTACGTCGATCGTAAGCGTCCGAACCAAGAGCGGTGAACACATTCTGGCCAGAGCTCTGCTCGACTCTGGATCACAAACAAATTTCATTACCGAGGACCTCGCTAATCGCTTACAGATCCGTAGAGAGGAGTCCTATATTAACTTGCTTGGAATTGGTGAATCTAATTCTCAAGTAAAGGATAAAATACACACAGTGGTGAAGTCGCGAATAAATGGTAGTGAGTTCTCCTTTGATTTTTGGATCCTGAAATCAATTTCAGGTTATCACCCTGACCAGTCAGTGAATGTGACTGACTGGCGAATCCCAGAGAACCTACCACTGGCAGACCCTTATTTCTACAAGCCACAAAGAATAGATATGTTAATTGGAGCAGAATCGTTCCTTGAATTATTAGCTGTTGGTCAAATTAAACAAGGTCCTGACTTTCCAACTCTTCAGAAAACCCTTCTTGGTTGGGTTGTGTCGGGAAAATATGTTTCCAGGAGTTCTGCTCCTCAAATTAAAAACAGTTTGAGTTGCAGTGAAGAGTTGCTAGTATCCATCGATAGGACCTTGAAAAGTTTTGGTCACTGGAAGAAATGCCATCTACCAAGAAAATTGCCACACCTGAGCACTAGCTATGTGAAGAACACTATCGTAAGACGACTCAGGTACTATCATCAGGTCGGTTCGAAGTAAGGCTCCCGTTTAAATCAGATCCAAATTGTTTAGGCAACTCCTTTGAGGTTGCGAAACGGCGGTTTTTGTCGCTTGAAAGACGATTGCATCCTGACCCTGAGTTGAAGAAAATGTACTTGGAATTCATGGAAGAGTACCTCTCCTTAGGTCATATGTCTCCTACTGACAATACGATTCCTTCTACTCCACACTACGTAATCCCTCATCAGTGTGTTCTGAGGCCCCAAAGTACGTCTACCAAGCTCCGAGTCGTGTTCGATGCTTCGTCCAAGACGTCCTCACAGGTGGCCTTAAATGATATTCTGATGGTGGGACCTACCATTCAAGAGGAATTATACTCGACACTGCTCCGTTTCCGTCTGCACAGGTTTGCCCTGACTGCTGATGTTAAAAAGATGTATCGTCAAGTGATGGTGAACGAAGCGGATCGACAGTTTCAGCTCATAGTGTGGAGAAGAGACCCTTCTGAATCCTTGAGATTATACAAGCTCAACACTGTAACCTATGGGACTGGACCAGCCCATTCTTAGCTATCCGGTGTTTGAAAAGGTTGAGTGAGTCTGCGAAGCTTTCATTCCCTAGAGCTGCTAACGTTATTGGGTCCGACTTTTACGTCGATGACTTGTTGACTGGTGCTGCATGCGTAGAGGAGCTACGGGCAATTAAGTCCGAAGTGTCTCAGGTTCTTCAGACCGCAGGGTTTGAGTTGACTAAGTGGTTTTCAAACTCACCCGAGATCACCGCATCTGAGAGCACAGCCAAACCCATAAAAATCTCGGATTTAGAGTCGACAAAGGCGTTAGGAATCTAATGGTTACCTACTGACGATGCCTTTAAGTTCAAAATTGACAATTCAGTTATGGGTCTCCGAGCGACAAAACGGAACATACTATCGGTGACATCAAAGTTGTTTGACCCCCTTGGTTTGTTAAGTCCTATCGTCATAAAAGGCAAGATCCTATTGCAGGAGCTTTGGCTTAACAAACTAGATTGGGATGAGTCGATCCCGCTGCATTTGGAAACAGCGTGGAATAAGTTGAAAAATACACTATCTCAATTGGAAGACATATCCATATCTCGGTTTGTGTATTCCGATCCGATGTCACTGGTTCAAATACATGCCTTTGCTGACGCCTCCATGAGAGCCTATGGAGCGTGCGTCTATATACGTAGCAGAACTGCAGAAGGTTTAAAAATATCATTGTTGACTTCGAAATCCAAAGTAGCGCCGCTCAAGACCAACACGCTCCCAAGGCTTGAGTTATGTGCCGCTCACCTTCTCGCAGATCTCTGTCACAGAATCAAGCCCCTATTAAACGTGCCCATTGAACGAGTCGTTTATTTGTCGGATTCAGAGGTGACTCTTCATTGGATCCGGTCTCATCCATCGTCGTTGTTGACTTTCGTTTCAAATAGAGTGGCTGAGATTCAAGAGTGGTCAGATGATGCTACGTGGCGGCATGTACCCACGAAACAGAACCCAGCAGATATTGTCTCAAGAGGTTGTGACGTCGACGAAATCTTTCAGTCAATTTGGTTCGAAGGACCATCATTTCTGAAAGAGGAAGAAGAAAACTGGCCCAAGAACGCTCATTTCGAACACTCCGATGATCTTCAGCTGGAAAAGAGGAAGACTGCGGTCGGGCTGACCGCGGCTGTGCGAAGTTCGGAGCTGTTAGATGTCATCGAGGGATTCTCGTCACACCTCAAGCTGCTTAGAGTGTTCGTGTATGTGTTTCGCTTTATAAGAAAATGTAAAGACCCAAGCCTAAATTTCGAAAAAACTATCTCACCGACCGAATACAATGAAGCCTTTTATAAAATTGTCCAAATCGTCCAGCATCACGAGTATCAAGGAGAAATCGAAAAGGTTAGGAAATGATCTACAATTGGTCCTAGTCTTCAGCAGTTGAACCCATTCATCCATGAAGACATAGGGACTTGGTGCAACTTTTCGTTGTTGCGAGTGGGGGGGCGACTAGCCAAAGCTCCTATATCATACGATGCCAAGTTTCCTCTGCTTTTGACTAAGCGCTCGCTATTCGTGCGAAGCTATATTCGTCATCTGCACCATTCGAATTTTCATGTCGGCCCACGAGCACTTGTGAGCATCCTTCGACAGAGCGTTTGGATAGTGAACGCTCAGGAGGTCTGCCGTCAGACAGTTCGATCGTGTATGCGCTGTTTTAAATGCAAGCCTCGATTGCTGACGCAACGCATGGGGAATTTACCTGCAGATCGACTACGTGCTTTCCGCCCATTTTCAATTTGCGGCGTTGATTTTTGTGGACCAGTGCACACGACATTGAAAATTCGCGGAAGGCCCCCATACAAGTCATACATTGCGCTTTTTGTTTGTTTTGCGTCCAAGGCGGTTCACCTAGAAATAGTTTCCGATCTAACCACTGACTGTTTTTTGTTGGCTTTCCAAAGGTTCGTCGAGCGCCGAGGATATCCCCAAGTCGTCCATTGCGACAACGGAACGAACTTCGCGTCAAAAAACGGATGCGAACTTGCGTTCATACCGCCGCGAGCTCCTCACATGGGAGGGCTATGGGAGGCAGGTGTAAAAACTTCCAAGAGCCTACTCCTACGGGCGGTAGGCAGCGCGCTCCTAACCGCCGAAGAGCTCGCCACAGTCCTCGTCGGCATCAAGGCCATAATGAACTCGAGGCCGCTGGGAGCCATCAGCCAAGATCCAGCGACGGCGAGGCCCTAACACCAGGCGCCTGCTGACAGGCGGGTCGCTCATCGCCCCCCCAGCACTGCGGACTCCGGACCAGGAGAGTCTCAGTTGCTTGCGGCGATGGCGACTTGTCTCGTCAGTCAGGCAAGCGTTTTGGCAGCGATGGTCCCGCGAATATGTCCCCGCGATGGGGCTGCACATTCGGGGCAAATGGCACCAGCGGCAACCGAACCTCGAGGAAGGAGACCTCGTCATCGTGGCCGAGGACAATCTGCCGCCTCAGGAGTGGCTCGTGGGGAGGGTCATCGCCACGCACGAAGGAGAGGACGGCATGGTCAGGGTCGTCGAAATAAGGACTAGCACTGGAGCGGTTTTTCGTCGGGCCATACACAAATTGGCGCCGCTCCCAATGTGTTGAAGCCGATGCAGGCGTTCAACGGGGCCGGTGTTGCGTGACCTTCCATCCATGGCGGCGATTATTGGTTATTGATCTTAATTATGAAGTCTAGTGTTAGTTAGGCTAGGGCAAAGCGGGAGCGCAATAAAAGCTCTCTCTCTCGCTCTTGGCGAATTCGCCCCGCTTTGCCACCGTAGGTTAGCTAGAGTAAGAGATTTGAATTGTGAAGGAAATATAGTTGTTCGCTAACATTGAAGAAGATCGAGCGTATCCATTTTCGCCCCGCCGAATAAATAATTAAATTACAGCCACCCAAAGTTTTCGGTTGATTTCATTAGGAAACGCCAAGAGTGGCAGGAAAAGGAGAAAGGCGCAAAGGGCAGCTACCGCATAAAGCATAGGGAAAAAGGGCTTGGCCGCGCTTAGCTAATATGCGAGCATAAAAGGGAGGAGAAAGAGGCCGGAGCTGGTAGCTAAAACGCCTAGCAGATAGCTAGATCACCATAGGGCGTTGCGACCTAGGGTGGTACATGGTGGAGTTCGAGGCATATTAAGTTGGGCCTGGGTTTGAGTTATTTTCTACTACTATATTGCACAAAGCCATCAATTAAAATCTCCGAGGAAAGCGCTTTCGCCGAGATATTTGATTGAGTGAGTAATAAAAGCAAATGTTTAAACAACTATGTATGTTTAAACTATGTAACTATGTATACCCTTACCCCAATGACTCTATAGGGTACCACAAAAGGTTACTAAAAGAAAGAGCTAGAAAAACTCTCATATAGTATAAGACCGAATAGATCGGGAGCGACCTTCTGTCTCTCTAGTGCGTCAGCGACGAACATGCGCAGAAAATATTGAACAAAAACACGTCGACTCTGGAGGACTTTTAAATCGCATAAGCACTCGAAGGTTCCATAAGCCCATTCGGATAACGAAGAGCCATATTGGTTTATGAGTGGCCCCAAGAGGGTCCGGGCTAATCCAGCCTAAATATTGAACATGAAAAAAAAAACTGAATCTGTATGAATTCCCCAAAAACTGGAAACATATCGGTGCTGCTGCCTATGAGCATGGCAGGTATGGTCACAGCAGGAGCGGTTGGCATGACGACTGGCAGTGGTAGTGGTATTAGTGGCGCACAGTACCATCGAGATCAAAGACGAAAGCGTGTAACTGGTTTTGCGACGCTTAAGAGAAAGTTTATACGTAGACGACGTTCGTCAAAAGCATATGATCACGCTCGCGTTCTACGAGATTTTGTGACAGACTGGGCAATTATGGAGCTGGTAGCTCTTTCCGAGGAGTTCGAAGCCTTGTCGGCTCTTAGGGACTTATCGGTTAGAATAAAAACATTTATTGGTTGTCTACTAGTTTTTAAATTTAATATATTTATAGGTACAAGCTGAATTGGCGCGATCTCCGGCATCCGACCTGAATTTTTGCACTGATTACTGAATATTATCAAATCGTTGCGCCTTTTTTCGCGACTTACTCTCAGGTTGTCCTGGTTTCGAAGCGCGTATATATATTGAACTGCCTACTTCGCCTATTGACGTGCAACTTTTCTCTTCCCTATTGCTTTATTTATATACTGGCGATATGTGTCCGCATGATCCGAACATCGAAATCACAGTGTTGCGTCAGCTGGGAGACGACTTTGGCACACCAAATCCTCTAGATTATGATCTTCGCTATTTGTTGTTTTCACAGCAGATGGTAGCAATGACAATGTGCGACAAGACTCAGGTACCTCGGAGTACGGGTTTCGCCCAAAGTTCGAACTGCCATGCCATAAAGCCATTTTGAGTGCGCGTTCACCCTTTTTTCGTAATTTAATTGCGCGTCGAACGCGCAACATTGATGAGTACGTTGAACGTTCCTTACACGTGCCCACGCGGATTTTATTAGAAGAGATATACCGTTATACCGAAGAGATATGCGCGTGTACTGCTGCAAGCGATTTACCTGGAAATTGTTGATTTGACACTGACTTTACGTGGTGTTGGATAGGGTACGTCGGCAGGATCACTAGGGGAAGTGCATGCCTTAACCAACACAGGAAGAGTGCGTCCAACGACACTAGAAGAAGCTATGGAGCTGTATCAGATTGGACGGTTTCTTGAGCTTGATATTTTGGCGCAAGGCTGTGAGGATTTGATACTCGAGTGGCTATCCCTTCATACTTTATCAACATGGCTCCGCATGGGTGTTTAGATAAGCTTGTTAGTACTTACGAGAAGAATTTACCGTTGTTAGAACCTCACCTGTGCTGCACCAACTGGATAAAACGCAACTGTTACATTTTCTGCAGAGTAATTTTTTACAAGCTTCTGAGCTAGAGATTCTGCAGGCTGTTCTTAAATGGGGAGAACAGGAGCTCATTCGCCGTATGGAAGATCGTGAACCAAACTTGTTGTCACACACAGCCCACTCAGTTGCACGCAAGGGCAGAATTATTGCCCTTAGTGCGCATAGACCATGTTTTACCACCTCGTCCATTAACAGCTCTTGCTTAAGCCGGTTGTGTTTTTTTTCGCTCCTGCATTTTCTGCCTTTTGATTAAATATCATACAACATTATTTACGTTTTATTTTCGAATATCATCGATTCTCATTATTATTGAATATTATTTTTATTTTTATTTATTAAATTTAAGGCTAATATAAAATATTAGCTTAACAACTATTCGAGCACTAGCTACTAGGGCCTTCAGCTCTGCTGTTAGATAAATTCGTTTAATTTACATTTTTCTAAAAATTGGTTAATTAAATTAATGTTTTCAGGTTTAGTATGCTCAAGAAATGCTGTGGTCTTATTATCTTTAAAGAGTTATTTTCTTATCATTGACCATTTTGTACAAACATCTAAAAGGTGATCCACTGAGAGAGTGTCCCCACAGGGACAACGTAAAGCGGTATTGCCGGTTAACAGGTGTTCATGAGTCAATTTTGTATGGCCGATACGTAGGCGGATGAAAATGGTCCATTTGGATTTTGTACATTTTGCTGGATAGATCGTGGGTGAACCACTTGGGTTAAACATCTTGATCGGTGTAGGGTGATGATCTAGATCTGGGTGATGAGCCTTTTTATATCATTTTCCTAAGTGGGAGTATGTAGGAAAGTTGGGGCCCTTGTGACGTGATTTGCAGATAAATCCGCATACTCATTTCCTTGGATACCCTGATGACTGGGCACCCAGAAAAGAGTTAGCTTTTTTGGATACTGAATGCACAGGTTTCGGATCTCGGCAATTATTTTATTGTGGCAGTTTAAATTTTTGACAGCTTCAATAGTGGAGAGGCTATCTGTGCAGATCGTAAATAGAGCGGGGTTTTCCCTTGCGTATGTGCAGGCTTTACGAATGGCGAAAGCCTCTGCAGTGAAGATTGAGGAATAATCAGGAAGTAAGCCTCCTGCGATAATGATGTTTTCGCTGTTAACCACGGCAAAGCCGGTGTCAGAGATGTTTTTTGATGCATCGGTGAATAGCCAGTAAGAGTTACTCCTTTTGGAAAACTCTTCCAAGAAGAGCCTTCGGGAAACTCCGCTCAAAGTATTTCCTTTTTTGAGTTGGTGAAGTTGGAGATTGAAGGACGAACTGCGTAGCTGCCATGGAGGAAAGCAGAGGCGGGACTTGGGTTTTCCTGGGGGTTGTATTTTGTGTTGTTTTCAGAGCATGGCGCAGCGTCGTGTGGTTGAGGGTACTTTGTGTTTACGTTTGGCATTTATGGTACTCATGAAATATTTGTTGAGTAGCCGGTTGGCTGACGACGAGAGTTTTGGCAGCAGCCTGATTGTGGATTCGTACAACCTATGTTTGACGGAAGGCCAGCTTCTGCAAAAGTGCATTTTATTGGAGATGTGGGAAAGGCGTTAAAGCTGCGGCGCACGCAATTATGGTATGGTGTTTGGATTTGTTTATACCCGATACTCAAAATGAGTTTAGGGGTATAATAGATTTGTGGTGAAAGTGGATGTGTGTAACGTCCAGAAGGAAGCGTTTCCGACCCCATAAAGTATATATATTCTTGATCAGCATCAATAGCCGAGTCGATTGAGCCATGTCTGTCTGTCCGTCTGTCCGTCCCTATCAGCGCCTAGTGCTCAAAGACTATAAGAGCTAGAGCAACGACATTTTGTATCCAGCCTTCTGTGATATGTCACTGTTACAAGTGTATTTCAATACTTCGCCCCGCCCCCTCAACGGACGAAAATCTGTGGAATTTACAATTTCAAAGATACGAGAAAAAACGCAGATCCGTAGAAAATGACTATATCTTCTAGACTGCAGAATCTGAATTGCATCGTAGCATTATTATAGCCAGAATGAAGAAAACAATTTCATTTTTCTCGCCCTGTCTCTCTCTAACACACACGTATCATAGCCGGCTTTGCCTATTGCAAAACATGAGTGCCTAGATCTCAGAGACTATAAGAGCTAGAGCAATCAAATTTGGTATCCACCTCCTGTGATATCGGACCTTGACGAGTTTGTTTCAAAATTTCGCCACCCCCTTCCGGACCCCCAAAGCACGAAAATCTGGAGCATCCACAGATCTCAGAGACTATTAGACCTGACTGTCGAGCTCTCACTGCTACAAAACTATTTGTAATTTTCACTGCAGAACTCACTGTTGAGAGGTCACTGCTACAAGTGTGTTTCAAAATTTCGGCCCACCCCCTTCCGCAGCCATAAACAACGAAAATCTGTGGCAACCACAATTTTGAAGATAGGAGAACATTAAAAACGCACAATCATAGAGAATGGCCATATCTACCAGATTGCCGAATCTTGCCGAATCCGAATAAGATCGGATTATTATTATAGCCAAAAGTAACAAATCAATTTGCAGTGGCTACGCAGCGCCCGTCGACACGTTCTGACTGATTTTCTGTCTCTCTCGCACGCACTCTTTGTCGCTTAATGTAGCCATACTGACTATGTATCGGGTATAAATGTAGAGTTGCGATCGCAGCAGCAACTCACAATGTTCTCCCTCGTTTAAATTTGCATTTGCGCTTAATCCGAATATCGGAAGACCGTAATCGATTTTGGCAAGGATAAGAGCTCTTGTAATATATATTAACGTATTAATATGGATGTTTTACAATTGTGAGCTTAGAAATCGAAAAATGTTAAGTCTAGATTATAAAATATAATCTTAATTGTAGACAGTGTTTTTTAAAGTTAAATTTATTATCGAAAACAATTCCAAAAATTTTCAAATGGTCGACAGATTGAATTGTCGTGTTTTGAAAACTAAAAACATTGTTTCTCGGCGTGCAGCGATGTTTTCTGCAAATATGCAGTATTTTACATTTGTTTGTGGAGAGTGTGGCACCCGACAAGTTTCCCCACTCCTGAATATTTTTAAGTATTTTTTTAAAACAATTATGTGCAGCGTTTGTGTTTTTTATCTTAGTGTAGATGATTGCGTCGTCTGCATAAATAAACTAATATTTTTATGCCTAAGAATTATTTTACTAAGTTTGTCGAAAGAAATTATAAACAATACGTCGGAAAGAGGGGAACCTTGTGGGATGCCACTGTAAAGTGCAATTGGGAGAGAGAGAGTATTGTTGACTCGAACTCTGAAGGAGCGCGAGTCATAAAGGCCTTCACTACATTAATGGCCTTAGGACCCACCCCCCAAAGTGCAAGCTGATCAAGGACGGCGTGAACGCCTACGCGATCGAAAGCTTTTCGAAATCCGTACCTTGCAAAGAAACGTGATTTTTGGAGGAAAGGGCGTCTGACACGAAATGTTGGATTTTTAGAAGAGAGTCAATAGTGCTGTGCTTGCGTTTAAATGCAACTTGGTTGGGGGATAGAAGATTGTTCCTGTCCAGATACCACATTAGTCTGCGTGCTAAAATTTTTTCAAAGAGTTTGCTTGAGCAAAGCAGCAATGAGATTGGCCTAAAATTTCAATTTCATGCGTAGGTTTATTTGGCTTAGGAACAGGGACAACAGATGCCACTGACCATGTGTGGGAGTAGATCCCGTTGTTTAAAATGCAGTTATAGATGTTAATGAGTCCCTGCTTAACATGTTTAGGTAAATTCTTTAGAATTGGATATGATATCCTATCAACTCCTGGGGTTTTTCCCCTCGTTTGGGTTAAGGAAGTATCGAATTCGATAAATGTAATAGATGTGTCAAGGTATCTGGCTGAGGCTGATAATGTAATGCGTGTATGGCTGGCTCTTTTCTTGAGCAAATAGTGAGCAAATAAATTCGAAGTTTGACCATAGTGTTTGCTTGTGCTCGCGTAGTTTAGTGAGAGTGGCGTTCCACCAAACTATATTGGCTTTATGCACAATACGTTTAGTTTGAGGAATAGACATGTTAGCTGCATTCCTTATGGCTTTGGTCATTATAGCAACTTTTTTGTTAATGTAAAGGATGTTTTGTGATGGCTTGAAAGACGTGAGTAGGTGACAGAATTTGTCCCAGTCAGCTTTGTCAGTTTTGTATCTGGGGGTTGACTTTATTTTATCTGGCTCATACTGCGAGACGAAAGAGGTGGTGATCGGAAAGTGATCACTTCCGTAAAGTGAGTTTTCGATAGACCAATTATATCTATCAATGATCTGGGGGATGTTATTGTCAGATCCACGTGCGTGAACGAATTGTGTGTAGAAAGGTGGGTGGGTGACCCATCATTTAGGACGGTGAGGTTTGCTTTAGAGGGAAAGTTTTCCATTTTGTTTCCACGGGAAATCGCTGCAGCTAAACCCCATAGTGGGCTCCAAGAGTTTAGGTCTCCAGAGAGGATAAGAGGTGTCGAGATTTTAGTGGAGAGGGCTAGAAGTTCGCCTTCCGCGAAGCTCTGACTAGGAGGTATATGACAGTTGACGATTGAGATTTTTTGGTTTAATTCTAACTGCAATGCGTTGCAGAGGATGAAGGAGGTAATAGGGATTTGATTTTGCGGAATGTGGCGTTTTATTAAAATGCTAATCCCTTGCTTTGCTGTAGTTATGTTGTCGTGGTTTTAAAAGTATCCCTTGTACGATTTTGGGTAAATTATATTCTTGGAATTATGCGGTAAATGTGTCTCTTGGATACATATAACGTCTGGGTTAACTGTGTTTATTAGTATTATTAATTCCTAATTAATTCATATTCCATTGAACTATTTTAATAGCCATTGAAAATGAATGAGCCATCTTTGGTTATATGTATGCAAAAGGGTGAGAAGCGGACTAAAAGTCATCTTCCATTTCCTGATATGTGCTAAACTTAGGTTCTGTATTTGAAATTGTATTGTATTGATAAGGTTTTTTATTTATTCCAGTGTATTTTACGTGAGTTTCTTTTGGCTTACTGCGAAGTAACGAAAATGAATCTGTCGTTGGGACGGGAGATAGGGAAGGGGGAAGACTGAAATTCTCAGTCGAGCTGCTATTTTGTATATTTTCTTTTGGTTTTATGTTTGGTTTAGGGGATGAAGACGGAGTTTGTGGATTTTGTTTGCCGGTTTTTTTTGGTTCTAATTCGTTCGTTGGGCTGTACTCGCGAGAAAACGAGACGTGGTTTGAGCGAGATAGAGAGGTTTCTTTTGTTTTCTTTTGCGTTTTCATTTGTCTTTGAGGATGTGGCGGCGGCTGTAACAGCTGCAAAACTGAACAACGAAGTAGAGGGAGATAGAGATTGTTGTTTTTGTATTACACGTGCTTCGCGTCATAATTGGACGTTGACATGCAATGACTGCATCTTTCAAGTGGCGATGCAGTTACTGCACCGTCAAGTGGCCCGTGTGAAGCCAGCAGAAGGCTGTTACGCGCGGATCCCAGGCAAAACGCAGCCCTCCTCTCGCCCAACCGACCGAGGGGCGCTGCCGCATAACGCGCGGCGCGTAGCCGAGCCGAACGCGAACATGCAGGAAAGATAGCTGTTAGACTAACATTCGAGGAAAATTAGCACTAAACTTACTAAGAAACTTAGCATGCAATCAAAATACAAATACCTCTACAATTACTAATTACTAGAAAGGTGTGTAAGGATTAGTAATTTAATAAGAGGAAGAGAATTAGTGGTAGATATAATATGGTAGAGGGAATTATAATCCGAGCATAAGACCCTAAACGGTTCATGCAAGGAATAATTCGATCTACAAAGTGGAAGGAACAACGGTATACAATTTCTAGTCAGTCTAATAGGAATCGTGAAGTTTATGCGGCTCAACAGATCAGGGCTGTCTATGTCACCCCCGATCAAGTTGTGCATAAATATCACACCAAGCATTTTCTACGGTTAACTAAGGATGGGAGGTTTACTAATAGAAGTCTACTAGAGTAAGATGGGAGTCTTACACCCGCATCCCAGTTAAGGCCCCGCAGAGCAAAGAGTAAAAAGTTTTTCTGTACTGATTCTATACGGTCCTGGTGTACTTTGTACTGAGGGCACCATACACAGGAGCCGTATTCTAAAATCGGACGAACTAGCGAAGTATAGAGAGTCTTTGTTATATAGGGATCGTCAAATTCTTTTGACCACCTCTTTATAAACCCAAAGCACGCCCATGGCCTTATTTACCATGGTAGAAATGTGTTCGGAAAACTTTAACTTTGCGTCTAATAAGACACCAAGATCATTCACCAGGGTAATTCTCTCAAGAGAACCGCCACATAGAGTATAGGGAGCCAACAAGGGGCTAGAACGATGAAATGTCATTACTTTGCATTTCGCGGCATTAAGTTGTAACAAGTTTGCACAACACCATGACTGAAAGTTATTGAGATCGGATTGCAAGCGAGAATGAAATGAAATGTCCTTATACTGGACACAGAGTTTAACATCATCCGCATACATAAGTACTCGAGAATATGTTAATACCGAAGGCAAGTCATTAATAAAGAGTGTAAAGAGTAAGGGGCCTAGATGTACCCTGTGGTACTCCCGAAGAAACCTTTACTGGTGAAGAGAGGGAGTTTTTGAAGAGGACTCTTTGAGACCTGGAACAAAGATAGCTAGAAATCCATCACAGGAGGTTGGGCGGAAACCCTAAAAGGTCAAGTTTATGTGCTAGAAGGGAATGGTTTACAGAGTCGAATGCTTTACTGAAGTCGGTGTAAATTACATCCGTCTGTAAGTTACCTTGAAAGCCTTTAATAATGAAAGAGGTAAACTCTAACAAGTTCGTGGTGGCTGATCGCCGCCTTATAAATCCATGCTGAGTTGGAGATATAAGTGACTTGCAGAGATGTTGCAAGTGCGGAGTTAAAACCTTCTCAAACATTTAAGGAATAGCGGATAACTTTGCTATACCTCTGTAATTTTTTGCATCAGACTTGCTACCTTTTTTATGGAGAGGAATTATAAACGATTCCTTCCAGATCGGGGGGAAGCAAGAGGAATCAATGGACAGGGTGAATAGTTTAAGCAATGGTCCACACAGTGCCTCGGCGCAGTACCTGAGTACACAACCTGGAACCCCGTCTGGACCCGGTGAAAACACCGGCTTAACTAGTCGAAGATCATGAAGTAAGGAACATTCATTTAACAAGGGACTGAAAATGCCGTTCGACTTCGGTAAACCGTATGGGTACGGGTGACCAGAGTAGCTTTCCTCAGAATAGGTCGTTTGGAAAAATTGGGCAAAAAGATCGGCAATTGCCTGATCATTATTTGTCGACGTATTACGAAATGATAGCGAGGCTGGGTGTGCGGACGTTCTACGCTTACTGTTTACGAAGCTGTAAAACTGTTTAGGGTCCTGTGAAAAACGTATCCTGCATTGAGATAGGTAGTTCTTATAGCATTGTACATTAAGAACTGAAAAGTTTGACCGAGCTATTACATAGCGAGAGTGAGAAGTAGGAGAACCCACTTCTTGAAATTTTTTATAAAGTCTTGATTTTAAGTTTTTTAGACTGGATAATTCTTTGGTAAACCAAGGGGGTTTTCCAGATCTAATCGGACAAGAAAGTGGGACACAAGAATCAAAAAATGTGCCAAGAGCATTGTACAAAATGTTTGTGCCTTTTATGACATCAGTGCACAAGTACAAAGCGGACCAATCAAAATCCCTAATGAGGTTATTAAGCTTCGCAAGCTCGGCTTTACGAAAGCAGCGGACAGTGTAGCCTACTCGACCGATCCAATACAGTTGGTCCTATATCTAGCGACACTTCGAAAGTGGGATGGTAGGCGTCTTCAGGTATAGTGAGCGGAAGGGCTCGGGTTAACAACACTATGGTCGGATCCGATACAAAGCATAGATCAAGCAATCGACCCAAGGAATTTTTCACATGATTGACTTGAGACAGAGACAGGTTAAGCAAGCCGTCAACAAAGTCATGTCGTGACATGGGCACTAGGATACTAGACTCGTTTACCGAAGACCAAACAGTTCCTGGCAAGTTGAAGTCACCAAGAACTATCATATGATCTTTATCTGATAGCGAGGAAGAAACAGCGGTTAAAGCGGACAAATGCTGCTCATAAATTGAGATATCCGAAGAAGGTGGAATATATGAGCAAGTAATGAATATAGCGAAAGCGGGAAGAATCAGTTTTACACACAGGAATTCCAGTTCCTGTTGGACTTGGACTGTGAAGTGTTCCGACGCGAAGTTAGAGTTCACTGCAATCAGAACCCCTCCTGCACATCGAGACAAACGATCTTTCCTAAAAGTTGTGTACCGGCCTGTCAAAACCTCGGAACTAAGAATGTCCGGCTTTAACCAGGTTTCGGTAAGCACAATAAAGTGGGAAGCAAATGCAACACTATCCCGGAAAAGAATGCTGAGTTTACTACGCAAGCCTCTAACATTCTGATAAGTTACTTAGAGAGAAGTTAGTTTTTTAGAAGGGTTGAGGAAGTTGAGGTTGACGTTGAGGATGAGGATGGCACACTGGGATGATTTGTGAGAGTTATTGGGGGCCTATTCTTCTTCTTTGCCTTAAACTCCTTCACCACCAAATGCTCCGGCCAAAATTTGGCAGAGCAAATGGTGTCAAACTGAGTTGGGGAGACGCTTATCTTAAAAGAGGCTATCTCCCTGGCATAAGAAAAGTTGAACTTCTCCACCTTTAAACCCACGGCTTTTATTCTGCTTTGAATAAAAGCAGTTACATCATTCGATGTGAGATCAGGGGCCAGCCGTGAGACAAAAACTTGTCGTTTTGGTGGGACTCCCACCAGTGGTTTGGGCACCACAGGCCTAGTACCTGTGGTGGCAATATCCGGAGGTCCGGAACGTCTATTTACTGGTGGGATCGGGATGGACGGGACAACTAGTGAGTTTGCGGACACTACGGACACGGACGCTGCAGACGTACTTGGCTGCACATTCTCCGAAGCGATGAATTCGGCAACCGAATCTGCATCGCCAGCAGCTGTCGTTGCCCTTGGGGTGGCAAACGAAATCAGCTGCTGCACACTTTGAGTGGTCGGAGTCCGATTTTCGGCAACGAGCGGCTGAGCGACTATTGGCACTTGCAGATCCCGCGGAGTGACCCTTTTGCGCCTCGGAGACTCATTCAGCAGTTTTAAACCGCTAAACTGAGCCTCCATGGCTAGGAGCCGATCGTATTGGTTTTTAAAACCAACGGTCAGCTCCTTAAAGCCACTCCGCGTCTGCCTCATAAAAGCTACCATGTCTTTCTCCACCGCACGGCATGCCTCGCAACTGTAGTGCAAACCATTACGCTTTGAAATGGCATCACCCACAAGGCCAGAAAATCCAGCGCATTTTGCGTGCACTACGCTGTCGCAGAGCCAGCAGGGGATGTTCGGCTGATCGTGGGTGATCTGCTTACTGCATGATTTTTTGGCGCAGACCACAGCGAATTCCATTTTAATTATTAAAAAAAAAATAAAATCAACTATTTAAAATTCCAAAACAAATTGGTATCAGACCAATGTGCCAGACAAACGCTCAAAGCTCAATTAGTAAAAAGAGAGCGGGGAGGAGAGCGGTCATATCGAGAGCTACTAAACAGAGAGCTCAGAAAGTTAAAAGAGCGAGAGAGAAAGAACAGTTATTTGGATAATAGGGAGAGAGTGATAGCTAAAGCAAAGGCTACGAGATAAAGAGCGGGCTAAACTCAGCGTGAGCGTACTTACAGAAAGCAACACACAAACACACGATTAACCAACGCACAGAATTAATTTCAAAATCAAATTTTTAATAATAACAATAGGCATGCACTCGATTTATAGGACAGGTTTTCTACTGTAGGTTAAATAAGGATTTTAATCGAGGTTTATTTTGAAAAAACGGCTTTATTTGCAAAATAAAAGGAAAAGAAGCGGAGCGCAAAACAAAAACACGTCTGGTCACTACAAAGAGAACGAACGAAAGTGCTGCATTTATTTCGTGTTTTTATTGTGAGGATTTCTTTCTGCTATATGTATATATTTTTTACAACTAGGGGAGTTGGCAGGGTGTTGCTCAAAGCAGTTAGCACAGTGGATGCGTGTGCATTTTGCGTTAGGTTGGGGGGGGGAAAGTTGCAGGTTGGGCAATCGGCAGTATTTTTGCAATACTTAGCTGAATGGCCTAGTAGTTGGCATGTTTTGCATCGCATTGAATTAGGGACGTATTCCCTGGGAGAGTGTAAAGGTTAAAGGTGACTAAGATTACACCAGTTGAGTTGATTTGCCTTCGATTGTTTTATTAAATTTGTATATAGAGGAAGCGTGTTGGCTCTTTAGCTCGTTTATTATTTCGTTTTCCGGAATTTTATTTAGGTATGGGGCGTATATGGTACCTTTTATGTTATTAAGAGATTCATGAAGCTTGCAGGTGATATCACATAGTCCAATAAGCTTTTCGGCGATTTCATAATTCTTCACGAGTTAGAGTAGGGTGCAGTCACGCAGTGTCGAAATAGAGATAATTTCTTTGCTTATGAATTTTAAATATTTATGTACCGCGAAGCAAGAATATTCAGTTATAGGTTTTTCGGGATTCTTTGCAGAGAGTATAATGTACTTTGGGTTTTCAATTGTCTCATCCGGGAGTTCTGGGAAGTCTATGTTTAGTTTTTGGTAATGTCTTTTGTTTTTGGGCTATCGTCCAATAAGGACCAGTTTCGTTCCTAGAAATTGGTGGCCCAGGGGCCATGAACAACTTTCAAGTCGGCGCTGTCCAGCAGAAGCAAAACACGTGTGCGAAAATGAAATCAAAAGGAAAAGCGAAAGAAGAAGAGCGACTGAAATTTGAACTCGAATCTGTGCGTGCTGCGAAAAAGACGTCCGTGTTCGTTCAATGCTAGTCGACGACTGTATTGAATATTAATTGTGTTGATCACCAGTGATTCGGTTGTAATCAAGTTTTTTAATATAAATATAATATCTGAACTTAAGCATATGCGGGCCTGCTGCTCCCATTGTTACTCTCACTCTCTCTGGATTGCCTGCATTCTTCTTTTTGGACTGTTCTTTCAGTGTCTCTGCTTTGGTGTGATCACTGTTCGTTCCCTGTACTTCGTTCGATCGTCTGCTCTGAAATATAGTCGCTGCTGCTGATTGTCGGGCTCGCTCTGCTGTCTGCTCTCCCATTTCGCTTGCGTTCTCACTCTGTGCTTTGGATTATTCGTTCACAGTGATTCTACTGCTGTCAAAAATGGCAATTGCTTGCAGTGCAAAGAAATGCGAATTCGGTGGAGTAATTATCGGCGATTCATTCCTTAGGTGCTGGCTGCGCGACAATTTTGCCCACATAAAATGTGCTGGTGGTGGAAATTTTGGCCGGCTAAACGATCTGATCTCGAAACGTATGGGTCTGTTTTTGTCATGTTTGGCTTGTCGGACAATTGATGCCGAAATGTGCACTTTCATGACACAGACTCAAACTGGTTTTCTGGATGCCCGCAAACAATTCGTGGTTCGCAACGAGAAGTTCCTAGCCTTAGAATCGCCGTTGAGCGCAACAGTTTGAGGCCTTGACGGAAAGTTCCGCATAATAATAACAACAACCTCTTGCAACCTAAGTCGTTTGGAACGCCTGCTTCTCACCTGCATATTTCGGAACCATTTGCTTCTCCGAGTGATCATGCCTCTCCGTTAGCAGCGAATCTGGCAACGGCTTTTCCGGTTTTTTTTACACCGAACAATGATCAATCTTCGAGCATCCAAGTTCGCATCAGCATCCATCCCATCCCTGTAGTTCCTGCTGCCATCACTACCGACGGCACCGCGGTGAGTGCTCCCAATACGGGTGTGCTGGTTGCTGGGGATGTCATGACTGTTCCTGCGCTACCCGTCGCTGCCGATGATTCTGCCCCAGGACCGAGGTCTCTTTTAGGAGTGGCTCCACCATCTCGCTCCCGCTCAGGACTTTAACTTAGAGCAGTGGTAAGCAATATTTGTTTCTCGTCTTATACCTGAGGCTACAACGGAGGATGTTAAACAACATCTTTGCTCTAAACTTCGCTAGATGACATAAGTGTGACCAAATTTACATTTAAACATAAGCGCAACATCTCATCCTTTAAAATTCTTCTCCCTGATCCTTTTTTATTTAAGTTACTTGAACCGTCAATATGGACTAAGCATACAATTATGCGTGGGCTCCTGCAAAAAGATTCTAGCCTGTGTCCCAGAATTACCGAACCTGCTGCTCCAAAAAACTAATTAACCTTTTTTCTATTCACTACCAGAACGTACGTTGGGCAAATTGAGTCAAATTTATGTGGCCCCGGGTTTTCCGTAGTGATACTTTAGTCCAGGACACCAGGTTTTATTATAATTAGTCTTTATTTATTAATATTATGTATGATTAGTTATGATTACAATGGTCGCTGTGGTTTAACTTTATGAAATAAGTATAAATGATTGCGCTCGTAGTTTGCATGTAATCGAGTGAGACTTTGGCACCGAATTAAATGGAGTCGATCGTTGAGGCTGTGTTCTCTCCTCTCTTTGTTCGACGGCCGCTTCTAGTCTCTCTCTCTCTGTTACTTGCTCTGTTATCTCTACAGACTCTGTTGCTCTCTGTGGCTTCCTACCAAATCCCACATTTATACAAATAGTGCGTCTTTTGACTTCGACGCCATCGCTTTTACTGAAACCTGGCTAAACTCTTCTATCAATGATCATAAAATTTTCATCGACAATTATACCATTTATTTAGCTGGCGAAAATCATCTAGCTGAGCAATGGACACTGCATTATCCCGGGCAAGGGTAATGCACTGTCGCTTGATCTGTCCGAGGTAATGCACTGTCTAGCTAAGGCAATGGTCCAGCGTCTTCCCGATCTAAAGTCGGGAGAACTTAGCCAGGGCCATAGCTAGAGGTGCCTGGCGGTTAGGCATTAGACGCTAGGGGGTGGTCCCCCCGAAAAATATCAACCTGTATGGACCCTCGGGCCAAATATGGAGGTAGATAAGGAGCCGGCACGGGTTGGGATGTCAACCCAAACGTCGGTGGAAAGCGTGACTGCTATCACTGGCGGGCACGGGAAGGAGCATTCCTCTCTGCGTGTCGCCAGCGGTCACACCTCGTACATGGCGGGAGCAGGCTATGTCAGTTGTCATACTACTTCTACAAAAACGACGCGTTGCAGGATAAGCGCGCGGGTGCCGCTGTCGAGACAGACTCGGACCTGGAGAGCGTGCTATATATAAGCAAGACTGAAGAGGAAAGACTTCTCCGCTCGCTGGAACCAGGTACCAGCTCCCTGCGTAGGGAAGGGCCGAAGCATTCCAGGGAGGGAATGAAGGCTAATGAAGGCCCTATATAAGGCAGTTACTGAGCCGGCTCCAAGTCAAGGCGGATATCTCCAAGAGGGGAAATCCAAGCTAGCCTACGCGCAGCTGCCCCAGAAGCAGGCGGCGAATGGTGGATTCGCCAACAAGGTGGAGGAGATGTTGGCCACAGAGAGGCAACGCTCGAACGAGAGTGCTGCCAAGGACACTCCGGCGAGCAAGCGGCAACGCGGGCCCAAGGTGGCCACCCCACAGCCTAAGACGAGGAAGCCTAGGCAAAAGGCCATGAGAGAGGTGTCTAAGAGACACCTCATTGTGGCCTTGATTGACCGCAGTGACGAGAATGGGAAGATGACGGCGGCGCAGTGGAAGCTAGTCCACGCACAACTTGTCGAATCGCTCTTCTCGCGAATGGAGGACGACCCCAGCGCTTCCATGCCCACGTTCGATGGAGCGGGATGGCTGAACGGGGTCCAGATCCTCAAATGCAACGACGACTCCACGCGGCAGTGGCTGGTGCAGAAGGTGCCCTAATTGGAAGCTCTGTGGGAGGGGGCCAAGCTGGAGGTGGCAGACAGGGAGCTGATCTAGTCTATTCCAAAGGTGAAGGTGCTCTTCCCACGGAGTGCGAGCACTGAAGCTGCAGCAAACGCAGAACCCAGACGTGCCAACGGCAGACTGGAGGGTTCTGCATGCCGGTAAACAACTACCCAATGAGGGGGGCCAGCATGTGATCCTCCAGATCAGCAAGGAGGCAAAGGCCCTGCTGTATCCCAGGTTCGAAAAGATGGCGTGGGGCGTAGGTCATGTCTACCTACGTCTTAAAAAGCGCCACTCCGAGGGTAAAGATGCGCACACCCTAAAGGGAAGGGAGGTGGAGAAAGACATAGGTCTGAAGACCATCGTCGAGGCTGCCCTGGGTTTTGCGCTGGACGACTCGGACGAAGAGGAGAACCCGTCATGTGAGGTTGAGTAAGCCACCCATGACACTAAGGGTGCTGCAGCTCGTACTCGTACGAAAGGGAATCCATGCTCATCTTATGTCTCATTACAGCACGGATGACCTGAGGAGAAGCGCTTTTTGGCAGCTTCCTGCTATATGGCACATGACAGACCCGCACCACCCGACGAACTTAGGAGTCTGGTGATAGAAGCCGGCACCAAAAACCACCAACTCATCACAGGTACGGACGCCAACGATCACCACAACGTGTGGGGAAGGCCCGACATCAATGACAGAGGTGAGTCACTCTTAGACTTTATACTAGCAACTAATTTATACATAGCAAACGTTTGGGAGGAGCACACCTTCGTAGGTCCCACCTCATCCAACGTGCTAGACCTAGCACTTGCAACGGGAAATAGTACTCTGGTATCTGGCTGGAGAGTCCCTGAAAGACCATCCTTCTCAGACCATGAGTTCATTTAGTTTAAGTGCGAGTTCAAACACTCTTCGAAGATAACAGTCTATAGAAACCCCCGGAACACAAACTGGGAAAAGTTTAAAAAGACAGTTATTTCGAAACTCGCGAATCCGGGCTCAGTGAAATCTGCGGAGGATATAGAGAAGTATAGAGATGCTATCCAAAGAGTTACTGGATGCCTACCACGTATCGTGCAAACCCTCGAGAACAAAGAAGAGTTCCAAGGCACTTTGGTGGAACCGAGATCTTTCTTTCCAAAGGAACAACCTCAAGGAATTCTTCAAGATCGCCAAACAAGCGAACGAAGAGATCGTTAATGAGGAATACAAAATCCTACTACTAGGAGCTACAAGAAGGAAATACGTAAGTCACAGAGAAACTCGTGGAGGACCTTCTGCTCCAACATCGAGAAAGTACAAGGCTCCGGAAGCTGTTCACAAAGCAGCCCACCATACAGAGTCGATTAAAGCTAGATGACGGACAGTGGACAGAGGGCAGTGAAGAAGCTCTATTACCACTAATGGAGGTGCATTTCCCTGGATGCACCGAGGTCACTGATGCCAAAGAGCATCAGGACCTAGCAACCAAGGAACAACACCCCCCAAAAGATCTGTCAACCATAAAGAGAATCCACTGGGCGATAGACTCCGTTGAGGGCATAAAAGCACCAAGACTGGACGGGGTATTACTTGCCATGATGCAGGTGACCAAAGAGGTTATTACCCCATGGCTTTCCGCAATATAGTCAGCATGTCTAAGTACGGGATATATTTCTATCCAATGGAGAACCTCAAGAGTTGTCTTCCTCCCAAAGGCAGGAAAGTGCAGCCATGTGAGTCCCAAGCATTACAGACCGATTCGCTCAGCTTATAGAACGAGCACACAATGCGGTCAATTTATTCGTTGACAGCCAAGCGGCGATTAGATCCATGCAGTCGTCCGCGGTCAGTTCCAGAAGTGTCTTGGCGAGGAGGGAGGCACTAGACACGATTTAGAGAAGCAGGCCAGATCACAGACCAAAAGTAAATGGAGGAGTACCACCACCTGCAGAACCCCGAAAATCATGCGCAAAGAACGCAATAAGAAACTCAGCCATTACATACTGCACCTACCACGAAAGGACTGTAGATTGTAAGCGGGAATACTTACAGGACACTGTCTGGTTGCGGCACACGCAACAAAGCTACGCATCACCAACCGGGATAATTGCAGGAAATGTGATGAACCTGGGGTCATCGAAGCCCTGGAACATCTCATCTGCAACTGTCCGGCCTTCTTAAGGGCTAGGAGAAAATACCTGGGTACACCGGTTCTGGCATCACTGGGAGATGCCTCCAAGAGGACGCCACAGGAACTACTGGCCTATGACAAAAACACCTCAATTCTCGAGGACTTTAAAATCACATAAACACTCCCGCGATATTTCCTGCTCTTACATTTCTCCCAGTTCTGATGATGAGATTTACTTTAACCACCTTTCTGCCATTAATATTGTTATATCTGCATTTGGTTGCAATGATCAGATTATTGTTATGCGGGACTTTTACCAACCATTTCTTACTTGGCTGCCTTGCGATGACAATAACCTGTTGCTACCCAATTGCTACAATGATTTTATCAATGGACTAACAGATATCTCTCTTGTCCAAATTAATGCTGTTTAAAATAATAAGGAAAGATTTTTTGACCTTTTGTTCGTTTTTGATGCTTCTCTAGCAACTGTATCAAGAGCAAGCCCAATATCATTTCCTGAAGATCCTTACAATCCAACTCTGTCGATATCCTTTGAGTGTTCCCGATCTAGTGGCACTGACAGTTCCATGGCTCCTTGCCGCATAAATTGTTTTCGGAAAACAAATGTTATTGATTTAAATCTTCATCTCTCGCTTGTTGATTGGTCGTTTGTTCAATCATTTCCGAACATAGACGCAACTGTCAACTCGTTTTATGGTTCTACTTACTCCGCCTGTTCGGAGCAGAACCCAGCCGATTAGCTGCTTGCCTAGTAGCACCTAATTCTTGGCCCTCAGCCGCTTATTTTGTTTGTTACTTATGTCTATGTCACTCGAATTTTGTAAAGGCTTTGCGCTTGCTTGCCCTGCTAAACGCTCTCTTGAAGCTCGCTCTTCGCTATCTCCGCTTTTCGTCTGCCTACCGACGTCTGCCGAGCGAAGCTGCGCTTAGCGATCGGAGCGGCAATGTAAAGGGCAGGCAAGCAACACTCGCAATTTGGATGTCACGCATTAAAGTACATATCGTAATTTTATTTCTGCGCCGAGTTTTATTTAATTCGAAATAATTAGTCGGCCGATTGGGGATAAAAAACATTATCTCCACATAAAATTTGGTGACCCCGACGTGATTTCTGAGTTGCAGTGTCAATTAATAATCGTTCGCGATCAACATTCGTTAGCCTTAGCAAATTTTCGGCGTTTAAGCACAATTCGGTGCTAAAACATACTTGCATACACGCATTGCTGGCTATTAATTTCTCTGTCGCGACAATTCGGTCAGTGCAGTGCAGTAGGCAGTGCAGTGCAGTAGGCAGTGCAGTGCAGTAGGCAGTGCAGTTAACTCACTAATACACACAAGCGGAATATAAAGCGGAATCGGACAGCTCGCACAGCCGCATAGCTAAACGCATCAGCTGTAATCCCTTTGCTCGCGGCTCCCACGTTTATACGTATACAGGGTGTCTTTTTCGGTCGTGCTGAGTGACTCTTTTAAAACCTCAACATGGCAGCACCTGAGCCTACCAATGTCGCGAACGCAGCAATGCCGAGTGATGTAGATTTCTACAAGCACAAGGCCGAGTCCATCGCGCGCCAACTAAAGGCCATGGATCGCTTTCTCACCAAGGAAGAGCTTGCCGAGTTAGATGAGGCAGAACTTCAAGCTCGCTTAGAGCAAATCGAGCGAATGAATGCGGATTTCGATGCCGCTCAAACGAGCCTTGAAAGGCTGGATTTCCTGCAGTTAGCCCATGATGCCCGACTGGACTTTTCGAATGTTTATGTGAAGGTTAGGTCCAGGCTGTCGCGGGAGTTGATGGCTGCTCGCACGGTTAATGTTGCCAATTCAACGGCTCGGCATACTCTCGAGGAGAATTCGTCGTTGTTCGCCTATAATAGTATAGGCCGTTCTCGAATGCCCGAGTTGCAGCTTCCGCGATTCGGTGGGAACTACATGGATTGGCCAGAATTCCACTCGATGTTCTCGACAATGATGCACAAAGACCATCGTATACCAATCATCGAAAAATTCCAATATCTTCGTGGATGTCTAGATGGTGCTGCGCTGGATACGATTCGTTCCTTGGAGCTTTCTGAGGAAAATTACGACAAGGCGTTGAATTTACTAATGTTGCGATTCGATAATAAACTGTTACATTTTCAGGCACACGTTAAGGCTATTTTCGGGCTGCAAGGGGTGGAGAAGGGCTCGGCTATCGGCTTGCGCGCGCTCAGCGACAAAATCAATTCGCACTTGCGTGCACTTCAGACCTTGGCGACCCCGCAGGAGATTTCGGATGGGTTGCTGATCTTCATCATAGGCACGAAACTGGACCACAAAACAAAGGAGAAATGGGAAGAGAACTTGCCGGCGTCAGGATTGCCTCGGTGGTCAAGCATGGCCTCATTCTTGTAAGCGAGATGTCGGATGCTGAAAAATTTGGGATCGGCTATCCATCACCTCCATTAATGATCATAATTACTCCACATGCAAGTATTGCAAATCCTCCGATCACTACATATTCCGATGCCAGGCATTTCCCCCTCGAGTCAGAAATCTCTGCCTAGCCAAAACGTGCTGCTAGCTACCGCAATCGTATATGTCAGAGGCCGTTATGGATCGCTTATTCCATGTCGTGCCATTTTAGATTCCGCTTCTCAGGTTAACTTTATAACATCGAGACTCGCCAATCAGCTGCAGTAAGATCCTCACCTGTCTCACGTTCAAATTGCCGGTATTGGAGAGTCAATTCTACCGTCCAGCAAGGCTGTAGACATCGTCCTGCAATCTCAAGACGAAAGCTATCACGGTTTCCTCTCTGCAATTATCACTGCCTCAATCACAGGAATGCAGCCTAACTTCGGCCTAGACGCAAAGGATTGGCCAATGCCAAATAATATAAAACTAGCTGATCCTAATTTCTCCAAGCCCCAGCGTGTCGATCTGTTGATAGGTGCTGGTTTGTTCTTCGAATTAATGTGCGTCGGACAGATTCAACTGTCAGACCAATTGCCAACATTGCAGAAGAGGAAACTTGGCTGGATAGTGTCAGGAAGTATTAAAAACTCTGAGAAAACCCGTGCGGCTCTAGCAGCTGTTGAAGATCCCCCTGTCATCTCCGTTTGCGAGACTAATTTGTGCGATATTGTAAGGCGGTTTTGGGAAGTCGATGGAGATTATTCGCCCTCATCAATTTTGGAGGAAGATGTTCATTGCGAACAGCATTTCGTCACAAACTGCGTTCGCTAGATTCCGGAGCTTACTCCGTGCGTTTGCCAACTAAATTCAGTATAGAGGAATTGGGAGAATCGTATCAGCAGGCGCTACGTAGATTTCTCAATTTGGAGAGGAAGCTAGCAAAAAATGCCCAGCTTAAGGCAAAATATATGGAGTTTCTCCAGGAGTATCGTGATTTAGGACACATGTCGCCAGCTTCGCGGCAGTCAGACCTCCCGCAGTACTTCTTGCTTCACCATTGCGTCCACAAGCAGGATAGTACAACCACCAAATTACGCGTAGTGTTCGATGGATCTGCCAAAACAGCGTCTGGAGTATCACTGAATGATGCGCTAATGGCTGGACCCACTATTCAACCTAAAATTCTGATAACTCTGCTTCGGTTCCGATTTTTTAAAGTCATCTTGTGTGGCAATATCTGCAAAATGTATCGCTGTGTACGCGTTTCCCATCCCGATACGCACGTGCAGTGCATCCTATGGCGCAATGACCCGAAGGAGGAGATTCAGGTGTTCAAGTTGGAGATTGTTAATTACGGAACCAAACCTGCCGCTTTCTTAGCAATTCGTGCTATGCATCAATTGGCAAATGATGAAGAGTCGCGTTTTCCGCTTGGCGCTGATATTGTTCGAAGAGATTTCTATGTCGATGATCTCATATCAGGAGGGGCATTGATTCTGTCATCAAGATTCGTCAGCAGGTAAAGGAGCTACTTTCGAAAGGATGTTTTCCCATACGTAAATGGTGTTCCAATGAAGCCGCTGCTTTGGAAGGCGTATCGGAGGCGGATCGCGAAAAGTTCCTTACCTTTCATGACGGGACTGAAGTAACCAAGGCGCTTGATCTAGTTTGGGATCCCACTAAGGACAATCTTCTGTTTAGCTTCGCTCACGTCGGAACCGCTGCAGGCCCAATATCGAAGCGTTCGGTCCTGTCTACACTAGCTAGGTTCTACGATCCTCTAGGGCTCATCTCTCCCATCATCACAAAAGCTAATATATTTATACAGTCACTATGGAACGAAAGCCTAAAGTTGAATTGGGACGAAAGCCTGCCCCAGGATCTACATACGACTTGGATTGAGCTGACTTCGCAGTTGTCGATGGTCGAGAACTTTAAGTTTCCACGTTACGTGCTTCGGCCGCAAGCCAGATTAGAAATGCACGCGTTTTGTGATGCGAGCCAGGCAGCATATGGCGCCTGTGTATACATGCGTTCGGAAGCTCTTGGCATTGTGCAAAGTCATCTCTTATGCTCTAAATCCAGAGTCGCGTATGACTATCCCCAAGCTTGAGCTATCCGCTGCCCTCGTATTAGCCGAACTAGTGTCCACCATAGTTAAGGGACTATCAGCTCCATGCCAAATACATTGCTGGTCGGATTCTTCCATAGCCCTTGCCTGGATTCGAGAATCACCATTGAATTTTAAGATATTTGTTTTTAATCGAGCGGATTCAGGAGCTCACCGCTGGAATGACTTGGCATCACGTGCCCACAAAGTTGAATCCGGCCGACATCATATCACGTGGATCCACGCCCGCTGAACTAATGGATAGCAGCCTTTGGATCTCTGGACCACCATTCTTGCGTCGTGAGAGCTCAGAGTGGCCTGCAGGCTTGCAATTGCCGACTGATGTACCAGAACGTCGTCATGCAGCATTGGTTGTTTCAAATGAAAGGGATGTATCGTACGATTAAACATTTCAAAACTCATTCGGATCCATGCAGCTCGTCTTTGCTTACATATATCGATTCTACATTCTCAAGGACAAAGGCATAGCGCGGTCGAAGGGTCAACTTACCGCAATCAACATCAAAAATGGCACGCATTTGCTCAGAAGGGCAATACAGCAGCAACAATTCTCGGAAGAGATAAGGGCCCTCGCCAGCAAACAGGCCCTACCGCCAAAAAGCACGATGGCCTCACTGAATCCATTTCTGGATAGCTTTGGATTGCTTTGGGTTGGAGGCTGCCTCCAAAATGCCGAATTGGACTACGACGCGAAGCACCCGATCCTGCTTTCTAAGGGACATCCTGTCACTGTCTCTATTATCATCTTCTTTCACGAAAGGTTTCTCCACGCAGGAGCTCAAGGATTGCTCGGATTGCTTCGGCAAAAATTCTGGCCTATTGGTGGACGCAAATATGTTGCGGGCATCATTCGCAAATGTGTTAGATGCTTTCGTTTGAAGCCAGTGCTGAGGGAACATATCATGGAAAATTTGCCTGCGGATCGCGTAAGGACTAATCCAGCATTCCACACAACGGGCGTTGATTTTTGCGGACCCTTTTATCACAAGTCAAAAGTCAGAAGCAGGCCTCCTATCAATTGTTATATCGCTGTCTTCGTATGCTTTAGCACTAAAGCAACGAATTTCTAAGTCGTTCGGGATTTATCTACAGAATCCTTTCTGGCAGCATTAAGGCGGTTTTATAAGTCTGCGTCCAAACTTCGAATCATCTGGTCAGACAACGCTACAAATTTTGTAGGAGCAAAAAATGAGCTTTTGGAACTTCGGCAAATGTTCCTCAGCGATCCTCATTCGTCGGCTGTGTCACATCTCTGCGTTTCTAGTGGAATCGATTGGAAATTCATCCCCCCCTCGCTCACCTCATTTTGGGGGTTTGTGGGAGGCGGCTGTTAAAAGCAGCCAAATATCATTTTCATCGCATCGTCGGGACCTACATTTTTAATCTTGATGAAATTCAGACCTTGGCTTCTGAAATCTCTGCTTTGTTAAATTCCCGTCCGCTTTATGCAATTACAGAAAGTCCCGATGATCTGGATGTGCTCATGCCAAACCACTTTCTCAATGGAGCCCCGAAAGTTGCATTCGACGAGCCAGACGTGACGCATCTCCGGGTCAACCTACTTAGTCGATGGCAGCGGCTGTGTCAAATGAAGCAGGCGTTCTGGAGAAAATGGAGTACGGCGTATCTTTCGATTCTTCAGGAGCGGAGCAAGTGGCGGTCATCGTCTCCAAACATCAAGCTAGGAGCGCTCGTCATGATCAAGGAGGAAACGCTGCCACAATTAAGGTGGCCGCTTGGCCGCATTGAGAGCGCCATCCCAGGAAAAGATGGAACCATCAGAGTAGCCGCCATCCGCACTCAAAGAGGCCTTTTCAAGAGGGCCGTTAGAAAAATAGCTGTTCTGTCCTTCAAGATGGATCTGTTGAAAGCCTTTGCTTTCCAACGGGGGGTGAATGTTCGGTGGCAATGTAAAGGGCAGGCAAGCCACACTCGTAATTTGGATGTCACGCATTAAAGTACATATCGTCATTTTATTTCTGCGCCGAGTTTTATTTAATTCGAAATATTTAATCGGCCGATTGGGGATAAAAAACATTATCTCCACACCGCCCTTAATATATTTGTTCCAGAAATCACTGTATCTGTATCTTTCAAGCTTCTTTGTAATAATTAAAGAACTGTGAGGGAGCGTACGCTCCACCCACATTTTTCCGCCCATCATTTCGCCGTCATTTTCCCACTGAAGGGACCCTAAATTACGTTCCTTATTAGAATTAAGATTTTGACCTTTCCTTATTCTCTAGATTTAAGCATTGACTTTTCAGTTTTAGGTTAAGGGGGAGGGGGGAAGGCCACGAAGGCTACACGTTATTAATTTTTTATATTATACGGCCCGAGGGGTCTCTAAGCCCCACGAAGCCTATTATCTTCATAAAAGGGGGCAAGTCGCGATCACGGCAGACGCCACTGGCTTTTCAGGGTCGGTAAACCAACAACAATGACGCAGCAGCGGCCGAAGAGAGACGAGGAAAACACCGAGAACCAAAACGCAACGACAACGACGCAGCAGCGGCCGAAGAGAGACGAGGAAAACACCGAGAACCAAAACGCAACGACAACGACGCAGCAGCGGCAGAAGAGAAACGACGAAGCGCCGAAAACAGCAAGCCGACAGCATCGACGCAGCAGCGACAGAAGAGAAACGCCGAAAACCAAAACCCAACAACAACGACGCAGCAAGAATGACGACGCTAGCCGCCCACGCTGACGCTGGATCGGCAGAGCCAGCAGAACGCCGGTTCTGAGCTAGAAAAACGTGGAGAAAGGAGTCGATCAGAGAGTGCCGAGCTGAGTGGACGCGTTCGCGGAAAAGAAAAGTCAAGACCGAGTGGCTGCGAAAAAAACCGTAGTGGAACGGGAAAATTACAATTAGTGGAGCAAAAGAAAAGGACCCTGCACCGACGCCGTGCCTACTGAGGAGAAGAAGCTGCAGGCAACTATAAGCGTGAGAATTCCGGGCAAGCGAGTCTCTGGTCGTGCATACGGGCTGCTGAGCGGTGCGATAGGCAGGGAAATAAAAGAATAAAGAGAAAAAAATAATGGATATAACGAAAACATAGCCTGGCCACCAACAGTCCGCATCTATTCACTAGGGAAACTGGATGTCCGGGGCTTCGCCTTCTCTCTCCATCCTTACGCCTCTTGCCCGAGTCTCCCTTTTGCCCCACCCACGTGGTGATCCGTAGTCGTTACAGAAGTCCGTCGGTACCCCGCATGATTCCGTCCAGTAGTTCGTAACCCAACAGGATCCCAAGGCCGCTATCCGGTGATTGTCTAGGCGCTTTTGGTGATACTTGTTGGTGCTCCCGCATGATCCCCTCCAGTAGTTCGTAGCCCAGCAGGATCCTGAGGCCGCTGTCCGGCAATTGCCTAGGCGCTCTCGGTGACCCCTGTGGGCGGCTCCGCATGATCCCCTCCAGTAGCTTGTAGCCCAGCAGGATCCCGAAGCCGCTGTCCGGCGATTGCCTAGGCGTTCTCGGTGACACGTGTTGGCGCCCCCCGCATGATTCCCTCCAGTAGTTTGTGGCCCAACAGGATCCCGAGGCCGCTATCTGACGATCGTCTAAGCGCTCCCGGTGACGCCTGTTGGTGTCCTGCATGATCCCAGTAGTCCGACAGGGTCCCGTAAGTACTATCCGGCGATAGCCTAGGTACTCTCGGTGATGCTTGCCGGTTCGCCCCGCATAGTAAAGACTTTCGTAGTAATTTTTAGTCCGGCAGGGTCCCGGGAGTGCTATCCGGCGATTGCCTACGTACTCTCGGTGATACCTGCCGGTTTCCAATGTGGCAGCGACCCCCGAAGTAACCTACAGCCTGATAGGACCCCGAAAGTGAGTGGTGCCCTCGGCGATACCTGCCGGTATCCTCGTCTGATTTTCACCTTTTACATGGCTGGTAGGCCAGTGGATCCGCGAGAGAGCCGTCCGGCGATTGCCTATGCGTTCTCGGCGAAACTGGCTGACACGCTCCGTACGGTTCTCCTTCCCTCGATCGCTCCCTTCTGCGGGATTGCCTCCCCGTTCCCATCATCTGTCCAGAACTCGGAGTCCCGGCAAATTATAAATTTTGCTGTAATTTCGACCCTGGAGTAGATTGAGATGTGTACCCCAGCATAGGATCGCTTCCTTACAGATGGCGCCCGAGCTGGAACTCTGGGATTCCGTTATGTTTTGGGGCAACAAGTGGAACAGTCGATCAGAAAAACGAGTAGCAGAGGGCATCGGGACTGTACCACGCGCAGGCGTGGCCAGTCGGGATCGATAGGCCAAGAATAGCTGTATATCTCTGTAAAACAGCACGTGAGGTCGCCCATTATTCACGTACAGCCGAGGCTGGCTTCCCTTACCTCCCTAGCAATAGCGTCAGCACGTGGCCGCCGCGCCCACATGAGGAGGAGAGCACTGCGGCGAGACGGCAGAGAAAGAGAACCGAGCCGAAGCTGAGCAGAAATCGCTAGAAAGAGAGCGACACGTATGCGGCGAGCAGCGAGTCGTGAGCGGTAGATGCCAAGCGAGCGTCGGAACCCTCCCGAAGACCGACCAGCTCGGCTATATATGTCGGACCCAAAGCCAGAAGGAGGCAGTCAGCGTTCAGCCATCAACACAGGACGAGAGTCAGCGCTTAGTCAACGAACCCAGCACGACCAGGACCACAAGGAAAATTCCAAGGACAACGATAGCAAGGACTATTGACCGGCCTAGCAAGGATCAACGGTCAGGACGACTACAAGGACAACGATAGCAAGGACCATTGACCAGCCTAGCAAGGATCGACCCCAAGGCTACTTTAAAGACCAACGATAACCACGATCATCGACCAGGACCCCAAGCAGCGACGACGCAACAGCAGGACGCGCCCTCCACTGGTACAACCGCGTTACCCGTACATACGCTGCCGTGACTAGCTTCGAGGACTCCGGTATTCAGTGCGTTACCTAAGAAAAGATTCTACCGGAGGGTCAATACGTGATACTACCGCCAGAAACGCGAAAGACCTCTAAGTGCCAGTTCGACCACCGTGCTTCGACATGGGTGTACAGTGGATTTCGTATCGGCGCAAGGACGAACCTTCATCGGCCTTCATCTCGCGCGGCGAGCATCCGACGGCAATCGAGAAACGGATCGAAGAGCTCGGAACGGTCTTCGACAGCGCGCCCAGCCCGAGGAACCCGAGAAACACGTCCCCGTCGCCGGGACCGAGTCACCGAGAGCAGAAGGAAGGGATCTGTGCGGAACAACCCCTATCCATCATAATTCCCGAGTTCCCGCGCGCAGCTCAAGGTCCTGGGTACAGCGACTCTGGCCGGCTTGAAACCACGACCGACCGACGACATGGTGACAATCACTACCAGCACCGCTTCCCCGAGGAAGCCGGAACTTCGCGGCCCAGAAGGGAGGAAATCTCCTTCGCCGCCCTGGCCGATAAACTGCGCAATTGGGGCCTGAAGTTCGACGGACACTCGGATGCGCTGGCTTTAATCGAACGGTTGGAGGAAAGGGTCGACTCATATGGCGGAAGCCCAGCACAACTGCCGCTAGCCATCTCCGGGCTACTAACTGGCAAGGCAGAAGGATGGTTTAGGACGTTCCAGATGCAAGGAAAGCCATGGACCGAGTTCCGGAAGGAGTTCTTGGAGTTCTTCCTGCCCCCGCGATACTTTCAACGCTTGGAAGATACGATCCGTACCCGTCAACGACCCCGAGAGGCCTTTCAGGACTACCTGATCGACCTCCGACTCATGATGCAAAGAGCTCAGTATACTCCAAACAGGGAACTGGACAGGATCTACGAGAATCTTCGGCCGGAATACCAACTGTTCACCCGTAGGCATGAGTTCGAGACGTTACGAGAACTGACCCAATTGATAGTAGCGTACGAGGCAACGCGGGACCGTGAACAAATCCACCCAGCTAGCGACCGCCCAGATACGGAAGCCAGAACGCCATCATACTCCAGCCGACACCGGGCCCTCCCGGAACTCCGAGACGGCAAGCCGCGCAGTGACTCAGGACGGAGACCGGCCGGTAAACACACGACGGGCCTGCCGGAATTGTGGAGAAGAAGGTCATTTCAGCAGTTCATGTAGGAATCGGCGAGTGTTATTCTGTTGGGAGTGTGGCCGCCGCGGCATCCGGACGATCGACTGCTGTAGGCTATCCAAGTCGGAAAAAGGGGCCAAGTCTCCGCTCGTCAGGGAACCGATCGGGGACGTACCTCCAGGGCCCCCAGGAGTAACTCATCCCCTAAGTTTGGAAGGAGGCAGCATCGCCGCGCTAGTAACCATCGAAGGAGTACCGCTGACAGCTACCCTCGACACGGGAGCAACGCGGTCGTTCATCAGTCAACGCATCGCTCAAGAATTAAGTACCGGAGGCAATGCACGGGATATAAGGACTACCGTCCGCCTGGCGGACGGTACAGCAAAGGAGGTGACGCAAGCAGTGTCGGTCAAGGTACGTCTGGATCAACAGGAAACGCGGGTGATTCTATTAGTCCTACCCATGGTAGTGGACGACATCATACTGGAGCTCGATTTGCTTTGCGGCGTCCAGGCCGTAATACAATGCGGACGAGCGTACTTGCAGTTGACCCAGCGGGCGATCCGGGAAACCAACCCGATCCCCACATTATCTTCGACTCGGCCCCGCATGGTTACCTTTAGTGACGAATGTCCCACGACCGCATCCGCTGCCCCTACCCGCTCGACCAATCAAACAGCGACCCACCGGACGAAGCCGAAGCGCCAGAATCTCGAACACGCCAGACCCAGCAACGTAACAGTGACAACGCACCAGAATCTCCAACACGCCAGACCCAGCAACGTACCAGTGACAACGCACCAGAATCTCGAACACGCCAGACCCAGCAAGGTACCAGTGACAACGCACCAGAATCTCGAATACGCCAGACCCAGCAACGTACCAGTGAGAACGCACCAGAATCTCGACCACGCCAGACCCAGCAACACCACCAGAAACAAACCCACGATTCGATACGACCACACCAGACTCATCAACGAAGCTACGACGGAGACGACTGTGACACCGCTGGACACACCCAGGGCCAGTCCGTCTACTAGTCAGTCAGCGCCAGGTGACAACAGGATCAACGAAGCTTCGACGGAGACGACTACGACAATGCTGGATACACCCAGGGTCAGTCCGTCTGCCTCGAAAACCACCCAGAGTATCCCTACCAGGACAACGGAACTAAGCCTCGACCACGCCAGAACCAGCAGTAACATCAGGACAACGCTTCTAAGCCTCGACCATGCCAGACCCAGCAGCAATACAAGGACAACACCCCTAAGCCTCGACCACGCCAGAACCAGCAGCAACATCAGGACAACGCATCTAATCCCCGACCGCGCCAGACCCAGAAACCCCATCAGGACAATGCACCCAAGCCTTAACCAAGACGGGCTCAGCGGCACTAACAGTACAAGAGGGTCGCCACGAGCCCAATTATGCATACCCAGCCATGCGGCTAAGCCAACTCAAACGACCCCGCAGGAAACCAGCATCGCTCTACACCACGACCCGCTACGCCTGGAAGACGACGGCCCCAAAGGACATGGACGGGTCGAGGTAGACCACCTCGCATCTAACCCCCCAACGGATTATCAACTCGCCCCGTTAGCCGATGCCGCGGTCGGTCGACAACGCGACTCTTTTCGAAGGTCAGACTCGACTAACCCTATCACCGTGAACTTCGCCATCATAACATTTTCCCTGCTCGAAGAATTCTCGCCACCGACGCCCCCCATCATCGAACCACCCCTCCCGCCGTGGGTAGCCGAGTTTTTGAAGCAAGAATTGGCCAAGCTCGAGGAATTGGAGGGCGTGTCACACATAGCTGAGCATACCACCACCCTGAAGGACGACAAGCTGACAAAGCAGAGGTACTTCCCCAAAAATCCGGCCATGCAGTAAATCATCAATGCTCAGGTCGACGAGTTGTTGCAAGACGGGCGAATCGAAGCTTCAAAAAGCCCACACAGCGCACCCATCGTACTGGTGGGAAAGAAGACGGGCGAGATGCGGATGTGCGTAGACTACCAACAACTCAACGCGCAATCGATACCCGACACCTACCCACTGCCCAGGATCAACCACATCATCGAGGGGCTCCGTAACGCGCTTTACATCTCAACGTTGGACCTCAAGAACGGGTATTGGCAGATCCCCATGGCCGAGGGAAGCCGAGAGTGTACCGCCTTCACCGTTCCGGGCAGAGGACTTTTCAATTGGAAGGTGATGCCATTTGGGCTGCACTCAGCATCGGCTACGTTCCAGCGAGCCTTGGACAGCGTCATCGGACCACAGATGGAACCCAACGCCTTCGCTTATCTCGATGACATCATTGTCATCGGAGCAGCGTTGGAAGAACACGTCGACCATCTGCGACCATCCCGAAGACTGCGGGAAGCAAATCTAAGATTGAACCAAAAGAAATTCAGCTTCTTCCAGAAAAGCATTGTATACCTGGGACACGTCATAAGTGAGCAAGGTATACACACCGACCCGGATAAGATCGTCGCCGTCCGGAAGTTGGCCCCACCAAGTTCAATAAAGGAGCTTCGACGCTGCCTAGGGATGGCATTGTGGTACCGGAGGTTTGTCCCAAACTTCGCGACGATTGTACAACCAATAACTAGCCTCCAGAAGAAGGAGAAAAAGTGGATCTGGAGTGACGAACAGCAGGCCGCCGTAGAGGAGCTGAAGGAGAAGTTAACCCAAGCCCCCGTCTTAGCCTGCCCGGATTTCACGGAGAGGTTCGCTCTACAAACTGACGCAAGTGACTACGGTCTAGGGGCAGTCCTGACGCAACAGATCAGCGGAGAGGAGAGGGTCATAGCCTACGCCAGTCGAAGGCTCCTGAAAGCAGAAGAAAACTACTCGGCCACGGAAAAGGAGTGCTTAGCTATCGTCTGGGCCATCAGAAAATTACGATGCTACCTGGAAGGCTACCACTTCGACGTCATCACCGACCATCTCGCCCTGAAGTGGTTAAATTCGATCAATAATCCGACTGGTCGCATCGCTCGTTGGGCTCTGGAACTCCAACAGTATCGCTTTGACGTGCTTTACCGACGCGGAAGCCAAAACATCGTAGCAGACACCCTTTCCCGGCAACCTATCGACACCATACAGCGAACTCTAGAAGATCACCCGACCGCCGGACACCTAGGGATACGGAAGACCGCCACTCGGGTAACCCAACGATATTACTGGCCAGGACTCTACAGGGACGTGGCCCGATACGTGAAACATTGCGAGAGCTGCCAAAAATTCAAGGTGAACCAGAACAAACCTGCTGGACAAATGTATACGCGCCAGGCTAAGGGCCCGTTCGACATCCTTTGCGCGGACTTCGTAGGCCTCGTAGAAACTTGTGCCACTCCGGAAAGCCACCACCGCCCACTTGGAGAAGGCGTTCCCGCAGAGGATACTCTGCCGATTCGGGGTCCCGTGGAAGTTTGTGTGCGAAAACGGCACACAATTCACTAGTCGGTCCTTCCGGAGATTTTGCGAGGTGGCGGGAATGGAATTCGAGCACACCGCGCCGTATACCCCTCAGCAGAACCCGACGGAGAGGGCAAACCGGACCATCAAGACGATGATTGCACAATACGTTGACGGGGACCAACGGACCTGGGACGATCTCCTCCCCGAGTTGAGCTTGGCCATAAACAGCAGCACGTCGGACACCACGGGATTCAGCCCGGCCTTATTGGTACTCGGACGAGAACCAAGGTTACCAGGAGCCTTGTACGACGAAGTAACCCCAGGATTAGGAAAAGAACCCGAGCCCGCCCACGAGAAGGCGATACGACTACAGGAAGTATTCAAGGTGGTACAGGAGAACACCCAACGTGCATCCCAAGAACAGAAGAGAACATACGACCTCCGACGGCGCGAGTGGCGACCCGAACTAGGAACACTAGTCCTCCTTCGGCAGCATCACCTATCCAAAGCCGCTGACGGTTTCGCGGCAAAGTTGGCCCCTAAGTACGACGGGCCGTGCAAGGTAACCCAATTCTTATCTCCCAACATAGTTCGACTACAGATTCACCAAGGCAAACGAAGGAAAACAGCGAATTTCGCCGACTTAAAGGCGTTCCACGGACCACCTCGAGGAGAACCCAACGACGCTGGAGAGACCCGAATGACCTGTCGACTTCGCAAGGGCCACTTGCGGTAACGCGCTACCGTAACGTCCTCGCCCCGGAAGTGGCGCGACCCACGAAACCGTAAGCTACGTATACATTCCCTTATGGGATTAGATAAGTACTACACCCAATGTAAACATCTTCTTACTCGCACCGCTCAAGCAGAATAGGGGGAGGGTATTAATACTTCTAGTTAAGACAGGCAGGTTCTAACCGACAGTCATTCTCTCCCTAGAATCGACCGGAAACATGAAGCGTCTAATAGACGGAAGGCAAGCTCGGCCCCTAGCGACAAATGGTGACACAGCGGGGCACCCTAGCGGAGACCAGCAGCCTGAAGTCCCGGCGCCTGCCGACGAACAAACTGCCAACCGGACTAGCGTCTGGATCGTTGACCCCGATGGACCATCCACTTCCGGTCAAGCCCAGTGTAGGCGGGTCGGAGAGGCGACACCTCGCCAACAGGACTGGATGCCATGGGGCCAGCGAGTGGCAGCTATCCAAGGGTGGATCAACCAGCCAACCCAGGACCCGGGGACCGACGCCGAAGAAGAAGTAGAGCCCGATGGACGCTTCGCAACCGTAGGTGTCCGCTAGGCGCCCAGTCACAACGTCGCCGCCCTGAATCGCCGTTTGTTCGGGAGTTACGGAGCCGCCGTGGATGACGACAACGCGACCACGGACAACGACGAGCACGAGACGATCCTACGCGACGCTCAAAGCCCGGCGTCCACACTGCAGGACGAAGGGTACGGACACCCACTGGCTCGCGGAGACGACTGGGACTCGCCCTTTGGGCCGACTGGAACCTGGCCGGCCAAGGTCAGGCGGCAACACCTCCAGCAGTAGGCGACGAGGACGGCGCTGGACCGCACTATTCTGACGTGTCAGACGCGAGCGATGCAGGGGAAGGAGTAGAACGCCAACGCGATGACGAAGGGTCCGATTCCAGGTCCCTCATGAGCCTGGGCTTCGCGCTCCAAGGGAACCAGCAGTGGGCACCAGCCGACCCATCTCTGTCAGATGACGTCCCGCCTCCCCTCATAGGCTCCAACGCCGGACTACCCCCACAGCTTCCCGCTGAGGAAGAAATGGACTTAGGCTCCGAAGAGAGCCTCCCGCTGGCGTACAGCGAGATGGCCGACCTGCTGCAGCTCCCCCGAGGTAGCCGCGGTGTAGGACGACGCGGAATGGGCAGAGGCTCCCCTCGAATGGCGGACCAACACGCCGGGGCGGCAGTTGCCCCTGGACCTCATCGCCAATATAACCGTGTACTTACGCGACTGCACCTACCGACTGGGAGTCCGACAACTGGAGATCCACGACGGTCGCTGCTTCCGCATAAAAATTACCCGCAGCCGGGCTGTCACCGTCACTCTTCGGGCCCCCCGAAGTATGGAGGGGGTGTGAGGGAGCGTACGCTCCACCCACATTTTTCTGACCATCATTTCGCCGTCATTTTTTTCCACTGGAGGGACCCTAAATTACGTTCCTTATTAGAATTAAGATTTTGACCTTTCCTTATTCTCTAGATTTAAGCATTGACTTTTCAGTTTTAGGTTAAGGGGGAGGGGGGAAGGCCACGAAGGCTACACGTTATTAATTTTTTATATTATACGGCCCGAGGGGTCTCTAAGCCCCACGAAGCCTATTATCTTCATAAAAAAGGGCAAGTCGCGATCACGGCAGACGCCACTGGCTTTTCAGGGTCGGTAAACCAACAACAATGACGCAGCAGCGGCCGAAGAGAGACGAGGAAAACACCGAGAACCAAAACGCAACGACAACGACGCAGCAGCGGCCGAAGAGAGACGAGGAAAACACCGAGAACCAAAACGCAACGACAACGACGCAGCAGCGGCAGAAGAGAAACGACGAAGCGCCGAAAACAGCAAGCCGACAGCATCGACGCAGCAGCGACAGAAGAGAAACGCCGAAAACCAAAACCCAACAACAACGACGCAGCAAGAATGACGACGCTAGCCGCCCACGCTGACGCTGGATCGGCAGAGCCAGCAGAACGCCGGTTCTGAGCTAGAAAAACGTGGAGAAAGGAGTCGATCAGAGAGTGCCGAGCTGAGTGGACGCGTTCGCGGAAAAGAAAAGTCAAGACCGAGTGGCTGCGAAAAAAACCGTAGTGGAACGGGAAAATTACAATTAGTGGAGCAAAAGAAAAGGACCCTGCACCGACGCCGTGCCTACTGAGGAGAAGAAGCTGCAGGCAACTATAAGCGTGAGAATTCCGGGCAAGCGAGTCTCTGGTCGTGCATACGGGCTGCTGAGCGGTGCGATAGGCAGGGAAATAAAAGAATAAAGAGAAAAAAATAATGGATATAACGAAAACATAGCCTGGCCACCAACAGTCCGCATCTATTCACTAGGGAAACTGGATGTCCGGGGCTTCGCCTTCTCTCTCATCCTTACGCCTCTTGCCCGAGTCTCCCTTTTGCCCCACCCACGTGGTGATCCGTAGTCGTTACAGAAGTCCGTCGGTACCCCGCATGATTCCGTCCAGTAGTTCGTAACCCAACAGGATCCCAAGGCCGCTATCCGGTGATTGTCTAGGCGCTTTTGGTGATACTTGTTGGTGCTCCCGCATGATCCCTCCAGTAGTTCGTAGCCCAGCAGGATCCTGAGGCCGCTGTCCGGCAATTGCCTAGGCGCTCTCGGTGACCCCTGTGGGCGGCTCCGCATGATCCCCTCCAGTAGCTTGTAGCCCAGCAGGATCCCGAAGCCGCTGTCCGGCGATTGCCTAGGCGTTCTCGGTGACACGTGTTGGCGCCCCCCGCATGATTCCCTCCAGTAGTTTGTGGCCCAACAGGATCCCGAGGCCGCTATCTGACGATCGTCTAAGCGCTCCCGGTGACGCCTGTTGGTGTCCTGCATGATCCCAGTAGTCCGACAGGGTCCCGTAAGTACTATCCGGCGATAGCCTAGGTACTCTCGGTGATGCTTGCCGGTTCGCCCCGCATAGTAAAGACTTTCGTAGTAATTTTTAGTCTGGCAGGGTCCCGGGAGTGCTATCCGGCGATTGCCTACGTACTCTCGGTGATACCTGCCGGTTTCCAATGTGGCAGCGACCCCCGAAGTAACCTACAGCCTGATAGGACCCCGAAAGTGAGTGGTGCCCTCGGCGATACCTGCCGGTATCCTCGTCTGATTTTCACCTTTTACATGGCTGGTAGGCCAGTGGATCCGCGAGAGAGCCGTCCGGCGATTGCCTATGCGTTCTCGGCGAAACTGGCTGACACGCTCCGTACGGTTCTCCTTCCCTCGATCGCTCCCTTCTGCGGGATTGCCTCCCCGTTCCCATCATCTGTCCAGAACTCGGAGTCCCGGCAAATTATAAATTTTGCTGTAATTGTTCAATAATTTCACAAATTAATGATTTCCGAAACGTTATAAATTTTATTATAGGTAATTTGTGTGTTGAGGGTGGCCGAAGATGCCAGAGCCTTTTACAATAGTATTAGAGAGTGATACACTTGGATGAGGCAAGCGAGCCGATCTCGAGCGAAAGTAATAGATTGGGGACAAAAAAGGTCTGTTCTCCAACTATATTAAGCGGTAACTGCCAGAGCAGGCGCAGCTGCTGACGGCTTAGCGACGGCATAGGAAAGAAAAGATAACAAGAGCGAGCATAGATAAAGAATAGATGATTAAATGAGAGCATGATGCTGAGCGAGCATAGATAAACGTTAGTTTAGTATAATGACCAAAATGGAAAAGAAAGTAAATTGATAGGCAATAGAAAGATGGTAAAAAATGTACACTCGGGCTTCGCCCGAACATACTCCCCCCGTGGAAGGATCTATGCCTTTCACCTCATCTCGTAGAGGCAATAGACATAATTTTGCAAGTGCTCTTCGGCTAACACTTGTAGCCATCCTGATCAAGGCGACTTGAATAAGTTGATCCTGATCAACTCCTGGGATAAGCTCGAGGATTCTCGCTAGAGGCCACTTCAGAGGAGGGAAGTTCTCGTCCTTAACAAGAACGACATCATTGACGTGAAGCTCAGGATTCCGGGTGCGCCACTTCGTTCTTTCTTGAAGACTGGTTAAATAAGATTGGCGCCAGCGAGACCAAAAGATTTGTTGAAGCTGTGTGACCTTCTGCCAACGGTCCAAGCCTTCGACGTTTAAATGAACCAAGTCAGGCTCTAAGAAGGTTGTGATAGGGGCACCAACCAGAAAATGGCTGGGCGTGAGTACATCGAGATCTGCAGGGTTCTCTGAAAGAGGAAACAATGGCCTTGTTATTCCAGACTTTCGTCGATGAATGAATTTGCATACATACGCGAAAATTCGTTGCATTTTGGGGAAGGAATTTACAAACTTTGATTCTTCCACCAAATATCTTGACGCGCAGTTTGTAATTAATATGGTTTTTCGTGCCTCCAAAACCGGCTCTGGAAGAGCAGGCGTACTTGGCCATTGATCCTTACTGGCTGTCAAGTATGTAGGTCCATACTTCCAAAGATGAGAATTGATGAGCTCAGCTGGTAATGATCCTCGAGAAAGCATATCGGCAGGGTTTAGATCAGTTGTCACGTGCAGCCGAGACATTCAGATGTGAGTTCCTGAATAACAGAAAGTCTATTAGCGACAAATACATTGAAGTTGGATGGTTGATTCTTGATCCAAGCCAAAACGACTGTGGAGTCACACCAGCAATAATAAGAGCAATTGAAGTTCGTCAAAGACACTTCATGCATAAACTGAGCGAGTAGCGCTGCACCACATAATTCCAACTTGGGTATTGTGATAGTCTTCAGTGGCGCTACACGAGATCTGGAAGATAGAAGATTTGCCTTGACTCCATTGTCGCCTTGCGAAACAGCGTAGATGCAAGCTCCATAAGCACTCATGCTGGCATCACAAAATCTATGCATTTCAAGGTTGCTGCTTCGAAGGATCGATAGGTGCGGGAAAGAAATTTGTTGCATAGAGTCAAACTGCTGAATAAAGTTGATCCAAGTTGTGCGTAAGGAGACTGGCAGACTTTCATCCCAATGAAGCTTTTCTTTCCACAGCTGCTGTAGAAATATTTTTTGCTTTAGTAATTACTGGCCCTATAAGTCCGAGTGGATCATAAAATCGTGCAATAGTTGACAATACAACTCGCTTAGTTGGTTTCGAAGGGACTTGATTGGGACAGAATGAAAATAATAGCTCATCCGAAGTGGGATTCCATGCTAAACCTAGCGTCTTGGTTACATCGCTGCCATCAGTAAATTTAACAAATGTTTCCCTATCTTCATGGGGTGTTTGATCGAGTACAGATGTATCGTTGGAACACCATTTCCTGATCTTGAAATTTCCTTCGGCTAAGAGTCCTGACACCTGGCGAATTATTTCCAGCACCTCATTTGTAGTATCTCCCCCCGTTAGCAAATCATCCACGTAAAAGTCACGCAGCACAACTTCAGAGCCAATTGGATATGAAGAACTCTCGTCTGCTGCTAGTTGGTGCATAGAACGGACGGCCAGAAATGCTGCTGGTTTCGTTCCATAGGTCAAGGTATCCAGCTTGAATGTTCTTAGCTCCTCGAGGGGTGAGTCACGCCACAGTATGCACTGCAGAAAACTATCTTGGGGCGAGACACGGACGCATCTATACATTTTACAAATGTCACCAGTCAACGCTATACGAACGGTACGAATTCGGAGAAGGGTCGTAACTAACTTCGGCTGAATTTTTGGGCCTGACATCAATATATCGTTGAGGGAATATCCTGTAGATGTACAAGCGGATCCGTCGAAAACTACTCGGAGTTTTGTGGTGGTTTTGTCTTCTCTTAAGACGCAGTTAGGTTAGGTTAGGTTAGGTTAACCCGGACGGCCCTCAGCGGTGCCACGCATAGGCCAGTATGGCCCTTAGTTATCCGGATAGGGGGGCTTATGAACCGTCGCGGGAGTGTTTATATGGTTTTAAAGTCCCCGAGAATCGAGGTGTTTTTAGCATAGGCCAGCAGTTCCTGTGGCGTCCTTTTGGAGGCATCCTCCAGTGAAGCCAGCACTGGGGCGCCCAGGTATCTCGTCCTTGCCCTTGAGAGAGCCGGACAGTTGCAGATGAGATGTTCCAGGGTTTCGATAGCCCCAGGTTCATCACATTTCCTGCAACTGTCTCTGTTGGTGATGCCTAACTTTGCTGCATGTGCAGCAGCCAGACAGTGACCTGTAAGTATTCCCACTAGCAATCTACAGTCCTTTCGTGGTAGGTGCAGTAGGTAGTGGCTAAGTTTCTCGTTGCGCTCCTTGCACATTATCTTCGAGGTTCTGCAGGTGGTGGTACTCCTCCACCTGCTATCAGTCTGTGTTCTGGCCTGCTTCTCTAGATCGCCTTGCAGCGTTCTGAGGGAGACAGGCACGTTCTCGGTTCTCCTATTCTCCAGCCCGACGCCTTCCTTAGCTAGTACGTCCGCCGCTTCGTTTCCTTCGATGCCCTGGTGGCTGGGAACCCAATAGATCCGCACTGTCTTTGTCGTGCTTAGGATGTCTAATGCCTCCCTGCTCGCCAAGTCACTTCTGGAACTGACCGCGGACGACTGCATGGATCTTATCGCCGCTTGGCTGTCGACGAATAGGTTGACCGCATCGTGTGCTCGTTCTGTGAGGAGAGCGACCTCCGCTGCTTTCCCGATGGCAAAAACTTCTGCCTGGAATATGCTGCATTGGTCCGGTAACTTATACGACAGCCTTATCTCAGGGTCTGTACAGTATAGGCCCGCTCCTACTCCTCCGTCCATCTTGGAGCCGTCTGTGTATATATTGAGGTGCTCAGTTTGGTCCCTTCCAATTTTCCAGTCTTCAGGTCCCAAAGATGTGGTTGTTTTGACGTCAAGGCAAGTTTGATGGGTCATGCATTCAGTTGATCTGGTCATTTCCCTGCCGATTGAACTATGCCCGTATCCTTGTGGCGACATGTTTCCTGATGCGATTAGGCGCTGTGCTGCCTTTCCTGCAATCAGGCGAGCTTGAATGTCCAGGGGGTCGATTCCGAGTACAGTTTCGAGTGCTTTTGTTGGGGTTGACCACTGCGCCCCTGCAATACAGAGCAGAGCCTGTCGCTGAGTCTTTTCCATAAGCTTATGGTATGTCTTCTTTTCAGTAGCCTGCCACCACACTAAGGCTCCATACAGCAGAGTTGGTCGCACCACCGAGATGTAGATCCAGTGCATTAGAGCAGGTGACAGGCCCCATGTGCTGCTGAGCATCTTCTTGGATGCATAAAGCGCAATGGTAGCCTTCTTCACCCTTTCCACTACATTGGGCCTCCATGCCAGCTTGCTGTCCAGTACTGTGCCTAGGTATTTCACCTGTGATTTTGGAGTCAGCCTAGTTTGGTCAATTTTCGGGGGGGTCCATATCGGTACCTTGTACCTCTTGGTAAAGAGGATGAGGTCCGTCTTGTCCGCGTTGATACTGAGTCCTACCTCTTCCGCCCACTCACGTATCTCCCTGAGTGTACGTTCCATTAAGGAGCTGAGGGTCGATGGACATACACCCGTAATAAGTATGCTTATGTCGTCTGCATAAGCTGTTATCTTTGGGGCCTTCCTTTCAAATCTCTTGATGAGGTCGTCGACCACCAAATTCCACAGTAGTGGCGACAGGACTCCACCCTGAGGTGTGCCTCTGTGTGCCCCCTTTACCATGGAAGCAGTGCCCCACCCGATTGCACCCGTCTACAACTTAGGAGGTTTTGATCCAGACGTTGATTGCAGGGTGTATGTTATTCGCTTCTAGGCGACTTGTTATTGCGGTTGTGGCCACGTTGTTGAATGCTCCTGAGATGTCCACAAATGCTCCCAAAGCATACTTTTTGTTGTGAAGGGCGCTCTCGATGGTGGCTACTAGCGAGTGTAGTGCCGTCTCCACTGATTTCCCTTTGGTGTAGGCGTGTTGGTTTGTTGACATCAGTCCCCCTACCTCATTCCTGATGTGCAAATCCAACAGCTTTTCTAGTGTTTTTAGTATAAAGGAGGTAAGGCTTATCGGTCTGTAATCCTTGGGACTCACGTGGCTGCACTTTCCTGCCTTAGGGAGGAAGACAACTCTCGAGGTTCTCCATTGGATGGGGATATAGCCCGTACTTAGGCAGGCTGAGTATATTGCGAAGAGCCATGGGGTAACAACCTCTTTGGCCAACTGCATCATGGCTGGGAATATCCCGTCCAGTCCTGGTGCTTTTATGCCCGCGAAGGAGTCTATGGCCCAGTGGATTCTCTTAGTGGTTAACAGACCTATTGGGGGGTGCTGTTCCTCGGTTGCTAGGTCCTGATGCTCTTTGGCATCAGTGACCTCGGTGCATCCAGGGAAATGCACCTCCATTAGTGGTAATAGAGCTTCTTCACTGCCCTCTGTCCACTGTCCGTCATCTAGCTTTAATCGACTCTGTATGGTGGGCTGCTTTGTGAACAGCTTCCGGAGCCTTGTACTTTCTCGATGTTGGAGCAGAAGGTCCTCCACGAGTTTCTCTGTGACTTACGTATTTCCTTCTTGTAGCTCCTAGTAGTAGGATTTTGTATTCCTCATTAACGATCTCTTCGTTCGCTTGTTTGGCGATCTTGAAGAATTCCTTGAGGTTGTTCCTTTGGAAAGAAAGATCTCGGTTCCACCAAAGTGCCTTGGAACTCTTCTTTGTTCTCGAGGGTTTGCACGATACGTGGTAGGCATCCAGTAACTCTTTGGATAGCATCTCTAGAGACTTCTCTATATCCTCCGCAGATTTCACTGAGCCCGGATTCGCGAGTTTCGAAATAACTGTCTTTTTAAACTTTTCCCAGTTTGTGTTCCGGGGGTTTCTATAGACTGTTATCTTCGAAGAGTGTTTGAACTCGCACTTAAACTAAATGAACTCATGGTCTGAGAAGGATGGTCTTTCAGGGACTCTCCAGCCAGATACCAGAGTACTATTTCCCGTTGCAAGTGCTAGGTCTAGCACGTTGGATGAGGTGGGACCTACGAAGGTGTGCTCCTCCCAAACGTTTGCTATGTATAAATTAGTTGCTAGTATAAAGTCTAAGAGTGACTCACCTCTGTCATTGATGTCGGGGCTTCCCCACACGTTGTGGTGATCGTTGGCGTCCGTACCTGTGATGAGTTGGTGGTTTTTGGTGCCGGCTTCTATCACCAGACTCCTAAGTTCGTCGGGTGGTGCGGGTCTGTCATGTGCCATATAGCAGGAAGCTGCCAAAAAGCGCTTCTCCTCAGGTCATCCGTGCTGTAATGAGACATAAGATGAGCATGGATTCCCTTTCGTACGAGTACGAGCTGCAGCACCCTTAGTGTCATGGGTGGCTTACTCAACCTCACATGACGGGTTCTCCTCTTCGTCCGAGTCGTCCAGCGCAAAACCCAGGGCAGCCTCGACGATGGTCTTCAGACCTATGTCTTTCTCCACCTCCCTTCCCTTTAGGGTGTGCGCATCTTTACCCTCGGAGTGGCGCTTTTTAAGACGTAGGTAGACATGACCTACGCCCCACGCCATCTTTTCGAACCTGGGATACAGCAGGGCCTTTGCCTCCTTGCTGATCTGGAGGATCACATGCTGGCCCCCCTCATTGGGTAGTTGTTTACCGGCATGCAGAACCCTCCAGTCTGCCGTTGGCACGTCTGGGTTCTGCGTTTGCTGCAGCTTCAGTGCTCGCACTCCGTGGGAAGAGCACCTTCACCTTTGGAATAGACTAGATCAGCTCCCTGTCTGCCACCTCCAGCTTGGCCCCCTCCCACAGAGCTTCCAATTAGGGCACCTTCTGCACCAGCCACTGCCGCGTTGGGTCATCATTACATTTTAGGATTTTGACCCCGTTCAGCCATCCCGCTCCATCGAACGTGGGCATGGGAGCGCTGGGGTCGTCCTCCATTCGCGAGAATAGTGCCTCGACGAGCTGCGCGTGGACTAACTTCCACTGCGCCGCCGTCATCTTCCCGTTCTCGTCGCTTCGGTCGATCAAGGCCACAATGAGATGTCTCTTGGACACTTCGCTCATGGCCTTCTGTCTCGGCTTCCTTGTCTTCGGCTGGGGGGTGGCCACCTTGGGCCCGCGTTGCCGCTTGCTCGCCGGAGTGTCTTTGGCAGCACTCTCGATCGAGCGTTGCCTCTTGGTGGCCAACATCTCCTCCACCTTGTTGGCGAATCCACCGTTTGTTGCCTTCATCTGGGGCAACTGCGCGTAGTATTCGCGGCCCTCCTGTACCCGTTGCTCAGCCCAGGCTAGCTTGGACTTCTCCTCTTGGGAGATATCCGCCTTGCCCTGGAGCCGGCTCAGTAACTTGAGGGCCGCCTTATACTGAGCTTTTGCCTTCATCCCCTCCCTGGAACGCTTCGGCCCTTCCCTACGCAGGGAGCTGGTACCTGGTTCCGGCGAGCGGAGAAGGCTTTCCTCTTCGGTCTTGCTAATAGATAGCACGCTCTCCGGGTCCGAGTCTGCGTCGACAACGGCACCCGCGCGGCTCACCCTGCAACGCGTCGTTTTTGTGGCAGTAGTATTACAACTGACATGGCCTGCTCCCGCCATGCCCGAGGTGTGACCGCTGGCGACACGCAGAGAGGATTGCTCCTCCCCGTGCCCGCCGGTGGTAGCAGTCACGCTTTCCACCGACGTTTGGGTTGACATCCCAACCCGTGCTTGATCCTTATCAGCCTCCATATTTGGCCCGAAGGTCCTTACCGGTTAATGTTCTTTCGGGGGAACAGCGTTTTATGCCTGGCCGCCAGGCACCTCTAGCCATGGCCTTGGTTCAGTTCCCCCGACTTTAGATCGGGAAGACGATGGACCATAGCCTTAGCTAGACACTGCATTACCCCGGGCAGGGCAAGCGACAGTGCATTATCCTCGCCCGGGATAATGCAGTGTCCATTGCCCAGCCGGCACCCTCGTGGAGGGTTCAGCTAGAAGGTTTTTGCCAGCTTCAGACGCAGTGAAGAGGAAGAAAAAATTTGCATTGTTTAAGTGAGTCACCTTTGACAGAGGACATGCGATTCAAATCGACGTATTCCTTTATAAATACGGCGTATTGGGCCTTGAGAAGTGGTTTGCGATAGGCTTGTTGATATGAATCTCCAAGAAGACTGTCACTCAGCTTTAAAGGCAATTGAACGCAGTACTCGCCGCTTGGAAGTCGACCGCAATGTTTTTTAAGATGTTCCTCGCTAGCAATTTCCTCCTTTGTTGCTTCTGTAGCGGGACCGTGGCAGTTTTTCACTTCCCAGAACCTTCGCACTAGCTCATCCAAACCAACGGTAGGCGTTTGACTCAATTCCATCGAACTAGAGGCAGCTAGGAGCACTGAGCTGTGGGAGTAATGACCTCCACTTGTGACAACCCAGCCGAGACGGGTTTTTTGTATTATAGGAAGTCCCCTCTTCAATTTGATCTGTCCAACGCATTAAATGTCGTAAAATAAGCTGGCTCCAATAAGTACATCGATGCGCTGAGATTTTTTGAAGTGTGGGTCAGCAAGGCTGATATTGGATGGCATTTCCCATTTGGATACATCAAATAAAGAAGCAGGCTGGTTTCCTGTAATACGTGGAGCAACGAGAGCTGTGAGACTCGTGAAGTAATCGGATGTCCTGGATCGAATGACCAAATTAATTGAACCTTCCGTGCGAAATGCAGAATCAGCACCGATACCGGATACTGATACCGACCCTTCGGCTCGTTTCAGCTGAAGCTTCTGAGCAAAGCGAGAGGTTATTAAATTAATCTGAGAGCCTGAATCCAGAAGAGCCCGGCAAGGAAGAAGATCACCAAATCGACTCTATATCATAATGACTGTCGTGGCTAGAAGCACTACGTCTGAGCTAAGATTCTGAGCAGGAGGCGAGCATGGTGATGAAGCGGCAACAAGAGAACTTGAAAGATTTGGGCCTGAGCATGAGTCTGTCTGAATAGGAGACGTAGTAGCGTTCGTAGGTTCCGTGATAACTGACGTAGGCAGCGGATTGTTGGTATGTAAAAGGGTATGATGTTTTTCACCGCATGTGCGACAAGAACCTGAACTGCAAGAGGTATTTCGATGTTCCTTCTTAAAACAGTTGAAGCATATTCTAAGCTTTCTTGCCAGGTTTGCAAGGCAAGTGCAGCAGTACATTTTTGACCTTTATTATCACAAAATACGCATTCCAATATGAGGGTATTTGTAGCAACAAGACTGTGTTTTGAATGAGGGATTCGTTTATGTTTTTCAACCTGACTGCTATGGGCTTGAATCAACATAGCTTGATCCATGGTCTCCATGGCTTGACATCTCCTCTCCAAAAAAGCCGGAAAACGGTCCCATGTTGGTATAACATTAGGGGGCGACAGCTCCTCCCATTTGGTCCTGGTATCAGACTCGAAATACTTGTATGTGGAGTGAACGATGTTGCATCCTGCTATTTCCTCCATGGTACCCATCGACCTAAGCGCTCTCATGTGAGAATGAAGCTTGTCCGATAAAGTACGTAGCTTTGTAGTTGACCCATCTTCAACCTTCTCATGCCTGAAAGATTAAACGTTTATTATTGAAACGATTGTTTAAAATGTCCAATGCAATATCATAATTGCTCTCCGATACTTCCAAAGAGCGAACAGCCTCCAGGGCAGGTCCATCCAAACATGAGCGTAGCTGCTGAAACTTCTCAATCTTTGATAGAAAGGGCTCCTGATCTATTACTGTGCTAGACATCGAGTAATCGTTGAGTGATGCGGCATGTTCTGGGTAGTCCTACGGAGTGCTGATCGAATACGAACTTCGATTTCCATAGCCAAATCCTCCAAAATTGCTTAGGTCGCTGCCAATTTCGTTCACATCAACTCTTCTAAATTAGAATGAGTAACATTAAATGAGTCGGACATTTTTTCCAAGAATTTTAAATGAACACTTAGCGCATCGTCATTGATTGGGTTGTTTTCATCACTCAATATCGTCTCTCGAAGTGAAACGGCTTTGTTGTATATTGAGAGTGCCTTTCGTTTGTAAAAAGACACCCTGTTTTCCGGCAAGTCATTGGACTCATCCATTTTCGACAGGCAGCAGCGAGCAAAGCACAAAAAAGAATCGAAGAACCAACCGTTTGAGTTTTTGGTATGCAAGCGCAAGTGCAGCGAACCAGAAGCCGCTAATGCAGCTACGTATTAGTGCTTGTAAGCAAGCGCGCGACGAAATGGGAACTAACCGCATCGCGTTTGAACAGTTATTTTTAGTGGATAATTTTCACTGTTTATAGTTGTTTATTTCCAAATTGTTTTTAACGATCACGTCGTGGTCACCAAATGTTGAGACAACGAGATTTTTCGCTGACTATAATTGTTCAATAATTTCACATATTAGTGATTTCCGAAACGTTATAATTTTACTTGTTGGTACATAATTGGTATTTTGAGGGTGGCCGAAGATGCCAGAACCTTTTACAATAGTATTAGAGAGTGATACACTTGGAAGAGGCAAGCGAGCCGATCTCGAGCCAAAGTAATAGATTGGGGACAAAAAAGGTCTGTTCTCCAACTGTATCAAGCGGTAACTGCCAGAGCAAGCGCAGCTGCTGACGGCTTAGCGACGGCATAGGAAAGAAAAGATAACAAGAGCGAGCATATTTTTTTTTTTTATTGACGTTGACATGCAATGACTGCATCTTTTCAAGAGGCGATGCAGTTACTGCACCGTCAAGTGGCCCGTGTGAAACCAGCAGAAGGCTGTTACGCGCGGATCCCAGGCAAAACGCAGCCCTCCTCCCGCCCAACCGACCGAGGGGCGCTGCCGCATGACGCACGGCGCGTAGCCGAACCGAACGCGAACATGCAAGAAAGATAGCTGTTAGACTAACATTCGAGGAAAATTAGCACTAAACTTACTAAGAAACTAAGCATGCAATCGAAATACAAATACCACTACAATTACTAATTACTAGAAAGGTGTGTAAGGATTAGTAATTTAATAAGAGGGAGAGAATTAGTGGTGGATATAATATGGTAGAGGGAATTATAATCCGAGCATAAGACCCTAAACGGTTCATGCAAGGAATAATTCGATCTACAAAGTGGAAGGAACAACGGTATAAAATTTCTAGTCAGTCTAATAGGAATCGTGAAGTTTATGCGGCTCAACAGATCAGGGCTGTCTATGTCACCCCCGATCAAGTTGTGCATAAATATCACACCAAGCATTTTTCTACGGTTAATTAAGGATGGGAGGTTTACTAATAGTAGTCTACTAGAGTAAGATGGGAGTCTTACACCCGCATCCCAGTTAAGGCCCCGCAGAGCAAAGAGTAAAAAGTTTTTCTGTACTGATTCTATATCTGATTCTATCTTTTGGGAATCCTACATCATTCCACTCCACAAAAAAAGGTTCAAGATCTAACATTGAAAATTATCGGGGTATCGCAAAGCTTTCCGCCATCCCGAAGCTTTTTGAGTTTCTAGTCAATCGGCAACTGCAACATCTTTGCTACAGCTTGATATCTCCGTCGCAACACGGTTTTTTTTAAACATCGTTCAACAACGACTAACCTTCTCGAGTTCTCTAACATAATCAACTGTGGCTTTCAAAGTTGTTTGCAAACGGACGTAATTCTTACGGATTTTAGCAAGGCATACTCTGCTAATTCGCAAGCTCCCAAATAATCAGCCAAATTGGATTTTGTCCTATCTCTCTAACCGTACTCAACGTGTTTTGTTTTTTAATGTGTTGTCAAATATCGCTAATGTCACATCTGAAGTGCCACAGGCAAGTCATCTGGTCCGCTTTTGTTCATTTTATTTGTGAAAGACCTTTCTCAAGTTATAACATACTCTTCTACACTAATGTATTCTGATGATGTTAAGATCTGTTTGCTCTTCTCTGATTGGTACTTGCACACACGCCTTCAACTAGACCTAAATGAGCTATAATTGTAGTGTTCAAATAATCCTCTCTTTCTGAACCTTTCTAAATGCAAACTTATGACATTCTACTATTGTTTTCCATATATGTTAATGATCTACCCAGTGTCTTGTCTGACTGTGAAGTACATTTATATGCTGATGACGTCCAAATTTATGTTAGTAGTCCCGTTAATGAAATAAATCTATGTGTCAACATGTCTAACAAAATGCTTTCCTTAATTGAGAAATGGGCAAAAGAGAATGGCCTGGGAATAAATCCTAAAAAATCAAAATGTATTGTAATTGCCAAAAAACGGATTGATACAAAAATCTCGAGAATGTACGCCTATTTCCTACGAAGATTGTGCAGTTAATCTGGGGATAACATTCAGTAGTACTCTGTCATGGAGTAAACATATATCAAAGGTAACTGGACGTACGTATGGTCTGTTGCGTCAGCTCTCAGCATCTAAAACTTTTTGCCAGAAGAAATAAGACTATTAACTCCCCACTCTTTTTTGGTGGTGTAGAAATTGTTGGTCATTGTGACGCTCGTGACTTGCGCACATTAGTAGTAGGCTTTACTTCAATTGTCCGTTATGCTTTTTATTTAAGTCGTTTTGACCATATTTCACACCTGTCTCATAAAATACTTTACCTCAACATGACCTCATGGATAGATTTTAGAACCTTAGTATACTTTCATAAAATTGTGACCACCCAAGAACCGATTTACCTTTACCGCAAACTTACCCACGCTACATCACAAAGAACAAACAATTACATATGCCCTCGAATTCAAATGCTTTGCTCGAAGAGGCAGTTCTTCATTAACGCTATCCTCTTATTTAACAATCTTCCCCATAGCATCAAAACCATTAGGAGCGCAACTCAATTTCACTTTAAAGTTAAAAAACACTTAGGAAATCAATAAAATTAAATTAAAAAATTCACAAAAAAAAATAAAATAAAAAAAATAATAGAAAAGATAAATAAAAATAATAGAATAAATTAATAAAATTTAAAAAAGTAATAAAACAGGAACATTAAAAAAAAAAAATTATAAGTACAAGCTTCTCTAAAAATGTTAAATGATATATATTAGATTTAAGTAAATAACTTTCTACACAGATTCGTAAGATGACTAGCGCAATAAACATAAGTGTAAACTTGTAGCGCTAGGATAGAGCATGCAAATAAATTAAAAAGTTTTGAAGTTTTGAAGCTACCGTCGTGCTCCACATTTCGTCTCATACTCTATAGAAAATCATGTCCTGGAGCGAATGTCGAGCCCAAATGACCTCGAAGTCCTATTTGATCAGAAAATGTGTTTTGACAGCCATATAGCCGCAACAGTTAACAAAGCTAAGGGTGTTTTAGCGTTCATCAACCGTTGGCTTAAGGAGTCTGACAACCCGTATGTGACCAAAAAACTGAATATCTCGTAAGTGCGTCCGATATTGGAGTATTGTTCTTGTGTGTGGAGCCCGCAATATAAAGAGCAGCAGGGTGTTACTGAATCAGTGCAAAAGCAATTTTTAATTTTTGCCCTTCGTAGTTTAAACTGGGACTCTGGTAGAATCTTGCCCACTTAACGATCTAGACTAAATATTATTGACCTGCCGTCATTGCACCATCGCAGAATATGTAATGGGGTAATGTCCGTGCACAAGGTCCTTCTCGGGATTGTTGACTCCCAAACTCTCTTGGGTCAGATTGACATTGCCGATCCATCTAGACCTACCCGTACTTTTCGGCCAATCCGCTTACCCATATACCGGTCAAAATATGCCCAGCATGAACCTTTTAGGGTTTTATGCCAAATTATAACTCCCTTTGTCATACCTTATCCTCTGAACTATCCCTTAAGATTATAGCCCGTAATATTTACAATCACCTAAACAAACAAAAATTGTAAACTCTTTTCTTTCCTCCTCTCCTTTATTTATCGTTAATTCTTTTAGTATCTAAGATCATTATTAGCAAATAATTGTTAATTAAATAAATTAATAGTGAGGTACTCTGCCAAGCAATTCGTCGAGGTCTTGTCAGCACGCCGCCTTCACATATGATTGGAGATGAACGAGAAAATTTACGTATCAATGCCTGGATACGTAGTGATAGTAGTCAGGGTCTCTTTATAAGACCACGTCTCTTTATGCCGTATTTTGAGGAAGTAAAGGCCTTGTGGAAGGATCGATTATCTTTATCTCAACACCAGGTTGAACTAATGCGTATGCGTAGGTCGCGACACCCGCCAGATATTCCTGATACCTTGTATATGGTATCCCACATGAATGCAGCGGCTAATAATGGACTTTGTAGTGTTGTTAATCGTGGCGCTATTCATGAAAATATTGACATGATGGTAGGGTGGGCTGTTATACCAGCACCGGATAACCAAACTTTATTGGCAATGCGTAAACGCGAGCATAAACTTCGCCAGTCACCTATGTGCCAGCGTGCATTGCTACTGCCATTCTCATCAAAGCATGAAATTGAGCGACAAATTCGGCTTCGGGTCGTGAGGGAGTTTAACCTCCCTGATGAAGTATCTGATATTCTGGAAAGCTCACACCAATCCAGCCAGAAAAGTGGTGATGTTCACAAAGAAAGATGCTTGAAGATGAAGATCAAAGTCCACCGCCATCACCAGCGGCTACTGGCTCAGTTCCGCGAAACACAACCGTTGGATCTTCTTTTTTATCGTCCTCATCAATGGGATCGTCAGCATCATCAATCTGTGGCACTGATGGAGTACACCCCTATTATAGCCGAAATCTTACTTTTCCGCGTCACCAATCAAATGGGCTTCTTGGTGTAGCCAGTATTTTGGCAACCAAAATGGTCCTGCGCTTCAATGTAGCTATGCACGTATTTCAGCGTCAGCGCGTCCACGAAATGAAATGCCGGCATTAATAACTGAAGGGGACTTTTGATTCCCGCATGGGAATAGCTTAGGCTTGGATATGAGTGTTGAGAACGGCGCATGTGCTTTAGACTCTGGAAATAGTCATCTTTCAGATATGATGCCGGATGTGGCTATGGCCACCGCATCGTTAGGTCAGCTTCATTTGTCGAATAGTACTGGAAATGCTAGCGGCCGTAGCGTCGGCAGCAATAACGACATGCCAGAAAGTTTACAATTAGATTTGGGTGATGGTCCAGGCCCTCGGGTAATTGGAAACGTTCCAAGTGCACTGACCCTGCGAAGTGTACACGTAAGTATTTCCTTCTCGCTATTTATCCGAAAATAACAATTTTCCATTAATTTTAGCACGCTCTTTCACAAAGCAACTATCACCACTTCATGCAGCTCTCTATCTCGCCATTTAATATGATGCGTCATGGACAGTTATCGCCCACATCACACCCTCCCAATCCTGGGCCATTCAAATCTGGACCACCCAGGTTTTTAATGAGGTTGCAAGTGGCCCCAGATCCGGGACACTTTATTTTAGCATGCCTTTTTGAACAAAAATTAAACTAAAAATGTAAAATCTAGATATATAAAATAAACTATTAAATAAAGCTTACGGAATTTTTCTCTTCGGCAAGAGCTTAAAATTAGATAGTATGTATAATATTAAAAATGTTGAAATGGGTTTATCTATCGAGCTAAAATCATGCCTTATCTCTGGTATTTGCGAAGAAAAAACAAGTTGGAGTAATTTATTTATTACATCTGTGACCCTTACACTTTTGTTACTAGTTGACCAACTACTAGCTAGATTACAACATATAATAAATTGACCTTCCTTGCCAAATTCAACCCACCACAAACTTAAGTCGTCGAATTCTTTACTCACTTAACCTGCCGAAATTTATGAAGTTACTAGACTCAAGAGGGTGCAAATGTATGTATGTAAAATATATTTTATTTCTCTCTAGTCACACAGAGGTACTAAAGTAGTATATCTTTCGGCGTCGAACAAATTTTCTTCAATACCAAGAAAAAAATGAGGGGGAACGTTGTGAGTTGCTGCTGCGACCGCAACTCTGCATTTATACCTGATACTTAGTCAATATGGCTCTCCTCCGCCAGACGGCGCTAGCATTGAACGAAAAAGAGCGCGTGCGAGAGAGACAGAAAATCAGTCAGAACGTGTCGTTGGGCGATGCGTAGCCACTGCAAATTGATTTGTTACTTCTGGCTATAATAATAAGCAGGTCTGATCCATTCGGCAATGTGGTAGATATGGTCATTCTCTATGATTGTGCGTTTTTAATTTTCTCGTATCTTCAAAATTGTGGATACCACAGATCTTCGTCCTTTGTGGGGGCGGAAGGAGGTGGGGCGAAATTTTTAAATACATGTGTAACAGTGAGATCTAACAGGAGTGTGGATACCAAATGTCGTTGCTCTAGCTCTTATAGTCTCTGAGCACTAGGCTCTCATAGGGACATACAGACGGACGGACGGACAGATAGACATGGCTCTATCGACTCGGCTATTAATGCTGGGGTCGGAAACGCTTCCTTCTAGACGTTACGCACATCCATTTTTACCACAAATCTAATATACACCTATACTCCTATATACCTCTATATACAGTGCTGCTGATTACGCTTTTTTCCCGTCAGATCTGGCTGTTTTTGAAGACCAAATGCGGGAAAAATTTGTGAATTGCGGGAAGCGGGAATTATGGATTTTTTATACTCGATACTTAAAATGAGTTTAGGGGTATATTAGATTTGTGGTGAAAGTGGATGTGTGTAACGTCCAGAAGGAAGCGTTTCCGACCCCATAAAGTATATATGTTCTTGATCAGCATCAATAGCCGAGTCGACTGAGCCCTGTCTGTCTGTCCGTCTGTCCGTCCCTATCAGCGCCTAGTGCTCAAAGACTATAAGAGCTAGGGCAACGACATTTTGTATCCAGCCTTCTGTGATATGTCACTGTTACAAGTATATTTCAAAACATCGCCCCGCCCACTTCCGCCCCCACAAAGGACGAAAATCTGTGGCATCCACAATTTTAAAAATACGAGAAAACCAAAAACGCAGAATCGTAGAGAATGAGTTTATCTTCTAGACTGCAGAATCTGAATTGGATCTTAGCATTATTATAGCCAGTATGAAGAAAACAATTTCATTTTTTCTCGCCCTGTCTCTCTCTAACACACACGTATCATAGCCGGCATTGCTTAGCGCAAAACATTAGCGCCTAGATCTCAGAGACTATAAGAGCTAGAGCAACCAAATCTTGTATTCACATTCCTATAATATCGGACCTTGACAGGTTTGTTTCAAAATTTCGCCACACCCCCTTCCGCCCCCGCAAAGGACAAAAATCTGGAGCATCCACAGATCTCAGAGACTATTAGACCTGACTGTCGAGCTCTCACTGCTACAAAACTATTTGTAATTTTTCACTGCAGAACTCACTGTTACAAGTGTATTTCTTTTTGCTCAGAGAGCTCACTGCTACAAGTGTGTTTCAAAATTTCGCCCCACCCCCTTCCGCAGCCATAAACAACGAAAATCTGTGGCAACAACAATTTTGAAGATAGGAGAAAATTAAAAACGCACAATTATAGAGAATGGCCATATCTACCAGATTGCCGAATCTTGCCGAATCCGAAAAAGATCGGATTATTATTATAGCCAAAAGTAACAAATCAATTTGCAGTGGCTACGCAGCGCCCGTCGACACGTTCTGACTGAATTTCTGTCTCTCTCGCACGCACTCTTTGTCGTTTAATGTAGCCATACTGACTATGTATCGGGTATAAATGTAGAGTTGCGGTCACAGCAGCAACTCACAACGTTCCCCCTCGTTTAGAAATGTGTTTGGCTTATTTCAGACAATTTATCTCCGCTGGCGGGAAATTTATATCCGCTGGCGGACAACTTATCTCGGCTGGCGAACAACTTATCTCCGCTGGCGGAAAACTTATCTCCGCTGGCGAACAACTTATCTCCGCTGGCGGACAATTTATCTCCGCTGGCGGGCAATTTACATCCGCTGGCAGAAAACTTATCTCCGCTGGCGGAAAACTCATCTCCACTGGCGGCCATCTTGTCTCCTCTGGCGGAAAACTTATCTCCGCTGGCGGACATCTTGTCTCCACTGGCGGAATTGGTGATCTCGTGTCTCCGCTGGCACACAGTTTATTTCCGCGGGCGGGCAATTTATATCCGCTGGCAGAAAACTTATCTCCGCTGGCGAACAACTTATCTCAGCTGGCGGACAACTTATTTCCGCTGGCGGGAAATTTATATCCGCTAGCGGACACTTTATCTCCGCTGACGAACAACGTTTCTCCGCTGGCGAACAACTTATCTCCGCTAGCGGAAAGCTTATCTCCGCTGGCGGACATCTTGTCTCCGCTGGCAGACAATTTATCTCTGCTGGCGGGAAATTTATATCCGCTGGCGGACAACTTATCTCGGCTGGCGAACAACTTATCTCCGCTGGCGGAAAACTTATCTCCGCTGGCGAACAACTTATCTCAGCTGGCGGACAACTAATCTCCGCTAGCGGACATCTTGTCTCCGCTGGCAGACAATTTATCTCCGCTGGCGGGAAATTTCTATCCGCTGGCGGACAACTTATTTCCGCTGACGAACAACGTTTCTCCGCTGGCAGAAAACTTATCTCTGCTGGCGAACAACTTACCTATGCTGGCGGAAAACTTATCTCTGCTGGCGAAAATCTTTCTCCACTGGCGGACAACTTATTTCCGCTGACGAACAACGTTTCTCCGCTGGCAGAAAACTTATCTCAGCTGTCGAACAACTTGTCTCCGCTGGCAGAAAATTTATCTCTGCTGGCAGAAATCTATTCTCCGCTGGCAGACAATTTATCTCCGCTATCGGGAAATTTATATCCGCTGGCGGACAACTTATCTCCGCTGACGAACAACGTTTCTCCGCTGTCGAAAAACTTGTCTAAGCTGGCAGACAATTTATCTCCACTGGCAGGAAATTTATATCCGCTGGCGGACAACTTATCTCCGCTGACGAACAACGTTTCTCCGCTGGCGAACAACTTGTCTGCGCTGGCAGAAAATTTATCTCCGCTGGCAGGAAATTTATATCCGCTGGCGGACAACTTATTTCCGCTGACGAACAACGTTTCTCCGCTGGCAGAAAACTTATCTCTGCTGGCGAACAACTTACCTATGCTGGCGGAAAACTTATCTCTGCTGGCGAAAATCTTTCTCCACTGGCGGACAACTTATTTCCGCTGACGAACAACGTTTCTCCGCTGGCAGAAAACTTATCTCAGCTGTCGAACAACTTGTCTCCGCTGGCAGAAAATTTATCTCTGCTGGCGAACAAATTACCTATGCTGGCGGAAAACTTATCTCCGCTAGCGAAAAACTTATCTCAGCTGTCGAACATCTTATCTCCGCTGGCAGACAATTTATCTAGGCTGGCGGGAAATTTATATCCGCTGGCAGAAAACTTATCTCCGCTGGCAAACAACTTGTCTCAGCCGACGAACAACTTAACTTAGCTGGCGGACAACTTATCTCCGCTGGCGGAAAACTTATCTCCGCTATCGGGAAATTTATATCCGCTGGCGGACAAACTTATCTCCGCTGGCGAAACAACTTATCTCCGCTGACGGAAAACTCATCTCCACTGGCGGACATCTTGTCTCCTCTGGCGGAAAACTTATCTCCGCTGGCGGACATCTTGTCTCCACTGTTGGACAATTTATCTCCGCTTGCGGGAAATTTATTTCCGCCGACGAACAACTTATCTCAGCTGGCGGACAACTTATCTCCGCTGGCGAACAACTTATCTCCACTGGCGGAAATCTTGTCTCCTCTGGCGGACAACTTATCTCCGCCGACAAACAACTTATCTCAGCTGCGGACAATTTATCTCCGCTGGCGGAAAACTTATCTCCGCTGGCGGACATCTTGTCTCCGCTGGCAGACAATTTATCTCCGCTGGCGGGAAATTTATATCCGCTGGCAGAAAACTTATCTCCGCTGGCGAACAACTTATCTCCGCTGACGGAAAACTCATGTCCACTGGCGGACATGACATAAATGTTGCCACCGGCTACAAAAAAGTTAGAAAATGTGGCCGGTTCATCATTATTTTTTAACGATATTTTCCAATACCACCACTAGTTTACCAGATAATTTAGAAATTCTAAAACAGGTTGACTTTTTCCGTCAACAAAATCTTGTACGCTAAGTAAAATGGAATAAGCTAAATTTTGGATTGCCTTAAAGTTGAAAATATTCAGAAGTTGAATGCAAATATAGCGATATTAATTTAATAAAGAGAGAAAATATCAGCGACAGCACTAGGTTTTGGAGTGAGGCTTATTTCTATAAAGATTCTGGTGAAAGCCGCTGATTTCTTGACCTGGCAGCAGTTGCACTGCAAATGTATTAAGCCAGGTTAATCTGGTTAAGATAAAACCAAGGAATTCCATGAAACTAAGCAGGACCAATAGTATTCTGTGCATAAGGTAAAGTTTTATTGTCAGTGAAAGGATATTACTAGTTTTTATTTAAATATACAGGTATGGCTTGCGATGACTTGGAAAATGCCGTTTTGACTACGAAGTGCCACAAAATTACCTAAGCATGATTGGTCGTACGAATGCGAATCAGAAGCTAGCCTCACAGAGCTGGATGAGTCAATGAAAATGATATAGAATACATATTAAATATCACTTTAATACAAAATTGTTAACACCATTATTTAAGCTTATTTTTTTGATTTTGTTTGCAAACTTTTTTTTTTTTTTTTTTCTTCAAAATAGAAACAGCTTTTTTTTCTGATAAAAGTTGGCAGCACTGGTCGTAAGTAAAGTGCATTTTCGATTTTCCAAAAACTTCCGGCCAAAAAATGGTTATTTACCACTTAGAATTTATCTTCATATTTCTCTACCCAAAAATGTAGGTTAACCCATTAAGGACCGTCCATAGACCGAATGGTACGATTTTAATGAAATTTTGATGTGTTCCTTGGACAAGTCAGTGTCGCGTAGACATATATATAAGTTTCACCCAAAAGCAGGCTACAGGGAAGATACCAAAAACGTATTTGCCGGTGTAATAAGAGGATTCAGGGGCTCAAGAGCATCAGTGGAACCGAAAAAGAAGTGACGAAGAAACGCGCCTCGGGTTCGAATTTGGAGAGTAAGATCCGCTCTCCTGCGGTTCCAAGGTTTGTTCATTCTATCAAGTTCCACCAACAGAGACAAACAAAATTTTAAATCAAGCCGGAAAAAGTGCCTGCTCAAATCTGCCTAAGTCCATATTTATTTATTTATTTATTTAATTAACAATTATCTGCTAATAATGGAACTGGTTATGAATTAGTGGACTGTATAATCGTTTTATATATTGAGCTTATTTATTTATATTGGTTATTGAATATTGGTGGTTATATTACAAGTATATGAACAGCGGGGGTGTCGATGATGCGGCGGTACAAAGTATGCGTGCGGGCGGTTTCGTCTAGAAATTTCTACTAACTCAACTCCGCGAAAAGAAGTCGAAGTAGAATGTCATAAGTTTGCATTTAGAAAGGTTCAGAAAAAGAGGATTATTTTAACACTACCATAATAGCTCATTTAGGTCTAGTTGAAGGCGTGTGTGCAAGTAACAATCAGAGAAGAGCAAACAGACTTTAACATCATTAGTATACATTAGTATACATTATGTTATGACTTTAGGAAGGTCTTTCACAAATAAAATGAACAAAAGCGGCCCCAGATTACTTCCCTGTGGCACTCCTGATGTAACTTTAACGATATTTGACAACACATTAGAACATTTCGTTCTGGTAATGAAGGGGTGGTGGAAAAGCATTTAACTTTCGCTTAGAGTCAACAAACGAAAATAATTTGTTAGGATTACTACAGAAATTACTACTAAATTGGAAAGGTATTGATTATAACAAAGACTATTAATGGTAAGGAATTGAGAACGAGTGGAGGAATATTGAGCAAAGGCATGTAGAGCCAGTTTTCTGGTACTTAATATAGAGCTTCGTTTTCTGTTCTTTAATTATGACAGATTTTTGGAGAACCAAAGAGGCTTGGAAGATACAGATACAGTGATTTCTGGAAAAAAATATATTAAGGGCGGAGTAAATAGAACTATAAAACGAGGGGGAACGTTGTGAGTTGCTGCTGCGACCGCAACTCTACATTTATACCCGATACTTAGTCAGTATAGCTCTCCTCCGGCAGACGGCGCGTACATTGAGCGAGACAGAAAATCAGTCTGAACGTGTCATCGGGCGCTGCGTAGCGACCGAAAATTGAATTGTTACTTTTGGCTAAAATAATAATGCGATTTTCGTCCTTTGTGGGGGCGGAAGTAAGAAACAGTGAGATCTAACAGGAGTGTGGATACAAAATTTGGTTTCTCTAGCTCTAATAGTCTTTGCGATTTGTGGATACCACAGATTTTCGTTATTTATGGGGGCGGAAAAGGGTGGGACGAAATTTTGAATTACATTTGTGCAGGTTCGATATCACAGGAGTGTGAATACCAAATTGGGTTGCTCTAGCTCTTATAGTCTCTGAGATCTAGGCGCTCATAGGGACGGACAGACGGACGGACGGACAGACAGACATGGCTCTATCGACTCGGCTATTGGTGCTGATCAAGAATATATATACTTTATGGGGTTGGAAACGCTTCCTTCTGGATGCTACACACATCCATTTTCACCACAAATTTAATATACCCCTATACTCATTTTGAGTATCGGGTATAAAAAACGAGTTGACAGTTGCGTCTATGTTCGGAAATGATTGAAGAAACGACCAATCAAAAAGCGAGAGATGAAGGTTTAAATCAATAACATTTGTTTTCCGAAAACAATTTATGCGGCAAGGAGCCATGGAACTGTCAGCATCACTAGATCAGGGAACACTCAAAGGATATCGACAGAGTTGGATGGTAAGGATCTGCAGAAAATGATATTGGGCTTGCTCTTGATACAGTTGCTAGAGAAGCATCAATAACGAACAAAAGGAAGAAAACTGTCCTTATTATTTTTAACAGCATTGATTTGGACAAGGGAGATATCTGCCCATTGATAAACTCATTGTGGCAATTGGGTAACAATTGGCAAGGCAGCCAACTAACAAATAGTTGGTTAAAGTCCCCATGACAATAATCTGATCATTGCAACCAAATGCAGATACAATAGTATAAATGGCAGAAAGGTGGTTTAAGTAAATCTCAGCGTCAGACCTGGGAGAAATGTAAGAGCAAGTTAAATAGAAAAGTGCCGTCACAATACGAACTTTGACTGCATTAAATTCTATTCCATGGATATTATTGAGTGGGAAGAACTCAGATGAGAAATCTGATTAGACTGCAATCAGAACCCCGCCAGCAAAAGATGACGCGTGGTTGCGCCTATAGGCCAAAAATCGAAAAGTCCATCACAAACTATTTTGACAAAATGCACACAAATTGTCTCGTAAATGTCCAAACTTCTTGATGGTAAACCGGTTTTTTTTTGGATTTGCAACAGAATTGCACGTACCGTGTTTTGTGTTTTGTGAACGTATTTTTATGTCTTGGTGGAATTTTAGTTGTGATCCCACAAAATTCCACAACTGAGTTGTATGTCATTGTATTTTTCTGACTTTGTAAGGTAATAAATGTGTAAAGTTTAGATGCCAAAATTTTCCGATGTGTGTATTAACGTAAATAAACATCTGTTTGGCGTATTGTGCTGTTGTTTTTTCTTTGTCTTCGTCGTTTGTGGTTGTGTATGACTTTGCAAAATCATTCATTCTTTTATTAATTAATTATTTTTATTTGATTTGGATTTGATTTTGGCATACAATTTTTATAAGTGTGTTTTTGCACGCCTATATAACTTTGATCTTTGGTACTAAGAAAAAAAAACTATTTATCGAAACATATTGTGTACATATGTATGTAAAGAATCCTAACTTTCTGGCAAAAGTACAATCGCACGAAATCTTCAGTGGTTCAATATCAAAGTGTTTGGCTGAATGAGAAAGAAAGCAGTGAAAACTCAAATACAAGCAGACTTCAGATAGTCGACAGATCGATAGTCAGCAGATTGATAGTCGACAAACCAAAATGTGGAGGAAGTGGAATATCTAACGACGGAAATACAGCAAGAACATTTTTACCAATTACAGGATTAGGTGAAAATGTTTTAATTAGGTGATCAACATTACTACAATGCATATCATCTGGCTATAAAATTAATATAGAAAAATTTGGAGATTATGCACTTGACACGGCAAAACAACTAATTAAATTGTACCCATGGTACTACATGCCAACATCAGTCCACAAAGTTCTAGTAAATGCTCCTGAAATAAAAAGTTATGCACTTGTTTCCATAGGAGAATTGTCCGAAGAAGCCACAGAATGGAAAAATATAGACATTCATCGAGATACATATATCGTTGCTGATGGTCGCGTCTTTACTTCGCTCCGCCTAACAATTATTATTTTCGGTGATTTAAGGAGAGTAATTGCATTCTATAAAGTTTATAATAACGTAACGATTATGATTTTTATAGAAAAAATTAAGAAAGAAGAATTATTTTTTGTATTTATTTAAAAAAAAATTCTTTTTAATCATGAAAATAAATTTAAGTGATAAAAATAAATGAAATTTTAGAATAGTTTTTCTAAATGAAATAGACCGAAAAAACTTGGGTGACTGCAATTATTGTATTTAACGACGACGAAAAAAGTGCGTGCGTTCGGTTTAACAGATTATTCTCGACCTTCTCTCATATATTCAAACAATTTCTTCTTAGCCTATCTTACCTACGGTGGCAAAGCGGGGCGAATTCGCCAAGAGCGAGAGAGCGAGCTTTTATTGCGCTCCCGCTTTGCCCTAGCCTAACTTACACTAGACTTCATGAAATTCGATCCTATTAACAATTATTATACGCCAAATGGCGCTACACCGGCCCCGTTGAAGGCCTGGAAGGCTTCAAACAAGTGGCAGAAGCGCCAACTTGTGGATTGGCCTCCTGAACGTGGCTCCGCTGCTCGTCCTTAGGTCGACCACTCTGACCCTTCCGTCCTGCCCGGCGGTTGTTCCGACCACCCTTCCGAGGAGCCACTGTTGAGGGGGCAGGTTGTCTTCGGCGACGATTACGAGGTCGCCTTCCTTGATGTTTGGTTCCTCCTGGTGCCACTTGCATCTTATTTGCAATCCCAGCACATACTCCCGGGACCATCGCTGCCAGAACATTTGCCTGGCTGACGAGACAAGCCGCCATCGCTTTAAGCAGCTCAGACCCTCCTGGTCCGGGGTCCTGGGTGCTGGGGGTGCGATGAGCGGCCCGCCTGTCAGCAGGTGCCCGGGAGTCAGCGCGTCTCCGTCGCTTGGGTCTGGGCTTAGGGGTCCTAGCGGGCGCGAGTTGAGTACCGCCTCGATCCCGACCAGCACGGTCTCCAGCTCCTCTGCGGTGAGGAGAGCGCTTCCGACTGCCCGTAGGAGTAGGCCCTTGGCAGACTTCACACCGGCCTCCCAAAGTCCGCCCATGTGCGGTGCTCGAGGCGGTATGAAGGCAAACTCGCACCCGCTTCTTGACGCGAATTCGCGTATCGCGTCCGCTTCCGCCTCTATCTTCCTCCGCAGTTCGCTGAAGTGGCGACTTGCTCCGACGAAATTTGTCGCGTTGTCGCAGTTCACGCGTTGCGGACATCCTCGACGACCGACGAACCTTTGGAATGCCAACAAGAAGGAATTAGTCGTCAAATCGGAGACAATTTCTAAATGAACCGCCTTGGACGCAAAACAGACAAATAACGCTATGTAGGACTTATAAGGGGGCCTTCCACGAATTTTCAGAGTCGTATAGACTGGGCCACAAAATCAACGCCACATACTGAAAATGGGCGGAGAGCACGGAGCCGGTCTGCGGGTAAGTTGCCCATCATTTGGGTCTGGAGTAGAGGCTTGCATTTAAAGCAACGAATACATGACCTAACTGTCGCCCTGCAGACCGCCTGAGCATTCACTACCCAAATGCGCTGTCTAAGGATACTCACGAGTGCTCGTGGGCCGGCATGAAAATTCGTTTGATGCAGATAGCGAACGTATGTCTGCACAAACTGCGAGCGTTTTGTCAATAAAAGGGAAACTTGGCATTGTATGACATAGGAGCGTTAACTAGTCGCCCCCCAACTCGCAACAACGAAAAAGAGCACCAAGTCCCAGACTCTTCATGGATGAAGGGATTCAACCGCTGAAGACTGGGGCCTAACTTGGTGCCTTTACGAACCCTTTCAACATCTTCTTGAGACTCATTTTTCTGTGTTATTTCGACTATTTTTAGAAACGCCTCATCGTATTCTACGGATGACGGAATTTTTTCAAAGTTGAGACTTTTGTCTTTGCATTTTCGGATGAAGCGGAACACGAAAACGAACACTCTTAGCAGTTTGAGGTGTGACGAGTATCCCTCGATTACATCCACTAAATAATTTGGCTTGGCCGCGACGGTCAGTCCGACCGATTTCTTTCGACTTTCCATCTGTAGCTCTTCTTCGGAAAGCTCGAAGTGTGGATTTCTAGGCCAGCTCTCTTCTTCAAACTTTAAGAACGCTGGTCCACCAAACCAGATCGACTGCACGATTTCCTCTACGTCACAACCTCTCGAAACTATGTCTGCTGGGTTCTGTTTTGTTGGCACATGCCGCCAAATAGCTTCACTTGACCAATCTTGAATCTCCGCTACTCGGTTCGCAACGAATGTTGACAACGACGAAGGGTGGGATCTGATCCAATGAAGAGTAACTTCTGAATCTGACCAGTATATTATTTTCTCAATTGGAACCTTGAGCAGCGATTTGATTCGGTGACAAAGGTCTGCGAGAAGGTGAGCGGCACATAACTCAAGCCTTGGGAGCGTTTTCGTCTTGAGCGGCGCTACTTTCGACTTTGCAGTCAACAAGGAGACCTCGAAACCTTCTGCAGTCTTTCTACGGATATAGACGCAGGCTCCATAAGCTCTCATGGATGCGTCGGCAAAGGCATGTACTTAAATCGGTGACATGGGATCAGTATGCACAAATCGAGGTATGGTTATCTTCTCCAACTGACCCAAGGATTCTTTTAATAAGTTCCATGCTGTTTCCAAGTTCATTGGAATTGACTCATCCCAATCTAGCTTGTTAAGCCAAAGCTCCTGCAGTAGGATCTTTCCCTTAATTACTAAAGGACTTAACAAGCCAAGGGGTCAAACAGCTTTGATGTCACCGATAATATGTTCCGTTTTGTCGCTCGGAGACCCATAACTGACGTGTCAATTTGGAACTTAAAGACGTCTTCGTGTGGCAGCCACGATATTCCTAACGCCTTAGTTGACTCTGAGTCCGAGATCGTTATTGGTTTAACTGTGCTCTCGGATGCGGTGACCTCAGGTGAGTTCGAAAACCATTTAGTCAATTCAAACCCAGCGGTTTGAAGAACCTGAGCCACATCAGACTTAATTGTCTTTAACTCCTCTACGCAACCAGCACCAGTCAACATGTCATCGACATAGAAGTCGGAGTCTATAACTTCAGCAGCTTTAGAGAATGAGAGTTTTGCAGACTCACTCAACCTCTTCAAACACCGAATAGCCAAAATGGGGCTGGTCCAGTCCCATATGTTACGGTGTTGAGCTGGTATATTCTCAAGGACTCAGACGGGTCTCTTCTCCACACTATGAGCTGGAATTGTCTATCCGCATCAGCGACCAAGACTTGGCGATACATCTTCTTGACATCGGCTGTCAAGGCGTACCTGTGTAGTCTGAATCGGGTAATGTCGAATACAGCTCATCCTGTATCGTAGGACCGACCATCAATATGTCGTTTAAGGCCACCTGAGAGGACGTTTTACAAGACGCATCGAAAACGACACGGAGCTTGGTCGACGTGCTTTGGGGCCTCAACACACACTGATGTGGAATGAAATAATGTGGAGTTTTGGGGATTGTGTTGTCTGTGGTAGACATGTGACCCAAGGAGAGGTACTCTTCCATGAACTCCAAGTACATTTTCCGTAACTCGGGGTCACGAGACAATCTCTTTTTCAAGCGATAAAACCGCCGTTTAGCCACTTCAAAGGAGTTGCCTAAGATACTGGGATCTGATTTGAACGGCAGTTTTACTTCAAACCGACCTGAAGGCACGACCTGAGTAGTCCTTCTATAATGCTCTTCACATAACTTGTGTTCAGGAGACAAAGACTTTTTAGAAGACGGCAATTCTTCCAGTGACCAAAACTTTTGTAATGTGTTGTCGATGTGTATCACTGACTCTTCTCGACAACTCAAACAATTCCTCGCTTCTTGGGTGGCAGTCACCTTTGGAGTGTATCTGCCCGACACAATCCAGCCGAGAAGCGTTTTCTGCAGAGTTGGATAGTCAGGACCTTGTCGAATCTGACCAACAGATAAAAGTTCGAAAAATGTTTCTGCACCTATCAGCATATCTATCTTCTGTGGCTTGAAGAAATATGGGTCTGCAAGTGGTAAGTTCTTCGGGATTTTCCAGTCACTCACGTTAAGTGTTTGATCAGGGTGATACCCCGAAATGGACCTTAAAATCCAGAAATCAACCGAAAACTCACTACCAGTAATTCGCGACTTCACCACCGTGTGTATCTTTTTCTTGACTTGTGAATTGGATTCACCAATACCAAACAAGTTGATACACGACTCCTCCCTACGGATCTGTAAGCGCTGTGCTAAGTCCTCAGTTATAAAATTGGTTTGAGACCCCGAGTCAAGCAGAGCTCGGGCCAAAACATGTTCACCATTATTTGTTCGGACGCTTACGATCGACGTAGCCAGAATCACTCTATCCATAGCTGTCGCATGGAGAGCATGCGAAGTGGAAGATTGATTCTGATTGGGAGGAGGAGAAGAATTCTCTGGGGGTGATGGTAACGCCAGACTTTTATTCGCCACTGTGTACCTATGCAATAAGGTATGGTGTGAGCAGCCACACACTCGACACTTCTTAGCTTTGCATCGGACTACAGAGTTGCCTTGTTGCAGACAATTGATGCACAAGGATGCAGTTTTGCGAATTCGAACCTTTGCATTACTGCCAGCCGACCAAATGGACTGCAATCTGTCAACAAATGGCCTTTCGCATTGCAGTAGCTGCATTGTTGGTTTTGGTATTCGCGGTAGAACACGCGAATGAGCTCCGATTATGCGGCTTGCTTGGCACAGCTTTCTGCTCCTGCTTTGGTTTGTCCGAATTTTCGGCCGAAAGATGCTGATGTCTGCGATTAAGCAATTTTTCACAGTCAGCCCAAAGTGGCAGCTTTTCATAATCGAGCTGTTCTTCCCATTTCTCTTTGGTCACCGGATCGACTCTGCTCAAGACGAGATGAATAATCATCGCATTCGAGATCTTTTATCATCGCCTATCGACAACAATGAACCATATATGGATGAGGCGGTATCGATAAGGTTCCTTAAGGACGATGCTGATTGCTGGGTCATTTTGGGAAGACTAAATAGGGCGTCAATGTGATTTTTAAAGATCAGACAATCATTATCGTAGACCCGTTTTAAGCTATCCATTGCTTTCTCGTAGTTGGTCTCGGTTACTTGAAAGCCCTAACTGTTCCCAACGCTTCACCGGAGAGACACGAAAGCAAATGGTTGAACTTTTCGATAATTGGAATGCTTTCGTCATTGTGAACTAGAGTCTCAAATAAACCTATGAAGTTTTAAAGTCCGAAAAGTTGCCGCTGAACTGCGGCAGAGCTAACTTCGGAAGACGAGCACGAGTTGGGCCACCATAAGCTGGTACTGCCGGTTTTGTCTCATCAGCTGTCTTCAAAGCGCAAATGAGAGACAATAATTTTGCCTTTGTAACAATTGAGAGTTCTTCCAACTCGACTCCAAATTCATCGTCAATGTCTATATCTTCAATCTTCTCTTGAAGTTCGCGTGCCGTGTCAATGCTACGCATCAGCGTTTCGAGTCTGCACTCGAGCTCCGTCAATACCAGCGGAATATCCCCGCTTCTAAACGGTCCGCTAATAAACGAATGCCTTTGACACGGCAACTGCGCTTTTCTTCAGCTCTTCAAGGACGATATTGTTGGCTTTTGAGGTCATATTGATTCTCAATACAAGCAACTGAAGGCGAAAGGTCGTTTCTAATAATCGTATTCAATGCCGAGGCACTCAATGAAATAATGGGTAATTGTACCCAAACGAGGTGAAAATCAATATACCCGAAAATTTTAGGGTAGAGCGTCGCTTGGCTGGCGCGTAAACGAAAACCACACAAGAATAGCAACGAACAGCAATGGTGACAAGCGAAAACGAAAAAATTCACCGCTGTAGTTCTGAATGGATATTGTGTATGCGTATGCACCGACGACGATCGACGCTAAATTGATTTGCGAAGCACGACTTTGTCTAATTTGATAGTTGGATCCTACTGACACCAAACGAATATACCCGACGAAAACAGGGTATCGCGTCACTTGGAGTTTGGTTTGGATCAAGCGCGCCAAACAAAAAGAACAACGATAAGCAACGGTGAAGAGCGAAAGCGAGACGAAAAACTTCACCGCTGCAGCTGCGTATTGGTGTGCGTGCTTGGCCAACGACCCAACTACATATATATTTGACACAACGAAAACAAGAAAGGGGAAGGGGTGACAGCGATTGCAGTTAAAATGAGTTATATGTGTAGTTATTGCGTCCAAGAGGGTTAGATGTATGTATATACACACCTGATCATAATAATAGGTACACGTTGAAGCTTTTCATTAATAATTAGTTTTATCGTACTTTAAGTGTTGAAAACAAAATTTTTTTTGGTATGTTTTATTTGTCAATGTATTGCAGTTCCGTGACAAAAAAATGAAACAGGGGAACCGTCGAATAACAGAGCTTTAAGCGAAATTGTGAGTTGACATCACATTTTGGCTGATCAAAATAATAGGTACAGCGTCAGTAAATTTTGAATATTTTGAATAATTTGGAAATTCTTGGCTTTTTGGCAATTAAACATCCATTTCATTTAACTACAGTCTAAATATAAACAAATAATTATTTTTTTTCTTACAAGAATGGGCCGAAAGTCTTATTGTACAGCCCAATTGGCTCTTAGTCTGAAAAAAGAAGGCCAATCTCTTCGGGCCATTGCCAAATTAATGAAAAGGTCTCATAATTTTGTTGAAATGCTTTAAAAATTAAAACCTAGTCAGGAAACAACCATAACACTTGACCACTACATACTTTTCTTTGAGGAATAAGGACCCATTTAAGTCGTCAAAGGCTATTGCATCAGAAATTGGACTAAAAGTTAGTGCTCCAACGATCCGTAGAAGGCTACAACAAGCCAACCTTCCAAGGAGAATAGAAAGAAAGGTCCCACTTACGCGTCAAAAAAAAATTTTAGCCAAGGGGCAAACTTTTTGCTAAAGATCATAAAGACTGCGCAGGATGCGCCGGAGAGAAAAAGTGGAGAAGCCTTTATGGAGCGACGAAACTTAAATAAATTTATTAGGGAATGAATGTGAAAGAAATGTAGGAAGCCCTAAACGAAAGAATTTTTGATCCATGTTTCACAAAAAAACATTGTCAAACATGGAGGTGCCAGTTAAAGATATGGGGCTGCTCATCCTGGTACGGCGTAGGTCCATTTTTCCTGACAACGAACAGAATGGACGCTGAGCAATACAAATCCAGATTGGAGACAGTTATGCTACCTTATGCTGAAGAAAACATGACTTTCCATTGGGTATTTAAGTATTATACCGACCCAAAGCACACATCAAAGCTTTTGACCAAATTTTTGAGGACCAAAATATGACGTTTTAAAGTGGCTTATTCAATTTTCCGACTTAAATCCAATCAAAAACTTGAGGGGAGATTTACGAAACGAAATTAGCTAAGTTTTCATTTTCAAATAATCAAAAATTATGGGAGGGCGTCCAAAAATTGTGGTATGAGACACCTGCCAGACGCTTATTAAAAGTATGCCAACAATAATTATAAAGTTGACAAAAAATAGATGTGGATACATCGGATATTAACTATTAGATCCTTTTTAGGAAAAATAAAAATAATAATAATCAGTTAACAAACTTTTTCATAACAATACTTGAAGTGTACCTATTATTTTTGAGCAGCCTGACATTGACTTTGAAGTACAAATGGATCTATTTTCTTTTTATAACATTATCCTATAATATAATCAAGTTTATTTTATTGAAAACAAATACTCAAGGAATAATTGAGAACTAATTTTAAGTTTACAGTATTGAATAAAACTGTTTTCTGTTATGTTAAAATTTACGTAGATGTGTGTACCTATTATTATGATCAGGTGTGTATGTATTAATATATATGCTCAACTCTAACTACAGCATGCAAATCTAGCTCTACTATGTCATACGTATGTGCCAAGAATTGAAAGCGAGGTGCAATTGTTTCAGCACAAGACAATAATTGCGAGTTTTTTAATCTTTTCGTCTTCACTCGAGCTTTCAATTTTTGCACAAATACCTCTTGATAAGTTTGGAAATTCCAGGTGCTGTACTCTCCTCTTCTCTGCTGGATGCTCCACTTGGCTCTCCTTTGGTAGATAGCTGCAGACAGGGTATTTCACGACCGACGCGGTGATTTTCAGTTTGTTTGTTTGTATTATTTGCACACACGTCGCGGTCAATTTGGCAATTTAGCTGTAGCACATATGCATGTACATAGGTATGATAGATTTTGGCTATTGATCTATTCTCCACTCGTGTCACTGTCACTTTTGCCTTCCACTTTTAATTAATACGTTTAATTTGCGAGTCCACCCGGGGGCGCCATGAAATTTTAGAATAGTTTTTCTAAATGAAATAGACCGAAAAAACTTGGGTGACTGCAATTATTGTATTTAACGACGACGAAAAAAAGGAGTGCGTGCGTTCGGTTTAACAGATTATTCTCGACCTTCTCTCATATATTCAAACAATTTCTTCTTAGCCTATCTTACCTACGGTGGCAAAGCGGGGCGAATTCGCCAAGAGCGAGAGAGCGAGCTTTTATTGCGCTCCCGCTTTGCCCTAGCCTAACTTACACTAGACTTCATGAAATTCGATCCTAATAACAATTATTATACGCCAAATGGCGCTACAATAAAAAATAATTATTATATATAAATTTTTATATAAAAATAAAGTCACAACATTTATTTTGAATTTTTATTATAGAAATATATATGTATAATATGTATATACATATGTACATACATGTGTATGTATGTATATTTAATTATCTGCTTAGGCTCTTGCCTATACCGCCTAATCAGCGGTTAATGTGTAAGCGAAAAGAGTAAAAGAGATAAAGAGAACTAAAGAATAATGACACAATATGCACATACTGCAAAAAATACATTCATTGGCGACGCACAACGCACAGTGGGTGTTTAAACGGCCAATGTAGTTTATAGAAACTAATACCAACCTAAAAAACTGTTCAATACTGGTAGTAAAAAAGATCCAAAAGTTCTGAATTTTGGGAAAAAGTGAATGTTTTAAGGCAAAAACGAAACTAAATTGGCCGTTTGACCATCTGTGCAACGGAGAGACTTGAGACTCGAGATCCGTTAAAAGTCTATTTTTAGAATTCGATTTGCGATAAGAAGTGGTTAACGCAGCATCGTTAAACTTTTTGTATGCATTGGTGCTTTTCTAACTTGGTAATTGATTGCGATGGGTCGTAAACGTGATGCTATTGTCCGCGAGTTTTTGATTTTAAATAAGAGCAAGATGTATCGGTTTGTAAAATTTGTAAGCGTTCCTTTAAGGGGAACTACTTTACAAATTTGGAGAGACATCTACAGGAGTGCCATGCCGATGACTAGAATTCTGAGTTGCACAAGGAAAAAAGTGAGCCTCAGGAGAAGAAACAAAAAATTTTCCATCACAATGTCGACAAGCGAGGTCATGATGAAAAAGTGTCATTCTCGCATTTTGATTCTGCACCATTCAAAGCACTGACGGACCAAATAACGGATTAAACATGAGTCCCAAAACATCACGGAATGTGATGCAGCACGTCATCGAAAAAATGAGCGCGAAAAGTCTGTCTTAAAAGATCGACTGAAAAATAAGATGCTTTCGCTTAAAACTGACATTGCTTCTCGACACTCGAAAGGCATTCTGGGTGTAAACGTTAAGTATTACCGAAATCATGCCATTGAAGTGAAGACATTGGGCATAATTGAGCTGCATCGAAAACACACAGGGCTGAATTTGAGCATGGAAATCGAAAAAATTGTAGCAGAATTTTTCATTTCAAAGTGGCAATTATACACCATCACTTCAGACAATGGTAAGAATGTCTTGAAGGCAATCGATTGTTTGAACGAAGACCCCGAAAGTGTGCTCACTATTGATCTCGAAAATGAGGAGCTGATGGACAGCATAAATATTTTTTCGATTGCATCAATCCGATGTGCTGCTCACTCCATGCAACTAGCCGTAAAGGATGCAAGGGATGACACTGTTGCAAGTGCGCGAAAACTTGTAAAAACATTGCGCACACCGCCGTTCTGGTAAGAATAAAAAATAACGAATTTTAATTATGCCAATGAATAATTTTCTTCCTGTATACTGCATTTATACTAGCAATTTCTACTACAGCGCTACCCCTGCCTGTCACCGATGTGCCCACGAGATGGAGCTCAACGTATGAGGTGCTAAAAAGTGTATGCATACACGAGGAGTTCATCCGGCAACACTTGCCTCAAAACTTGCAGGTAACAGAAAAGCAATGGCCTGACATCAAAGTGCTGCTGTCTGTGCTGGAGCCGATTTTTGGAGCCACCAAAAAGTTGCAAAGCGAACAACTTTTTTTTGGGGACTTCTACAAGCTTTTCTTGGACACCAAATTAAAGATCAAGTCTATGAGTAGCAACATTCATAGTGAGGATCTAGCTAAAAGCTTGGAGAGTCGAGAAGAAAAGCTCACAACAAATGAAATCATTCTCTCTGCGACTTATTTGGATCCCAGATTTCGGCGGATTCTTCTGAAGAATCTTTTTCAGCTTGCGGCAGCCAAAAATCATTTGGTAGGATTGATGCGCCAAATACTTGCTGTAAATAAACAGGTGAGCTTAATGGAGCCTTCCATATTTATATGACAATTAATTATTATGTTTTTTGTTTTGTTTATCTGGAGAGCCAAAATATCGAGAAACGGATTTCCTTAGAGGACTCAGAGACATCGACGATTCAACCGGACAATGGCCTTGAGTTGACATTGCAGAGCGCATGCTCTTTTTTGAATGCATATTTAAACTCTATTGAGGTTGCATCTGAATGTGAAGAGTCTGAGGAAGAGGACGAACCGGTGCTCAAATTGGCAACAACAGAAATTTAGGGGTATTCGCCAAACCCAATAGATTTAAACGTGGACATTATGAGCTATTGGGAAGAAAAAAAGTTCACATATCCACGCCAGTACCATCTTGCCAAGGTACTTCATTCTGTGCCTGCTACAAAGGTTTGAGTGGAAAGGGCATTTTCTGCTCTTAAACTAGTAATGACAGATCTAAGATGCAACCTATCTACAGAATCTGTAAAAAAAATAATGTTCCTGAAACTAAATAAATAGAAAACTTACTAACACATAAACTGTTATATCTGTGGGTACAGGGAAGTCTGGGAAGCTGAAAAAATGTCATATATGTAAATATATATGCTTGTAGGAGGGCGGATCACCGGAGCGGGTATCCAGCGACGAGTGGGAAAAATATCCAAATGAAGCAGTCAGATTGGTTCCAATAAATATGTTCCATGTATTTTCGTATATATGTAGATTGTAGGCGCGCGTATGTGCACGACGGCAGCTTGTAGCGGGGTGGGAAACGTAACTAACTCTATGCTTTATGATTTATGCTGCGGTGAGCGCCGTGTGGATCGTGGATTGTGGATCATGGAGGTCTTCCGAGCGCCCCTCCGAGCGCGCGAGATCGAGTTGGAGCCGGAGCGCACGGAACTGGCACAGTGGGCGGCAATCATTTGCTGCTGGCCTGAACATCTCTGCCCCTTGCAGGATTGCAAAGTATAATTGGGGGCCTATGGCTGGGTGTACGCCCGGACCCGATTAATCCAAAAACAGTGCTCTGGACTTGGACAAGGACGTCGGCTCAGTATCGCTCCACGGTCGGATCGGCGTGCGGACGCGCAAAACGGGGCTTGCCCTTGAGGAGTCTATGGACGGCGCCGTGGTTCCTACGACGGGGCGGCACGCGGGGAGACGAGTGTGTCGTCCGGCGTGGGCCGATGTAGATGGCGACGGTGCAGTCGCGGCTGAGCTGGCTGGACGACGAGACTTGTTGATAAGGACAGCTCGAAGTCTCTCCTCGGGGCTCAGGAGAAGAAATTGGTGGCAGGTCCGTAGCGGATGGACTCCTTGGCAGATTCGGCAACGGTAGGAGCTAATTTCCCAAGCACGTCGGCTCTCCATGGTGCGGTTGGCGCGGGGACATCCATATCTGGATGCGGAGAACTACGATGAAATAAAGGAGTCGAAGACACATTAGTACCGATCTTGGAAAAGGGTGAGAGGCACATTTAGGACATTGGAAATTGCCGCCCGTTGCATGGTCTGGTGAGGCTATGTTGGTCTAAGGACGGATTCCCATTCAAGTTCAGGCTTTTACTCGGAACGGCGCGTTGAGCTTTCATATAGTGAATATTTTGGAAGTAATCCCTTCGGTCAAGCGTAGGAGACCGTTCGAGAACTTCTGCGGAGGGAGCTGGAAGGAAATTGCTTTCGTAAAAAGACCCCGAGTCTTCTACCAGTTTGATAGGTCGTCTGGAAATTTGACTCGAAAACGATGAGATTTGATTCATCACCTTAGGCACTGGGCCTGTGAGTACCCAGCCAAAAAATGGTTTCCTGCCCGAGGAGAGAGCCACAGATGTTGTTCAGTGAGCCACTTAACTGAATGTACGGAAGGATATCCGCTCCAATCAGGACATCTATTTGTGAACTCTCATAGAAGGTCGGACCCGCCCATGAGAGGTTCGGCAGGTCTCTCAAGAGCCTTTGCGAGATCGGATGCGATGGAATATTCGCGGCCAATTCCGGAATAACGTAGGCTGTGGCATTTAGTTGTAAGCCCGGCTTAGTCGGAGAGCGGATGGAAAAACTGCAGAGCTTTGACTGACTGCGGTACGGCATTATTTAGGCCGGAGACCTGTGCCTGGATACGTTAGAATGGCAATTTGATCATGTCAACAAGACGTTCCGTAATGAACGTCGCCTCGCAGCCAGAGTCGATCAGAGCGCGGGCGTGGAAAATTTTCCCCAGGTGGCAAATATTAACGATTGCCGTGCCTAGAAGGACAGCACTTGTGCCGGAGGCAAAATACGACTGAACGTTTGGCTGGGCCTCGGACGAACTTGGATTTTATACGCTTGGTACTCGTCGATGTAGCTCGGGCCACGCTGAGGAATTTTGTGACGTTGTGGAAATCGCCTCGCTGGAGTTTGCTGGATTGCTACGGTGTAGAAGCGTGTGGTGCTGGTCTCCACAAGTGATGCAGTTATGGGCACTTTGGCATTCCCGGATCTGATGGCCTCGCGCGAAGCAGTTGAGACAAAGCTGTCTTTGTTTGATGCAGCTGAAATGAGCATCAGCATTCATCTGGAGGAAGTGAGGGCATAGCCGGATTGGGTGATTCTCTTTGGAGCAGAGATCACACGTGCTCCTCTTTGATTCACTGTGGTCTCAAACGAGTGAACCCTCCTAGGATAAGGACTTCCTTGGGACCGGAACGGATTGCTTCGGGAAGATGACGGATGCGAATCGCTTTTCGAACTGTGTAAAGTGGACGGGTTGCCCTCGATGGCTTCGAGCGTCAGATATCTCTGGCTGAAGAAGGATTCCATCTCCTTCCATGAAGGCATTTCTTTCTTTGTGGTGACGGAATGTTCCCACAAGGTCCGTTTCAACCTCGGTAATTTGGAGGCGCAAATGGTCACCAGCAAGCTGTCCCAATTTTCGGTTCAGACCTTGGGTGGGCCAGTGCGGTTAAGACCCCTTGGATCGTGCTGAGAAGCTCCTTTAGAGCACGACTTGACTCGGAACCGATGGAAGCCAATGAAAGGAGGATGTTTATCTGGTTCGTCACCAGGAGCCTGTTGTTCTTGTACCGGTCACAAAGGGCATTCCACGCCTTCTCGAACCCGTCATTGGTGAGTGGAGACTTTTCCACTATGGCCTTTGGATCACCACTAGTCTTAGTGGTGAGATGGTACAACTTCTCCACGGGAGACAGCCTGGGATTTTGTACATAGATCGCAGTAAAAAGGTCTCGGAACGTAGGCCAGCGGACGTAGTCCCCAGCGAATACTTCTATGTCGCATGGGGGGAGTCTGCAGCCGCCGTGGAAATCTGGCTGTGCGGAAGGACGGACTGCTGGTTGTTGGAGCTGATCAGTGAGATCAGCAACGCACTGTTCGTACACCGTAAAGCAGTCATCGAATTTTGATTGAAGGTCCGCTTCAGCCTGCGGACCCTCTTCAGCCACAAATGCGAAACAGTTCCTATGCTCTGCCTCAACCTCGGCCCACATGGTTCGGATTTGGTCACGGCGTACCGTGGCAAGCGAGGCGGATGGAGTGCGGGGATTCGGAAGGTTTATTCGCTCTCCGAAATGCATAAGCTTGCGTGAGGCTGCTTCGAATTTAGCCATTGCGGCAGTGGTGGCAGATTGAGCCATTGTGCGGGAGTGTCGAGAGCCGCTTGGTCTGCTTTGCGTACGCGCTGGCACCTTAAGCGTGACCGGCGACGGGAACAGGACCGACTTGGTCTTCGAACCAGCGGAGCTTGTGGTGGGCCCTGGAGTACCTGGGGATTTCACTGGGGACACCTGCGAGTCACCGAGGTGGACGCTTCTGGGGCGGAAGAGCAGCGTGGCCTTTTCACACTTGGAGAGGTCACCGGCAAAAGTTGTTTGCTCTCCTTGCGACCTGTTGGCATATTCGGCGCTCACACGCAGAAAAGAAGAAACCTCAAAATCGGATGCGGAAGTGTGGGGCGGATGGCCACAACCTTGGCTGGATACGGAGAGTAGATACGGACACCACAAGAGCAGAAAGAAATATTTATTTTTCAAAGCCACTATTGTCGCAATAGACGGAATGCTCTCGAGCTTTTGCTGGAATGCAAATATTGGATCAACTCGGATTGTTTAGGTTTACTCTTGGTAGAGGCTCCCAAACAATGAGTGATCCCAATTGGAAGAGAGCTGAGGAGAGGAACGGTCACATTGGCTTTGGCAATATTCAAAAATATTGTCAGTATGGTGTTCCTCCATTTACCTTTGCAACGAATTAGGTAGTTGGATGTTGACTGCGGATGGAATGCAGAAGGAATTTTATTTCTTTCTAGTCATCAAGCTGACTGCTGTATGTGTGGTGGAAGCCTATCGGAAAAAATAACATAAGAAAATACACTTGGTATTTGGCACTCGGGCGCATTCAATGGATGTTGAACCGAAAAACCAGTGAAAACAGTTATAAACTGTGGGTTTTGGATTTACTTGTTGTCAAAGCTTTTGGCATTTGTTTCGCGATTTAACACAGCTGAGGAAGCCGTATTTATTCGGGCGCGGCTTAAAACTCGATACTATCGGTATTGATGGTGATCGATAGGTCGCCCAGCCCTGTGCCCACGGGTGACGAACGGATTCAACAATTGCAAATTGAAATGCTATTAATTACTGTCGATGGTCCCGCGGAGTTGCCTTTAACAGCACCAATTAAATCCGCGCTAGCAGTTATGCTGGCAGTTAAGCTGGTTGGCTGGCTGCCGTAGGTTGCTGGCACTGGCACTGTTTTATTCTATAAATACATCGGTCATAACCTAGCACAATGTTGCCAAAGAATCTTACCGCAGTATGTCCTCCTGCTCTAACCTCTCGACAGTACAAGTGAAGCTTAAAATTATGGCGGCACCTCGAAGTAGCCGAAAAAGTATGCCCGTTCATTCGTGGCTGGAAATTCACCATCTATCGATATACATTAAATACTAGATCGCCTATCGCGGTCAACTATCGACCGTCGACATCCCCGACCCCGTGAAGAACCGCTTCACTCAAATCCAAAACCGCAAGTTTGGAGACGGAACGCATCATAATCCGAGATAGGCCGCTGTCATTCACGCGCACACTAGCGCGTCTGATGACTAAATCGACTCCTTTGTAAACGGCTTCCACGATGCCCTTGCGCCACTTTCTCTTCGGGGCAAGGCTGGATCGCAGATGAAGACCATGTCACCCTGGCGAATCGGCTCCGTCCTCTGGCACCATTTCTCTCGGCGCACAAGTGTAGGCAGGTACTCCAAGACCCACCTCTTCCAGAAACGGTCCCTCATTAGTCGTGCTATACGCCACTGCTTGCGTGTAGCGCACTCCTTTGGCAGCTCCACATCGTCGCCAGGCGTGTCCGGCAGGTTAGCTTCTCCTCTGAGCAGATCATTTGGCGTCAGGTGGGCTTCTTGGTCCGCATCCACCGGCAAGCGGACGCGAATTCACAATGTTCTCTGCTTCGATCAGAAAACTCACCAGTACGTGATCCCTCGGCGCTATCTCCTTCAATGTGTAGCGCAGAACCTTCTTCACGCACTGCACCATTCGTTCCCAGACTCCTCAGATGGATTCACTGGGCAATTGAAAACCCACCCGATGCCTCGGCCAGATAGCTCACTCTGAATCCTTTCTGACTCGAACACGTCGCCAAATCGTCTGGCTTCCCAGTCAGCTCCTATGAAGTTCTTGCCGTTGTCACTGCGCAGTCTATGTACTGAGCCTCGACGGCAGACGAAGTTCCGTATCCGCAATTATACAGGAATCAGTTGACAGGTCATGTGCCAACTCTAGATGTATCGCCCTGGTCGTCAGGCACGTGAAAAGGGCGACCCAGCGCTTCTCCGTGTGCCGCGATACTTTTACCAATAGTGGTCCAAAGTAATCCAGTCCGGTATTCTTAAATGGCCAGCCATTGGCCTCCAGGCGATCCTTCGGCAGGGGTCCCATTATTGGCGGCGCTGCCCGCGCCCGATGCAACTTGCACACGTTGCATGCTGAGATCGTCTTCCGTAATACACGTCTCAGCTTCGTAATCCAGAACCTTGTTCGGATCTCCGCAATCGTAGCATCCACGTTTTGATGCTTCATCTTGGCGTGGAAATTATGCACAATCATCTCCGTAAGACTGTGCTTGTGTGACAGGATTATTGGCCTCCTCGCACTGTATGGCATACACAATGCGGCATCCACTCTGCCGTATGCTCGCAGAACTCCATGGCCATCTATGTATGGCGCAAGTCCTCGAATGTCGCTTCCACTGGCGACCGCCTTGCCGTCTTCTGTCGACCGCATCTCGTTCGGAAACGCCTCACGTTGTGCCTGTCTGACCAACAGGTTCTCCGCGGCCTCACACTCTGCTGCAGTGAGGCCGTAGTTCTCAAGCTCGCTTCTTTGTCCACGGCACCAGCGCGTGAACCTTAGGACCCAGGCTGTAGTCCTGGGTAGCCGACTGTAGCTTGGGAATCTCTGAAAGGGAATAAAAAAGTCGTTCGCTGCCACCAACGAAAACTCACTTGGCATCTTCTCTTCGTCGTTATCATCCGGAACTCGTTCAAATCCGGCTTCAGGCTGCGGCCAGCTGCCCGCCGGCTGCCTCAAAAATGCTGGTCCGCCTAGCCAACGTGACCTCTGACTGAGGTCCACGTGGCATTGCGAACGCGTCGCATCATCTGCCGCATTGTCGGCTGTTGGTACTCATCTCCATTGGGCTACCTTCGTCGACTCCAAGATTTCCGCCACCCGATTGCCGACGAGCTGCTTATATCGTCGGTGGGTGCTGCCGATCCATCTTAGCACCGTCTTGGAGTCCGTCCATAAAACGATATCACCGATGGCCACACTGTGTTCCCTCTTAACAGTGTCCATCAGCCTGGTTCCTAGAACTGCTGCCTGCAGCTCCAACCGTGGGATTGACATTGTTCTCATCGGCGCGCACTTCGTTTTGGCACATACGAAGCTTACCACCACGTCGTCATCCTCATAGGTGACCCTCCAGTAGGCCACTGCCGCGAATGCAGACTGACTTGCATCCACGAAGACGTGCATTTCTATAGCCTGCACGAGTCCACGCCCGAAGTAATGGCGAGGACATCGGAACTGTCCCACGGCGTCCATTTCCTTGCGCCAGTTCACAAAGGCTTTGTATATCTCGTCCGGAAGTGGTTCATCCCACTGGATCTTCTGCCTCCAAATCTCTCGTAGCAGCAACTTCGCTGTTATCATAAGGCAACACAGGAATCCCAGGGGATCGAACGTGGACATGACCAAGCTCAAATACTCCCTCTTGGTAGGGACTCGATCGCCGTTCAATACGCTGCTTGGAACTCGATGATACTTCACAGTGAACCTGAAGTCGTCCGTGGCTGCCTGCCAACACATTCCAAGAATCTTCTGTTCAGCCTCATTCCATCCGACGCTCACGCTTCGTCCTGGTGGGCCCAAGGCCGTCTCCACAATTGGTGAGCTGGATGAAAACTGGCACAGCTCAAATCCAGCGTTCGCATGTATCTCCTTCACTCGGGTAGATACACTGATGGCTTCGCTCTCGGTAGCAAAGCTGTCCACATAGTCATCCACATAATGACAGTCGATGATGGCCTTGACTGCTCTTGGATCCGAATGTCGAAACTGTTCAGCATTCACAGTCTTCACGTAATGCGCAGCGCTTGGCGAGCAGGCTGCTCCAAAGGTCATTACGATCATCTCGTAGATGTCAGGATCTCTTCTGTCATCGCCATCTCTCCACAGAAACCGTTGGGAACATCTGTCTTCGGGTTGGATCAGGACCTGATGGAACATCTCCTTGATGTCACCACAGACTCCAACAGCACCTTCTCTAAAATGAAAGAGCACAGCTGGCAAGGGTTTATAATGTTGAGGCCCTTTGGCCAGCGCCGAATTTAGCGATGTTCCTCCAACTCTGGCTGCAGCGTCAAAAACCAGCCGAATCTTACCCGGCTTGTTCGGGTTTTCGACTCCAAAGTGTGGCAAGTACCATAGCCTGTCGCTTTCCACTGGAACCTCGTTAGGCTCCAGACGTCGAGCGTATCCTTTAGACACGTAATCCTTGATGATCCTGGTGTATTCCTGCGCGAACGACCCGTTGCGCTTCATCTTCTTCTCGACGTTGACCAACCGCTTGTACGCCATATCATAGCTCCGTGGCAGCACAATGTGGTCATCCTTCCATAGTAGTCCTGTCTGGTAACGTTGGCCCAATCTCACCGTAGTATCTTCGAGTATCTTCTGCGCCCGCTCGTCGTCGCTGCCTGCAACTGGTGGCGCGGGCTTCACGCCGAAGTTCTCGACATCGAAATAGTCTTCCACCATCCTCTGAATAGTGTCCTCCAGTGACACAGCTAGGAGGCAAGACCGTGGTGAAGGCATGTTTGATTTCCTACTTACCGGCCCAAAGACAACCCAGCCCAGCTCGGTTGCAGCCGCATACGGTCCCTGTCTGGCAAACCGTCTCGATCTAAGTGGAAATCCTAGGTGTCCGTGATCCAGTCCAATGAGTATCTTCGGCACTGCGTTGCTGTAGGGCCTCATTGGTAGGCTGGCATCCTTATCCACACCTTGAACATCTCGTCGGCGTAGAGTCTGCATCGGCAGGCTCAGGTTCGAAACGGAATACGCGTTTCGCAACGCATGGCGAATTGGCTTGCCTGCTCCACTGATTTGCAGGCTTACCAGGCTGGTAAGCTCCTTGGAGGATCTACCTCCAAACCACTGAATATTCAGATGTCGACGCTCACCTTGCACGCCCAGATCCTTTCTGAGGGAATCGTCGATCATCGTAACAGATGATCCTTCATCCAAGAGTGCGTATGTATCCACCCGTCGGTTTGCTCCGTACAGCGTTACTGGCAGTATACTCTTTCTGCATCCATTCACTTGACACTCACCATGCGAATTGCAGGATCTAGTCATGTGACCACTTCGTAGGCATGAAAAGCATAGTCGATGCCTCCTCACATACCTCCACCTGTCTGGTGGAGAAGCTCCATTGAAGTCTCCGAAGCCTTTAACTGCATGTTGCCCTCCACAGATTGGACAACCTCTGAGACGGCTGTCTTGTTGCTCGCCTCGGTCTTGGTCGATGCTTGCATGTAGCAATCGACGCTTTGGTTCCTTCCCTTCATTGTCCACGATAGTACACACCACGTTAGCGTACTCCGTCAACCACGCACTAAAATGCACAATAGTTGGGAAAGGTATAATCGTTGCAGCATGCCTTGCCCACTCCACTCGCTTGCTTGTAGGGAGTTTGGCCACAAGTTCTTCCAAAAGTGTTGGGTTCCCCAAATGCTGATCTGCCCTCGCTGACTGCAAGAAGGCAGTGAGATTACTCACACGGGTTGCAAAGGGAATAATCTTCGCCAGATTGTGCTCCGAAATATTGGGCACCTCTCGTATTCCACTCAGCTGGCTGCGTATAAGCTGCTCCGGTCGGCCATATCTGAAACGCAGCTGCTCCACAACAGTGCTCACGTTGCTTGGATGAATTAGGAGACTTGACGGTCTCGCGGGCTTCATCCTTCAGTGCCTTCAACAAGCGTTGGTTGTTCTCCAGGTCTGTACAGTTGTACGCTTGCGTTGTCTCAGTATATGCACAAAAGGAAGATCGGCCAATCCTCAGGCTGACCTCCAAATACTGGCAGATCGGGAAGCTTGCGGGGCATATAGTTTCCACTGCTTCCATTTGGTGTCGTCCAGGCGTCCAGATCCAGCTAGCGGCGTCGGCGTCGCGTCGCTGTAAATGCCTACAGCCGGCGGCACGACTCCATGCGCTGTCTGCGCTGTGCTAGTTGCGCAAAATGGCGTAAAATAGCTGCTACTCGCAAGCAGCGGTGGTCCGCTATAAGATGGCGGCTGCGAGCATGCTGTACTGCTCACTCCGACCCCGTTAGGTGGCACACCGTTGCCTACAGACAATAACGGACCACTCCAAAATGGCGTCAGCTGTGACGCCGCACTGCTCGCACCGACCCCGTTAGGTATTACGGTATCGATGGGCGTACTCACATTGTTCTGGGCTCTTGCCCTTTCCAGCTCCTACTCCAACGCTGCGATTCTCTCCAAGAGATCCAGCATTAGAGGTGGCTCGTTCTGTCCATGTGCGGAAGCTCCTGCTGTGGTCGTAATACTCCTAGGTTGGGAAGCTACCAAGGAGGCTGTGGTGGCTTGGCTAGGAATCAGCGTCGCCGACGTAACTATTACTTTCGACTTCGGCGGCCTGTTCCCTGCACTACTACTTCTTGCTTTGGGTCGCTGCCTGCGGCCCAGTCCAAATATACACGCTGTCCGCGTTCCTCTGGGCGCTGCCTGCAGCCCAGCTCAAATCGACGCTGCCTGCGTCCCTGGCAATTCTCTGACTGGAGGTGGCTGACTGCCTGTACTCCAGCGCAAATTGCCCTTGCAGTTCCTTGCCTAGGACTGCGAATAAAGATCATGTCGATGGTCCCGCAGAGTTGCCTTTTTACAGCACCAATTAAATCCGCGCTAGCAGTTATGCTGGCAGTTCAGCTGGTTGGCTGGCTGCCGTAGGTTGCTGGCACTGGCACTGTTTTATTCTATAAATACATCGGTCATAGCCTAGCACAATGTTGCCAAAGAATCTTACCGCAGTATGTCCTCCTGCTCTAACCTCTCGACAGTAAAAGTGAAGCTTAAAATTATGGCGGCACCTCGTGGTAGCCGAAAGTATGCCCGTTCATTCGTGGCTGGAAATTCACCATCTATCGATATACATTAAATACTAGATCGCCTATCGCGGTCAACTATCGACCGTCGACAATTACCAAGACATGTACCGTGTCTGGATTGGTGGTAATTTCTTATTAATTCGGAGGTGCTTATGCGTGCGGAGGATATCGTGCAGCGCAGCAGTACGGGATATATGTGCTACGACCGCGCAATATGCCGACTTGTATGCAGTTGGACGAAAGTAGATGAATATGTAGATGTCGATGTTTGCGTAAATGTGTACGTATGTATGGAATCAGCTGGTAGCTGGGAGAGGTAGGAATGTTATTTACATACAGCTATATATGAATGTGAGCACTGAGGCGGAACGCAGGAGCTAGCTTTGGAAAAGTAGGAGGCCACAACCGTTTGCAGAACGAAGAATGGTTTAATTTGGAGCTAGAGCGATAACTAAATACCGATGCCGATGTATATATGTATGTATGTATGCGGGGGCTGGCGTATTAGTCGGCGGATTAAATTGGGCTTGCTGCGGGTGAATTATTTTAAATTCACTGTGGCGCAACTGGATGCAAAGACCACGGAAATCGGAGCACGACCTCGGTATGTGGATGTGGGTACCTAGGAGCACTCGAAGAAACGGAGAACCACCAAGCCAATTTGTGCATTCTTACCTACCCCGTCATTTTTAGGCACTGCTGAATTTTTGTTGACATATGTATTGTCGGTGCACTCTTTCTGAGCCGATCTATATTTTTAGCTACGTTTTAACCTCTTCTGCATACATACTAACACAGTCGTATCGCGTTTGTCGCCTCCCTCTCCGTGCCCGACGCTTTGTGTTTTTCTCGTCTCTTTGTACAAACTTTGATATTAATCAAGCGCACAGCTTATTGGCGACGGCCGTTCGTTCGTTGTTGTAGTTATTTTGATCTGTGTTATTGTTTATGCTATTTGATCTGTATTAGTTTTGACTTAAAGTCATCGCTCAAACATTTTCCTTGATTCCTTTTCCTATTTTCCTATTTCTTTTTACTCATTTTTTCATAATGAGTGCTTGCTGTGCTAAACGCTGCCACTCGGCTGCCACATGGCAAACATTCACCTTCTGCTGGTTGTGTGATAACATGGCTCACACTGTTTGCGCCGACTTTGGCCAAATTGGAGGATGCGTAGTCGACCTCATAAAGGCTCGCTGCGGTCTTAACTGGACTTGTTGGGACTGCAGAGCTATTGAGAACGACATGCGGATTTTTATGAGACAGACTCATAATGAATTCGCTGCCCTCAACTCAGGATTCAAAATGCGACGCGATTCGCGACGGAGTCTTATTTCAAAAATCTTAACATTTTGACTGAGTCGCCAAAGAGAAAGAAGGCTAACAATTATTTGCCAAACTCTAATACGGTCGTTTCTCTAGTTCGATCACCGTCACTAATTAATTTTGATGGAATGGATCTTGGATCTAATGGTACCATTGCACCGACTGCGACTGGAATTCTTCCAACTCCATCTCTATCTGCTTCCCCTTCCATAGCAAAAACAAGTTTCTCCCAGTACGGTAAAGATTTCCTATCAGAATGTTCGTGGTTTGGGCAGCAAGGTCAACAAGTTACATACTGATAGTGCAACTTTTGAGGTCGATATTATCGCTTTTTCCGAAGCCTGGCTTCACTTCTCAATCTCTGATTCCGAGATTCTTATTGAGAAATGTAGTATATATAGATGGGATCGTCCATCTCGTGGTGGCGGTGTCCTGATTGCTGTCCGTTCTGACATAACATCCCAACTCTTTTCTGTCGAAGCGCATAACAATATTGAAATAATAGTAGTTAAACTTCGACTCTGCGCGATAAATCTATATATATCGTGTTCTAACATCCCACCGTCCTCTGAATTTTCAACTTACATGCTTCACGCAGCCCATTTTCAATCTGTTTCGTCCCAACTTAATGAGTCCGATTGTCTTATCGTCCTTGGAAATTTCTTCCAAATATTTCCTGGTCTCCATCCAATGACTCTAACCAGATGGTACCATTCATGAAGCACGATTTCATTGAGACTCATCATTGGGTCAGGTAAACGGGATAAGCAATAGCATAGGTAGGATTTTAGACCTTGTCTTTACTACCGACACAACGAATAATCTAGTCTACAGAGGATCCCCTCTAATTTTTTCCCGAAGACCTTTACCATCCCACTCTGGAAATTGATGTCCAGTTGCCTTCTTCTGGTCCCATCAAACCCTGCATAAAGCCATCGGCTATATTTTGTTTCAAGATGGCTGATTTTATCTCTTTGAATAGCGCACTTTTTTTTGATCGATTGGTCATTCCTCGACGACTTTCATGAGATCGAGCCCGCCACTAACGCATTCTACAGCACTGTTGTTTCCATCTTTCCTACCTTTTTTCCATTAGTTTCCTCTCTCAGAAATCTTTCTGGCTCTATTTGGTTCACCCCGCGGCTAATAAACCTAAGGAATATAAAATCTCGTTTATATAAGAAGTTTAAACTGTCTGGCTCGCAGTCAGATTTTTCTAAGTATTCGATTGCAAAATCGAAATTTTCCATTTGTAATACTCTATGCTATAACAATTACTTGGCTAAATGCAAGCTCAACTTTCAATGAGATCCTAAACAATTCTTTAAGTTTTTTAACTCTAAACGTAAATCATCACAATACCCCTCTTCTTTACACTTAAATGGTACTTATGCAGATAACAATTCTGTTCAAAGTGACCGCCACGATAATTAGCTATCAATCCCTAACAACACTGCGCATGTGCCCTGCTGCATATCGTTGTTCTCATATCGATGTTCTCATATCGATATTCTTCTTTCGGCGTCAGTCTCTTGCATATGTTACTCGGAAGCACATATAATTCTGTATACTGATCTTTGCTGTATTAACGAGGGGACACGTTGTGAGTTGCTGCTGCGACCGCAACTCTACATTTATACCCGATACATAGTCAGTATGGCTACACTAAACGACAAAGAGTGCGTGCGAGAGAGACAGAAAATCAGTCAGAACGTGTCGACGGGCGCTGCGTAGCCACTGAAAAAATTGATTTGTTACTTTTGGCTATAATAATAATCCGATCTGATTCGGATTCGGCAAGGTTCGGCAATCTGGTAGATATGGCCATTCTCTATGATTGTGCGTTTTTAATTTTCTCCTATCTTCAAAATTGTGGTTGCCACAGATTTTCGTTGTTTATGGCTGCGGAAGGGGGTGGGGCGAAATTTTGAAACACACTTGTAGCAGTGAGCTCTCTGAGCAAAAAGAAATACACTTGTAACAGTGAGTTCTGCAGTGAAAAATTACAAATAGTTTTGTAGCAGTGAGAGCTCGACAGTCAGGTCTAATAGTCTCTGAGATCTGTGGATGCCACAGATTTTCGTCCTGTGCGGGGGCGGAAGGGGGTGGGGCGAAATTTTGAAACAAACTCGTCAAGGTCCAATATCATAGGAGTGTGGATACCAAATTTGGTTGCTCTAGCTCTTATAGTCTCTGAGATCTAGGCGCTAATGTTTTGCGCTATGCAAAGCCGGCTATGATACGTGTGTGTTAGAGAGAGACAGGGCGAGAAAAAATGAAATTGTTTTCTTCATTGTGGCTATAATAATGATACGATCCAATTCAGATTCAGTACTCTAGAAGATATGGTCATTCTCTACGATTCTGCTTTTTAGGTTTTCTTGTATCTTTAAAATTGTGGATTCCACAGATTTTCGTCCTTTGTGGGGGCGGAAGTGGGCGGGGCGAAGTTTTTGAAATACACTTGTAACAGTGACATATTACAGAAGTCTGGATACAAAATGTCGTTGCTCTAGCTCTTATAGTCTTTGAGCACTAGGCGCTAATAGGGACGGACGGACGGACAGACAGACATGGCTCAATCGACTCGGCTATTGATGCTGATCAAGAATATATATACTTTATGGGGTCGGAAACGCTTCCTTCTGGACGTTACACACACACTCAAAATGAGTATTGTATAAAAATAAAATAACTTTAACAGGTTATGGGCCCAGATACCCAGACAGTATTAAACAGAAACAGTGAGAAAAAATAAACATTATTTGGTGCTTAGTCAAAAGCAGTGTCGAAAAAAAAGACGGCATAGACTCATTGGTGTGTGTGTACATAGAAAAGGAAAAGAACAAGTTGAACGAATTCAACAGAGATTCGCGTTGTGTTTTTTTGATTAGAATTTTACAGCGAATCGGACCGTTGCACAGTGGGCCAGCGACCCCATTTTTCGACGTTAATTCGAAAAAATACATGTCAATGAAACTTAATTTTAATATAAAATTTAATTAGTATATACATTAATTAAAAAAAAATTAAAAATCTTTTTTTGTTTTAATGCATCCCTGGCTTTTTTGCAACGTTTTAAAGTCAGCTGTTTGATAAGCTGCAAGCGATAGTCAAAAACGCGTGAAACTGTTTGTTTACTTTGAGAGCTTACCAAATTGAAACTAAGTACAAAAACTGAAATCAAAGTAATGGAAAAGAAAGGCCAGGGTATGTAGAGTGATTATATTAAACAAATTTGTTCTCATGTTTTTGAATATGTTTTTGTGTGTATTAATTTGTGTCGTCCAAAGGTAGAGAACACTTAACCAATGTGCCAGTCTCTTATGGTCAATAACTAATTTTGTGCGCAATTGTGCGAGAAAGTAATTATGTAATATTGTAGTGCAAACTGTGTACAAAATATTCCTAAAACTCGTTTTTGCGCCATTTTGCGCCGGTGTGCGCATTTTAATGCATTTGTAGGTGAGGTGGAGTTCACTTATGAAAAGCTGCTCAGTATTTACATTGAGAATAATCGAAGCGCCGCAGCACTTTCGAGTTAGATTTTCGAAGAACTGAAGGCATACAAAATAAGCACGGAGAAAAAGGATGAAATAAATAATAAAGTAAGGAGCTTTTATCTACACATCCAAAAGTATTTGGCAAAATGCGGGAGAAGCATGTCTAAATTTAAGAAAAAGCATAACTTTTGGCTTTTGTCCAAGATGGTTATCAAAGTTGAAAGAACGTCGTCATCGAATTCCATGACTTCAACATCAAGATCAGTTGGACGCCCACCAATTGAATATATAAATGCTGGACCCCGTTTGAAGAGAAAAAATTAGCATCAGATTTAGCTGGCGATCAAGATCACAACACATCTCTTCTTGTGCATGCTGCTGCTCTTTCGGCTGAAAAATCCAACGAAAAAGACACCGCTCAATTGTTGAAAGACACATTTCTTACTCCGAGAAACCCCAATACGGTAAAGAAAAATCTTTTTACCGTAAAGAATGAGTCGGTATCACTAACGGCGGATGAGGCTTTAGCATATCTGCTTGAAAATTCATTAACTAAAAGCCAATTAACTAAAAAGCAATAGCAAATCGTGTGATCTTCTTCCAGCTTACAACAAAGTAAGAGAAGCTTAATCTAAATGTAGGCCTCTGGATATTACTGTAACCGAAACAGTTGCTCAAGTCCCATTGCAAAGCCTTCAAGATCACACTAGTTTCCGCATAATTCAAATGCAAGATGCATTTTCAATAGAAATAGATGTGGAAGAAGATTAATAATAAATTCGTTGTAACTTGAAAAACTTAAACATTCATCCCTCTCTAAGTATTAAGTTTAGGTGTAAAAATATTAAATTGTAAGAATTTTAATAACATATTCTATCATAATGGACTACGTGTTAAAAATCAATATTAGCGAATCTTTTCTTTTATGGGCGTTTGGTGTGGGCGTGGTCGGATCGGTCTAAAATTAAGATATATATGTAAGATTAATAATAATGTATCGTTTATTAATAGTGTTTTTCGAATAAGAGTACCAAGTGTATGATTTAAGATGTGTAATTAATGAGTCTGTTCTTCCGACTTTTTGTTCAACTTTTCGCTTCTACTTCCAACAACCGACTGCCATATCGATAACCCCCTATCGATTAGCTCTTTTAAATATCAATTACGTCTGGTTATATCGCTTAGGTCTTATCGATGGTATCTTAAGTTCAAATGTTAATTTAGCTGGGATAGTGCTAACTACTTGATACCCTGTCTTTTACATTCGGCCCTCCTGCTCATCTTCATCTGTCCCAGATGATAATATATCCTCGTTCTCTGAGACAAAACGCCATAGCTTCATATTGTCACTGCTCGTTGCGGTGATGTTTGGCCCCTCGACTTGAGCAACCTTTCTGACGTCGTAGCGACCGTTCCGCTTTACCTTTGTGACTTCATATGGGCCTAGATACTCGCTGGCCAACTTGCGTCCTGCGACGAACTGCGTCCTCTTGATCGCGACCATGTCTCCTAGTCTGTAGCCGTGCTCAGCTCGTCGTTTTTTATCATAATTGCGCTTGTATACCTCTTGCGCCTTCTCAATGTTTTGTTTCGCTTGGTCACGCAGTTCTTGGCGCTCGTTGTTAAACTGCGTAACCAACTCCTCGTTGAGCACCTCCAATAGTCGACTTTCAGCTTGTCTGTGCATCTTTGTCCCAAACATGACCTCGAATGGCGACGACTTCAACGTAGAATGCACATGCGAATTAATCGCCATCAGGACCTGTGGCACATGCTTGTACCTCTTCGTTGACTCCTGAGCTGAGAGCTTTGCGATGATACCCAAAATTGAACAATCGTTGTACACACATGTTCGACTTTGTTCTCGTTGAGAAACTCGCTGAATGCGTTGGATGTAAACGCTGCTCCTCTGTCGCTGACTATGAGCTTGGGAAAACCAAACACAAATGACCAATCGCTCAGCCTCTTCACAACTTCTTCGTGACCTGTTGACTTAGTTGGGAACAGCCATACAAACATGGAGAACGCATCTACCACAGCAAAAATGTACTTGTATTGCTTGGCTGTCGCATCCATTGGTCCCAAATGATCAACGTGCAGCGTGTGTAGTGGTGTGTCACCCTTGTCAATGCAATGAAGATAGCCTTCTTGTTTGCCCAACTTTTTGCTGAAAATTATACAACTGATACAATTAGTAATCAACTTATTTACTTTCCGTTCAAGGTGCGGAATCCAGTATTGCTGCTGAACTGAGTGCATTGTCTTCGCTGTGGAGAAATGACCAACTTCATGCGATCCTTGAATGATTTCCCTTTCCATCAGCCTTGGAACCACCAATACGTCATTGCCATTTACAGATTTGAAGAGAAGACCTCCTTTTAGCTTGTAGTCTTGATATGGGTGCTGCTTCAGGATCTCAACTGTGGCTTTGATGAAATCGTCATCCTGCTGTGCTTTCTTTATCCGAGCTGTTAGCTCCGTCGTCACGAACATGCATGTCTGCGGAAAACGACTGAGACAGTCCACGTGTCTCATTCTGTCCCCTGGGCGGTGTACTGCTTTGAATGTAAAGTCCTCCATAGACAGAATCCACTGGGAAACTTCTCTGGGTATATCTGCTTTCGTTGTTGTCTGCTTAAACGCCGCACAGTCAGTGGCAAGATCAAATTTGATCCCCAACAGGTAGTGACGAAACTTCTTGAGTGCGAGGTATGCAGCTTTGACCTGCAAATAGTAACTGTGACGTTTGGACTCAGCTTGTGTAGTCTTTTTACTCCAATAGTAAATCGGGTGGAAATTGCCATCAAACTGCTGCAACAAAACTGCTCCGAAACCTTCTTTGGATGCATCAGTGTGGAGTTCCGTTGGCGCTTCTCGTGAGTATAAATGTAATACAGGTGCGATCACAAGCAGATTCTTTAAGGTTTGTAGCGACTGTTGCTCTGCTTCGCCAATGTTGAAAACTGCTTCCTTCCTGAGTAGATTCGTGAGCGGCCGGGCAACTTGTGCATAGCCAGGGATGAACTTTCTGAAAAAGCCTGTGAGTCCCAGAAATGCTTGAACTGCTTTAATGTCTTTGGGCGTAGCAAACCGACTGACAGCTGCTGTCTTCTCTTTGCCGGGCCAGATTCTCCCGTCCTCAATGATATGGCCAAGAAAGCTAATGCGTGGCTGCATGAAGCTACATTTCTTCCACTTGATCTTTAGGCCAAACTGCGCAGCTGTCTCCAGAACCAACTTCGTCTTCCTCATGCATACGTCGGGCGACGCGGCGTAAACAATTATGTCGTCCATATAAAGCTGCATAGTGTCAGAGTTGATTAATTCTTGAAAAATATAGCTTACGAACCGAATGAACGCAGCTGGCGAGTTCTTGAATCCGAAAGGCGCTTTATTAAACTCGAATAATCCCTCCTTTGTGACGAAGGCCGTATACGACTTGCTTTGCTCTTCCATAGGCACATGGAAAAATCCGTTTTCAAGGTCCATTATGGTAAACCACTTAGCCGACTGCAGCTTTTCCAAGACTTCCTCCATGATCGGGACTGGGAAGCAGTCCAGCAATACCATGCTGTTTAACTTCCTGTAGTCTAAGCAAACTCTAAGTGTACCATCTTTTTTTCTTCACGACGACAACTCTGCTCGCTACATTTGAAGACGACTTGCGCACGATTCCTTGCTCGATCCATTCTTCGACTTGCTTCTTTACGGCACTGGCTTCGTCTGTTGATAAACGACTCGGTGAGTGATGAAACGGCTTGATTACTCCGTCGGGAACTATCTTCAGTTGGATTGGAGACTGCTTTGCAACTTCTGTGGGCATTTGGTAACTGTTTCTTATCATCTGTTCAACGTCTTTTCGATATTGCGGCGGAACTACAAAGGATGACTCTTCAGTTACATTATATATAAGAGCATGCTCATCTGTTGGCACAGGATCTGCGTCAAGCTTCAAAAACGTGTATCCTTGCATATCAGCGACGAAACGGAACTTCTTAATGAAATCATGCCCCAAAAGTGCGTCGAAATCAATCTGGCTACTGGGGACTACTAAAAACTTCTGTTTGGTCTGCAACTTATCCACGGTAACTTCTGCATTAAAGTATCCAACAGGCTTTGTTGATATCTGACCCAGACCGCGCAACATAGTTGTGCACTTCAAAAGTTTAACGTTTTTCATGGTCTTCAACATACTCTCTTTGATTATGGTTACATCTGACCCTGTATCTACAAGACAGTCAACTACAATGCCGTTTATTTGAATTTTTTCATGCGACTGCGATCCAAAATGACGCGAACTTTATCAACTTTATCAGCTTCATACGGACAGTTACGCGAAATGTGACCATTCTGATTGCACTTAAAACACTTCGTTTCGGCTTTGCAGTCTTTGCGTTTGTGTTCTCCTGATCCACAGTTATAGCAATATTCTTTTTTACCGCTTTGCCCACTTTGCTGCTTGAAACTCGTTTTATGCTGTTCTTTATTGCCCTCCTTCTCCGATATGTTCAAACGATCATAGATATCGAACTCTTCTTTCAAGGCCCTGAAGGTCTTACAGCGATACATGGCATACTTATACTCGTTTCTTATGTCCAGACCGTTCACAATATGGCTTATAACAGCCGCGTCTTCAACATGTCCGACTGCTGCTATTTTTCTCATCTGCAGCAAGTACTCGTGCATCGACTCACTACTCTTCCTCTCTCTTTCTTGCAGCAGCTTATGAATGTCTGCACTGTTATAGCTACATGTGAATTCATCCAATAATACGTTCTTGAGTTCCTCATAGGTGCACACGCATTCAGCTTCAAGGAAAAGCTTAGCTGCACCGGTCATTTTTCCTCTGGCCTGTACATACTTTTGCTTTTCAGTAAGCCCATATGCGTCGGCATTTTTTTCGAAAATCTCAAACCATTTTTCTATGGGAACCGATTTTCCATCACAATCGCTCACAACTTTTGTAAAATTATCTGGAGCGATCTTCATTTGGATTTCTCGTTGCTCATCGCAAAGCACTTTCAAACTTAGCAGCTTTATCATTTGATCAATTTTGTCCTCAGTATTGTTTTCCGCATTTTAAAAATCTTTCATCTCGTTTGCACTCGGGCGCGACGTTCCTGGTACAGCTTCTTCCTTCTCCCTCTCTTTCCAGTGCAACGGCGGCGGTGTTTGCATCATTTTGCGGCTCTTTTCGACTTGTGTCTGTGTACCCGACGAGTGCTTGTCTTTTCTGTTTATAAGTGTGTATCACACACAACGTGTCTGTGCGTGTTTTTCTGCTTATGTACGTACTGCGCACGGACAAGGCGACGCTGCGGCGCGACTATGAATTTCACAATTTTCCAACCGAATTAAACGACCGATCTTTTATTAAACTCCGTGTCTACTGTTATGCTCACAGAATTTGGATTGTTCAACTTAATGTTAATAGCCACCAACAACAACTTTACAACTTTATGTAGCTACAAACAACAACTTTAACAACTTTTCAACAATCCTCTTCTTGCATCAGCTTCTGCTTTCTTCTGTTTTTTCTTCACACACCCGAGCTCTGTATTCGACGCGGACGAGCCCCCAAATGTAAGATTAATAATAATGTATCGTTTATTAATAGTGTTTTTCGAATAAGAGTACCAAGTGTATGATTTAAGATGTGTAATTAATGAGTCTGTTCTTCCGACTTTTTGTTCAACTTTTCGCTTCTACTTCCAACAACCGACTGCCATATCGATAACCCCTATCGATTAGCTCTTTTAAATATCAATTACGTCTGGTTATATCGCTTAGGTCTTATCGATGGTATCTTAAGTTCAAATGTTAATTTAGCTGGGATAGTGCTAACTACTTGATACCCTGTCTTTTACATAAATACATATATACACGTCGATAATATTTTGTGTACAAAATTTGAAGTCTCTAGCTTTGTTATTTTAATTTACGTCAAAAAATGGGATCGCTGGCCCACAGTGCGTTGCCGTGGTTTAAAGTCCAAAATAAAGAAGTCCCAACGGATCAAGAAACACAAAAGCGAACGGAGACTCAAGTGTGTATACCAAAAAGTGCGTATGCCAAGCCGTACAAAATCGCGAGTGTGTATACCAAAAAGTGTATATACCAAGCCTTAGAAAATCGTGAGTGTGTGTGTGTGTGAATAGCAACTCGGAGGGATACATAAAAGAAAACGAAAAAAGAAAGACAGGGACAACAGCATTGTCGTCGTAGTTGCTTTGTGCATGAGTCGATCGACAGTTACAAATTTCGCACTGTGGGACAATAAGTATGAAAAATGAGTGGAAATATGAATTTCAATATTGAGAAACTGGACGAAAACAATTGTAGCACATGGGAAGTTTTGATGAGAAGTGTTCTCATATATAATGATTTGTGGACAATCGTCAGTGGTAAAATTGAGCTTGGTGAAAGTGCAACAAATGAGCAACGCACAGGAATATTTGCGGAAATTCCAGGTGGTATACGAGGCTTTAGCAGAGGTCAACATAAAGGTTGATGAAATGATCTTATCAGTTGTGTTGCTAAATGGTTTGCCTAAATCGTATGAAAGTTTTGTTGTTGCGATTGAGACGCGAGATGATTTGCCGAGCTTGAACATGCTAAAAATAAAAATTTCTGAAGAAGCGAATAGGCAGGAAGATAGCATTAGCAAGGAAATTACAAGTAGCGCGGAACTACACGTTAGTTATGACAACAACAATTTTAAGAAAAACTTTAAGTAGGGCAAAAAGTGTGTTAAGTGCGGAAAGGAAGGGCATTTTAAATCGGAATGCCGTGCTAAAAAGCAAGCAGGAAGGAGCAAACAACAAGGGCGGAAACAGTAAAAGCGGGAAAGATTGGGTACAATGCTTTGCGTAACCGAATATGCCAAAGTGGAACCAGAAAAATATGTACCAATCCTAAATTTAGCTATGCCAAATGACCAGATGTTAAATGCATGGTGCATAGACAGTGGCGCAACGGCGCATCTATGTTGTGACAAGGAACGCTTTGTGTCGTTCACGGAAGATAATCAAAAAAGTATTTTTAGCCGGCGGTAAATCACTTATTGCTGAAGGGCATGGAACTGTTCAAGTAAAGTTCGGTGATGGATCCGTTACGCTGGAAAATGTTATCTTGGTACCAGATTGGCAGTACAATTTTATATCGGTCACAAAACTATTAAAACATGGAACAAAAGTTGTGTTTGAGAAAAATCAAGCGATGATTTTTGAAAACGGAAAAATAGTTATAAAGGCACATCTGGAAAATGGATTGTTTATGGTTCAGGACAATCAGGAAAAGTGTATGAACATTGTAAATGTTGAGGCAGATGCATTCAAATGGCACAATAGGTTCGGCCATGTACATTTTGACGCATTAAAGGAAATGGTTAATAAGGAGATGGTAATAGGTCTCAAGGGCATACACAAGCCAAAACAAGTGTGTGCAACATGCGCAATAAGTAAAATTTGCGTGCAACCATTTCAATCGAGCACAAACAGGTCAAAGGGCGTACTAGACTTAATACATACTGATGTATGCGGTCCAATGCAAAAGCAGTCAATGGGAGGCAATCGATATTTCGCCATATTTATTAATGATTGTTCAAGATATATATCAGTAAGTTTCCTAAAAACCAAAGATTAGGTTTTCGAGGCTTTTAAAAATTTAAAAGTCAAGTTGAGTGCCAAACTGGGAGAAAAGTCAAGGTTTTACGAAGCGACAATGGCCGGGAATACATATCCAACGTTTTTCACAATTACCCAAACCAAAATGGAATACCATATACACCTCAACAAAACGGAGTTGCAGAAAGGGCCAACAGAACATTGGTAGAAATGGCAAGAAGTATGCTGTTGCATGCTGGGTTGAGTGAATGCTATTGGGCAGAAGCGATTCGAACTGCCACGTATTTGTGAAATAGAGTGGCAAGCAGCTGCTTGAGCGGGGTGACACCTTTTGAAATATGGACAGGTAGAAAGCCAGTTGTATCGCATTTAAGAGTTTTTGGCTCAGTAGCGATTGCTCTAGATAAAACAAAGAAATCAAAGTTCGCACAGAAAGGCTTAGAGCATATAATGGTGGGCTACTCCGATACGGCCAAAGCATACCGTTTGGTCAGTAAAGAAACCAGGAAACTCGTAGAGAGTAGGGATGTCATTTTTGTAGAACCTGAAGGGGGCAAACTAGATGCATCAGGTTCCAATGACATGGCATCAATTGAGGTTCAACAAAACCAGGATTCTGAACCCGATATAGATTGCGAGCAATTTAAAGATGTAGAAAATGAGCCAGAAAATCAGGAGGAGACTAGGTCCAGTAATGACATTCTTGTAATTCCAGAACCAATAAGAGGACCAGGACGCCCAACCATAGTACGGACGGGCAAACCAGGACAACCGAGGAAGCAGTATCATATGCTCAATGCGATACTGGCAGCAGACGTACAAGTTCCACAAAACTACGCACAAGCTGAACGGTCTACTGAAGGCGAGATATGGAAAGCATCAATGAAGGACGAGTACGAATCTCTCGTGAAGAACGGCACGTGGTCGCTTACTAAATTGCCTAGCGGGAAAAAGTCCATTGGATGCAGATAGGTTTACGCAGTCAAGTCCAATCCGGATGGAAGCGTGAACAGGCTCAAATCACGTCTGGTGGCGAAAGGTTGTAGCCAACGCTACGGGATCGACTACAAGGAAACATTTGCACCAGTTGTACGCCATGCAACTATCAGGTTGATAATTGCACTTGCAGTCGAACATGGTCTCCACCTACATCAAATGGATGTTGTCACGGCGTATCTCAACGGCGAATTGGAAGATGAGACAGCCCGAGGGCTTCATCAGCGAAGTTCACCAAAATCACGTTTTGAGGTTTCACAAAAGCATATATGGGCTAAAACAATCAGGAAGAGTGTGGAACTCTATGTTGGATGCAACGCTGAGGCGCATTGGTTTTATACCGACTGTCAACGAACCCTGTCTGTGTTGTAAGCCAGGTAAAAATATGTGTCTAATAGCTGTCTACGTAGATGACATTATTTTGGCGTGTAAGGACCTAGATGATATATCTGATATCAAGATAAAGATCGCAGCAGAATTTGATGTGGTTGACATCGGGCCTATGCAATACTTTTTAGGTATTGAGGTGAAACGTGAAGGCAGTACTGGTGCGATTTCAATCAGCCAACGGAAGTATATTAGAGAGTTGCTCGAACAGTACAATATGAAAGATTGTCGACAGACGTCCACGCCGCTAAAAGCTGGTTACCAGGTGGCATGCAACAAAGAGGACTGCCGCAGGGTCGACATCACATCGTTCCAAGAGCTAATTGGAGAGTTATCTTATCTTGCAGTTATGACTCGTCCGGACATTGCGCATTCGGTGAACAAATTAGCACAACGTAACAAGGATCCTCATTCCGAGCATGAAGCGGCAGCCAAGCACATCCTTCGATATTTGGCAAAAACTATCGACTGGGAGATATGCTACACAAAGCAAGGAAAGGCAATTGAGTGTTTTGTTGATGCAGATTGGGCAAGTGATATGACGAACCGAAAGTCATTCACTGGCTATGTATGCATGTTGGCAGGAGGAGCGGTTTCTTGGGAGTCAAGAAAGCAATCGACGGTTGCGCTCAGTTCCACGGAGGCAGAGTACATAGCCTTATCATCTGCAGCAAAAGAGGCGATATACTTTCGCAGCCTACTCATTGACTTGAAGCTGATGTCCCAGGAGTCAGCTATTCAGATGTACGGCGACAACATTGGAGCACAGAAGCTTGCTAGAAACCCCATGTTTCATGCACGTACAAAACACATCGACGTCAAGATACATCATATTCTCGAGGTTCTGAAGAGAGGTGAAGTCGACATTGCGTATCTACCAACCGATGAGATGATAGCAGATGTCCTCACAAAGAACTTAGCCAAGGTTAAGCACCATAAATTTGTATTCGCATTTGGTTTAAAAGATAGTTTATAAGTTGCTTGACATGTTATCGAATATTAGTTAAGTATATTTTAAGTTTGTAAACATGCGTTGTTTTGAGGAGGAGTGTCCGCCACGATAATTAGTTATCGATCCCTAACAACACTGCGCATGTGCCCTGCTGCATATCGATGTTCTCATATTGATGTTCTTCTTTCGGCGTCAAACTCTTGCGTACGTTACTCGGAAGCACATATAATTCTGTTAACTGATCTTCTGCTGTATTAAAAATAAAATAACTTTAACAAATTCCGATATTGCTAACCTTTTTGCTTCATTTTTTCAAATTTGCTACTCTGCTCCTTCTAATAACCTGCCCTCTATTCTCTCTACACCTAACGACTTTCGCGCCGCTCACTCATATCCAATCCCTTTAAACAGTGCAAGTTGTATCCATCCCCCTTTATTGATTATGGTGGTTTTTTAACTAATTTGAAATCATGTAAATTTTCTTTCTCCACTGGTCCAGATATGGTTCCCAGTGTCGTTCTTAAACTTTGTGCGGATTCTATTTGCATGCCTCTCTTAAAGCTTTTAACCTCTCTCTCGGGCTTAGTGATTTTCCACCGTCTGGAAAGAATCTTATATAATTCCCATTCATAAAAAGGGGTTTAAGTCAGATGTTTCAAACTACCGTTGTATCTCCAATTTATGTGCCATTCCTAAACTCTTCGAAAAAATTATTACTTCTCAGCTCCAACACTTTTGTAGTTCCCTGTTTTCAGAATCACAGCACGGATTTGTAAAACGTCGCTCTGTTCCGTCTAACCTCCTAGAATTTTCCACATATGTAACTGCCGGACTTGCAAAACAATGTCAAACTGATGTAGTTTATAGTAATTTTATTTAATTTTTTTTTATTTTATTTTATTTAGTTTTTTTAGTTTTTTCTCTTTTGTAGTGACTAGACGCGTTTTTGTTTTGCGCTCCGCTTTTTTCCTTTTTTTTTTGCACAAACAACCGGTGTTTTCGTAAATAAACTTTAATTAACTTCCTAACCAGCCTACAATCTGGAAATTTGTTCTATTCCGCGAGTGCATGCCTTTTGATCTGTGTTAAAACATTATTTAACTTTTTATTTTTCGGCGTCGGCTTATTGTTTTGTGTTGTTGCAGCAAGTACGCATTACATTGCATTACAGCCCGCTCTCGTCTTGTAGCTTTTGTTGTGTTATCAGTCTCTCCCTGTCACCTAAACTTAAATAACTGCTCTTTCTCTCTCGCTCTCGAACTTTCTGTTCAGTAGCTGTCTCTCTCTCATTAGCTGCTGCTGCAACTGCACTCCTCTCCTCCTATTAGCGTTTGTCTGGCACACTGGACTGATAGCAATTTGTTTTGAAATATTATTTAATTTTATTTTTCTTCAAATTTGTTATTATGGAGTTTTCTGTTGTATGTGCCAAAAAAACCTGTGGGAAAGAGATCACCCATGATCAGCCGAGTATCCCCTGTGGCTTTGCGATAGCATACTGCACGCAAAATGCGCTGGGTTTGGTAGTCTGCAACTGCTGAATGAGTCTCCGAGGCGTAAAAGGGTCACTCCGCGGGATCTGCAAGTGCCAACTGTCTCGTTGTCCGCTCGTTGCCGAAAAATAGTCTCCGACCACTCCAAGTGTGCAGCAGCCGATTTCGTTTGCCACTTCAAGGTCAACAGATGCTGGCGATGCAGATTCGCTAGCCGAATTCATCGCCTCGTAGACCATTGCTCACTAGCTGTCCCGTCCATTCCGATCCCACCAGACGTTCCGGACCTCCGGATATTGCCACCACAGGTACTAAGCCTGTGGTGCCTAAGCCACTGGTGGGGTTCCCACCAAAACGACAAGTTTTGTCTCACGGCTGGCCCCTGACCTCACATCTAATGATGTAACTGCTTTTATAAAAAGCAAAATAAAAGCCGTCGGCTTAAAGGTGGAGAAGTTTAATTTATCTTATGCCAGGGAGATAGCTTCATTCAAGGTAAGTGTCCCCCCAACTCATTTTCGGCTACGAGCCGCGCGTCATGCGGCAGCTCCCTTCGGTCTGTTGGGCGGGAGGAGGGCTGCGTTTTGCCTGGGATCCGCGCGTAACAGCCTTTTGCTGAAGTCACACTGGCCACTTGATGGTTCAGTAATTGTATCGCCTCTTGAAAGATGCAGTCATTGCCCGAAATACTGCTATTTTTAATGTTCTTCTTAAGTCTGAAACGAATACGTCTAAAGCGTAGTCCATGGCTTTTTCGTTTAGAATGTCCGCTGCGACCGCATTATGGACCATTATGTTTTTGTTGGTAATGAAAGAGAGCTGCTTCTCAATCTCGTCATAGTATTCCGCCAAGGACAGGTTTCCCTGCCGCATGGTGGCCAGTTTTTGTTGTATCACGCTCACTGGAGTTTTGTCGGAATACGAACTATCCAATCTATTCACAATTGCCTTGAAATTTGAGACTGTGTTGAAAGATGACTGGACGTTATTTGCGGCACCTTTTTTTTTATTCCTGATGATGCCTGTCGCCATGTAATGTCTAGCGCTGCCCCCATAGGGCTCGAAAGTTTTATAGGCCGCCAGCGCTGCCTGGCGCCCAGCGACATAATTTTCCTGTTTGCCGTCGAACTCGGGGACTGACTTGACCATGTCCAATGGCTGATCACACTGGACATCGTGAATTATTGCTATCTCCTTATCCGCTTCAACTTTCGGGGCAGGCGTACCTGTGCTCAACTAACCAATCTCGGCTTGTAATTGCTGTAACACAGTGAAACTAAGCTATCGGACCGCTTAAACAACTTGAGGTCACTATTGGAACTGTTAGGGCTATCGCCCATTAGCACCTTCTTACACCTGGTACTTGTAATGTCCTTATTTCAGGCTGAGGTAAGCTCAGTCCTGTCCAGGGGTCTTTCTACAAGAAATTTGTAGATCGCAGGAACTCTGAAGGGGAGGAGGGTCGACTCGCCTTGGTAAGACAGACAACAGAATACAGGGCGCGTCAAACCTGTAGAGCCGAGAGGGGGGCCCAGGGCGTGTCACACCTGTGGTGGTCGAGGGAGAGGGGCACAGGGCGTGTCACACCTGTGGGGTCAAGAGAGGTGGTTGGCGGATAGTCGCTCGGGTCTCCGCGTAAATTGTACCAACCGTGCTGACTGAGGGACCAAATCCACCATTCACAGTAATAGCACTATATGTTTTCTTCTTTATTTATTTTTTATACCCGATACTCAAAATGAGTAGATTTGTGGTAAAAGTGGATGTGTGTAACGTCCAGAAGGAAGCGTTTCCGACCCCATAAAGTATATATATTCTTGATCAGCATCAATAGCCGAGTCGATTGAGCCCTGTCTGTCTGTCCGTCTGTCCGTCCGTCCGTCTGTCCGTCTGTCCGTCCCTATCAGCGCCTAGTGCTCAAAGACTATAAGAGCTAGAGCAACGACATTTTGTATACAGACTTCTGTAATATGTCACTCTTACAAGTGTATTTCAAAACTTCGCCCCGCCCACTTCCGCCCCCACAAAGAACGAAAATCTGTGGCATCCACAATTTTAAGAATACGAGAAAACCAAAAACGCAGAATCGTAGAGAATGATTTTATCTTCTAGACTGCAGAATCTGAATCAGATCGTAGCTTTATTATAGCCAGTATGAAGAAAACAATTTCATTTTTTCTCGCCCTGTCTCTCTCTAACACACACGTAGCATAGCCGGCTTTGCATAGCGCAAAACATTAGCGCCTAGATCTCAGAGACTATAAGAGCTAGAGAAACCAAATTTGGTATCCACACTCCTGAAATATCGGACCTTGACGAGTTTGTTTCAAAATTTCGCCACACCCCCTTCCGGCCCCGCAAAGGACGAAAATCTGGAGCATCCACAGATCTCAGAGACTATTAGACCTGACTGTCGAGCTCTCACTGTTACAAAACTATTTGTAATTTTTCACTGCAGAACTCACTGTTGATAGCTCACTGCTACCCCTCACCCCCTTCCACAGCCTTTAACAACGAAAATCTGTGGCAACCAGAGTTTTGAAGATAGGAGAAAATTAAAAACGCACAATCATAGAGAATGGCCATATCTACCAGATTGCCGAACCTTGCCGAATCCGAGTAAGATCGGATTATTATTATAGCCAAAAGTAACAAATCAATTTGCAGTGGCTACGCAGCGCCCGTCGGCACGTTCTGACTGATTTTCTGTCTCTCTCGCACGCACTCTTTGTCGTTTAATTAGCCATACTGACTATGTATCAGGTATAATTGTAGAGTTGCGGTCGCAGCAGCAACTCACAATGTTCCCCCTCGTTTTTATATATATTTTATTTTTTTGAATTTGAATTTTGATTTTAAATATCTCAGCCACAATTACTCAGTATTATTTTATTTTTATTGGGTCGCGATCACCAAAATGCTTGAATAAGATTTTACAAAAAGAGCTCACTTACATGGTTTCCGTGTTTTATTTGATCTAATTATTAGTTTCCTTCAATTAATTATTAATTCCTTTGTGGGTGTTGATGTGGGAAGCGAGGGATTGTCCTTCAGCTTGTTGTTTTTGCTTTCTGAGGCGAGGGATTGCCCGTCAGCCTGTTTTTCCTTTTCGTAGATGTTGATGCCGGGAGCGAGGGATTGCCCTTCAGCTCCTATAAAATTTAGGTTATATTATTAATTTCACCTCACTTGTTATTGGTTACACTTGCGGCGTAAGCTCGCTAATTTAACAGTCTAACAGGTCTATCGCATTTTTTTTTTTTTTTTTTATATTTTTGAGTTTGTATTTGATTATAAAATAATAATACAATTTTTTGTTGTTTGCTGTTACTTTTGGAGCAACTTATACAACAGTCAACAGTCAGGAAAAATTATGATGACTTAAAAAAAATAATTTAAAAAAATGCGTGTTATCAAGGTTGAAGAATTTGGAGGGATATTATTTGGTTCAACTATCTGTCCAGGTTCTGGTCTGATGAACTCGTGAGGTGGCTCAAAGGGGGCCTAGCTGAGGCCACCGGACGGGTCGCAGGTTGCGGATAGCGAACGACCTACCTATATATAGGTCATATAGGTAGGTCAGCTGCGAATAAGCGGACATCCCTAGGGAGAGTACCGAAAATAAGCAGCCCCGGACAGCCAGTGGGTGTTCGCGAAGTAGCAACACTGACGATGCGCTTGTGGTGCCGCCTCGTATAAGTAGCTTACACACTCCTCTATCCCTACACACTACCTACCCACATCCCAACCCCCACATTCAGCTCACACCGGGCCGGACTAAGAGTGTTATTCGACCCGTGCCGAGAGTCAGCCTGGCTGGGGGCCCGGTATATAAAACTAGCCCAGTCGTTAACGGAGAGCTCAGGGACTTGGCAGCCCTCTGTTCTAAGTATGCCTTATCCGGGCAACGTGGATCTCTGCCCGGACGGACCGTACCCCTTCTCTGCAGCTCGTGGGAAAAGAATGGAAGAATCAAAAACAACACAAAATGAGTCTGGCACTCCCCAAATGCCAACAGGGAGCAATCCCAAACAGGGGAAGGCAGCGGCCCAAAGGCCTGGCCCAACCCGCAAATCAGCAGTGAAAACCTGCGCGGCGGAAGACGCTAGGGAGAGCCCAAAGGGGTCCCATCCCGGATTCGGGGTGGGTGGTGAATCGGCTCCCAAAACCGATACCTTGGCAGAGTGGCTATGCAATCCTACGGCTGCTCTGCCTGCTGGGAAAGTGGCGGGTGATGAGTTACCACCTACTAGTGTCCAAGCCAAGCCATTTACATATGCCGACAGAAGGAGTGCTGGCAATATACTCCGTCGGCAGAACGCAAGCCAGCCCAACGGACAAATGGTTAAAGAAGGTCGAGTGGGCCTCGAATGTGCTGCCGAACTTTGGCAAGGAAGCACCGAAGAAGGAAGCCCCTCAGCCAAAGAGGCAGCACTCGCAGGAGACTCCTGGGCCAACACCGAAGCGCTCCAGAGTACTGCAAAATACATCGTTCGCGCAGATTGCCAGAGAAAGGACGCTGATTGGCGTCCTGGACAAAAGCAGCGCGGACTCCCGAATCCAGTGGAAGAACCAGTGGTGGGTGGAAGCGGCACTGGCCGACCGCTGCTTCGAGCTGCTGGAAAAGCAGCCTGGACGTAGCCTGTGAAGACGAGCGCTCCGTACAGCTGTACAAAGCAGCGGTAGCGCAAGTCGGGGAAGTCTACCCAGGGGCGAAGCTCGTCGCTGTAGACTGGAGCGAAGTGCCCAGTAGACCAAGGGCGAGAGTCTGGGTGCCCGCCTCCATGAAGGAGCCGGAACGCATCCTAAAAATGCTGTAGAGATGCAACCCCCACCTCCCAACATCGGACTGGAAGGTGGTCAAAGTTGAGACGACACAGGGCCCTACAAACCAGGCGGTGGTCGTCCTCAACAAAGGGTCGCTGGCCCCGATTGAGGCTGCCAAAGGCGAGCTCAATTTTGGGTTCAGCTCGGTGACCGTAAAGGTCTACAAGTCGGATGCAGCGGCCGGGGCGCGTCCTGTCGACAAGCCAGTCGAGCAGGACGCTGCCTCGGAAATCGAAGCACCCGAAGGCTAGACCCAGAAGGCTACTCCACCGATGGCACGCTGAGATGCGACTTCGAGGCGATGTGTTGCCACGAGGAAGTCGAAGACGATCCAGACGCCGATATTACAGTGGTGGAGAACTCTAAGGATGTCCTTGAGGCTCCTTCAGATAAATCTCCACCACTGTAAAGCAACATCCGCTGCTCTTATACTCCGCCTCGAAGAGAGCGGAGCAGAAGTAGCCCTAATCCAGGAACCTTGGATAGTGGGAGACAAGGTTTGTGGACTAGGGTCGAAGAAGTACAAGATAATTGTAGCTCAACATGAAGGTGAAACCCGCACCTGCATTCTCGCCAGAAAGCACCTTAATATCTTTCTGCTCCATAACTATAGCGATAGCTATATATGTATATATATATATATATATATAGGGGTTTAAATCAGATGTTTCAAACTACCGTTGTATCTCCAATTTATGTGCCATTCCTAAACTCTTCGAAAAAATTATTACTTCTCAGCTCCAACACTTTTGTAGCTCCCTGTTTTCAGAATCACAGCACGGATTTGTAAAACGTCTAACCTCCTAGAATTTTCCACATATGTAACTGCCGGACTTGCAAAACAATGTCAAACTGATGTAGTTTATAGTAATTTTATTTAATTTTTTTTTATTTTATTTTATTTAGTTTTTTTAGTTTGTTCTCTTTTGTAGTGACTAGACGCGTTTTTGTTTTGCGCTCCGCTTTTTTCTTTTTTTTTTGCACAAACAACCGGTGTTTTCGTAAATAAACTTTAATTAACTTCCTAACCAGCCTACAATCTGGAAATTTGTTCTATTCCGCGAGTGCATGCCTTTTGATCTGTGTTAAAACATTATTTAACTTTTTACTTTTCGGCGTCGGCTTATTGTTTTGTGTTGTTGCAGCAAGTACGCATTACATTGCATTACAGCCCGCTCTCGTCTTGTAGCTTTTGTTGTGTTATCAATCTCTCCCTGTCACCTAAACTTAAATAACTGCTCTTTCTCTCTCGCTCTCGAACTTTCTGTTCAGTAGCTGTCTCTCTCTCATTAGCTGCTGCTGCAACTGCACTCCTCTCCTCCTATTAGCGTTTGTCTGGCACACTGGACTGATAGCAATTTGTTTTGAAATATTATTTAATTTTATTTTTCTTCAAATTTGTTATTATGGAGTTTTCTGTTGTATGTGCCAAAAAAACCTGTGGGAAAGAGATCACCCATGATCAGCCGAGTATCCCCTGTGGCTTTGCGATAGCATACTGCACGCAAAATGCGCTGGGTTTGGTAGTCTGCAACTGCTGAATGAGTCTCCGAGGCGTAAAGGGTCACTCCGCGGGATCTGCAAGTGCCAACTGTCTCGTTGTCCGCTCGTTGCCGAAAAATAGTCTCCGACCACTCCAAGTGTGCAGCAGCCGATTTCGTTTGCCACTTCAAGGTCAACAGATGCTGGCGATGCAGATTCGCTAGCCGAATTCATCGCCTCGTAGACCATCGCTCACTAGCTGTCCCGTCCATTCCGATCCCACCAGACGTTCCGGACCTCCGGATATTGCCACCACAGGTACAAAGCCTGTGGTGCCTAAATACTGGTGGGGTTCCCACCAAAACGACAAGTTTTGTCTCACGGCTGGCCCCTGACCTCACATCTAATGATGTAACTGCTTTTATAAAAAGCAAAATAAAAGCCGTCGGCTTAAAGGTGGAGAAGTTTAATTTATCTTATGCCAGGGAGATAGCTTCATTCAAGGTAAGTGTCCCCCCAACTCATTTTCGGCTACGAGCCGCGCGTCATGCGGCAGCTCCCTTCGGTCTGTTGGGCGGGAGGAGGGCTGCGTTTTGCCTGGGATCCGCGCGTAACAGCCTTTTGCTGGTGTCACACTGGCCACTTGATGGTTCAGTAATTGTATCGCCTCTTGAAAGATGCAGTCATTGCCCGAAATACTGCTATTTTTAATGTTCTTCTTAAGTCTGAAACGAATACGTCTAAAGCGTAGTCCATGGCTTTTTCGTTTAGAATGTCCGCTGCGACCGCATTATGGACCATTATGTTTTTGTTGGTAATGAAAGAGAGCTGCTTCTCAATCTCGTCATAGTATTCCGCCAAGGACAGGTTTCCCTGCCGCATGGTGGCCAGTTTTTGTTGTATCACGCTCACTGGAGTTTTGTCGGAATACGAACTATCCAATCTATTCACAATTGCCTTGAAATTTGAGACTGTGTTGAAAGATGACTGGACGTTATTTGCGGCACCTTTTTTTTTATTCCTGATGATGCCTGTCGCCATGTAATGTCTAGCGCTGCCCCCATAGGGCTCGAAAGTTTTATAGGCCGCCAGCGCTGCCTGGCGCCCAGCGACATAATTTTCCTGTTTGCCGTCGAACTCGGGGACTGACTTGACCATGTCCTATGGCTGATCACACTGGACATCGTGAATTATTGCGATCTCCTTATCCGCTTCAACATTCGGGGCAGGCGTACCTGTGCTCAACTAACCAATCTCGGCTTGTAATTGCTGTAACACAGTGAAACTAAGCTATCGGACCGCTTAAACAACTTGAGGTCACTATTGGAACTGTTAGGGCTATCGCCCATTAGCACCTTCTTACACCTGGTACTTGTAATGTCCTTATTTCAGGCTGAGGTAAGCTCAGTCCTGTCCAGGGGTCTTTCTACAAGAAATTTGTATATCGCAGGAACTCTGAAGGGGAGGAGGGTCGACTCGCCTTGGTAAGACAGACAACAGAATACAGGGCGCGTCAAACCTGTAGAGCCGAGAGGGGGGCCCAGGGCGTGTCACACCTGTGGTGGTCGAGGGAGAGGGGCACAGGGCGTGTCACACCTGTGGGGTCAAGAGAGGTGGTTGGCGGATAGTCGCTCGGGTCTCCGCGTAAATTGTACCAACCGTGCTGACTGAGGGACCAAATCCACCATTCACAGTAATAGCACTATATGTTTTCTTCTTTATTTATTTTTTATACCCGATACTCAAAATGAGTAGATTTGTGGTAAAAGTGGATGTGTAACGTCCAGAAGGAAGCGTTTCCGACCCCATAAAGTATATATATTCTTGATCAGCATCAATAGCCGAGTCGATTGAGCCATGTCTGTCTGTCCGTCCGTCCGTCCGTCCGTCCGTCTGTCCGTCCCTATTAGCGCCTAGTGCTCAAAGACTATAAGAGCTAGAGCAACGACATTTTGTATCCAGACTTCTGTGATATGTCACTGTTACAAGTGTATTTCAAAACTTCGCCCCGCCCACTTCCGCCCCCACAAAGAACGAAAATCTGTGGCATCCACAATTTTAAAGATACGAGAAAATTAAAACGTTGAATCGTAGAGAATGAATTTATCTTCTAGACTGCAGAATCTGAATCAGATCGTATTATTATTATAGCCAGAATGAAGAAAAAAATTTCATTTTTTCTCGCCCTGTCTCTCTCTAACACACACATATCATAGCCGGCTTTGCATAGCACAAAACATTAGCGCCTAGATCTCAGAGACTATAAGAGCTAGAGCAACCAAATTTTTTTATCCAGATTCCTATAATATCGGACCTTGACGAGTTTGTTTCAAAATTTCACCCCACCCCCTTCCGCCCCCGCAAAGGACGAAAATCTGGAGCATCCACAGATCTCAGAGACTATTAGACCTGACTGTCGAGCTCTCACTGCTACAAAACTATTTGTAATTTTTCACTGCAGAACTCACTGTTGAGAGCTCACTGCTACAAGTGTGTTTCAAAATTTCGCCCCACCCCCTTCCGCAGCCATAAAAAACGAAAATCTGTGGCAACCACAATTTTGAAGATAGGAGAAAATTAAAAACGCACAATCATAGAGAATGGCCATATCTACCAGATTGCCGAATCTTGCCGAATCCGAATCAGATCGGATTATTATTATAGCCAAAAGTAACAAATCAATTTGCAGTGGCTACGCAGCGCCCGTCGGCACGTTCTGACTGATTTTCTGTCTCTCTCGCACGCACTCTTTGTCGTTTAATTAGCCATACTGACTATGTATCAGGTATAATTGTAGAGTTGCGGTCGCAGCAGCAACTCACAACGTTCCCCCTCGTTTTTATATATATTTTATTTTTTTGAATTTGAATTTTGATTTTAAATATCTCAGCCACAATTACTCAGTATTATTTTATTTTTATTGGGTCGCGATCACCAAAATGCTTGAATAAGATTTTACAAAAAGAGCTCACTTACATGGTTTCCGTGTTTTATTTGATCTAATTATTAGTTTCCTTCAATTAATTATTAATTCCTTTGTGGGTGTCGATGTGGGAAGCGAGGGATTGTCCTTCAGCTTGTTGTTTTTGCTTTCTGAGGCGAGGGATTGCCCGTCAGCCTGTTTTTCCTTTTCGTAGATGTTGATGCCGGGAGCGAGGGATTGCCCTTCAGCTCCTATAAAATTTAGGTTATATTATTAATTTCACCTCACTTGTTATTGGTTACACTTGCGGCGTAAGCTCGCTAATTTAACAGTCTAACAGGTCTATCGCATTTTTTTTTTTTATTTTTGAGTTTGTATTTGATTATAAAATAATAATACAATTTTTTGTTGTTTGCTGTTACTTTTGGAGCAACTTATACAACAGTCAACAGTCAGGAAAAATTATGATGACTTAAAAAAAATAATTTAAAAAAAATGCGTGTTATCAAGGTTGAAGAATTTGGAGGGATATTATTTGGTTCAACTATCTGTCCAGGTTCTGGTCTGATGAACTCGTGAGGTGGCTCAAAGGGGGCCTAGCTGAGGCCACCGGACGGGTCGCAGGTTGCGGATAGCGAACGACCTACCTATATATAGGTCATATAGGTAGGTCAGCTGCGAATAAGCGGACATCCCTAGGGAGAGTACCGAAAATAAGCAGCCCCGGACAGCCAGTGGGTGTTCGCGAAGTAGCAACACTGACGATGCGCTTGTGGTGCCGCCTCGTATAAGTAGCTTACACACTCCTCTATCCCTACACACTACCTACCCACATCCCAACCCCCACATTCAGCTCACACCGGGCCGGACTAAGAGTGTTATTCGACCCGTGCCGAGAGTCAGCCTGGCTGGGGGCCCGGTATATAAAACTAGCCCAGTCGTTAACGGAGAGCTCAGGGGACTTGGCAGCCCCTGTTCTAAGTATGCCTTATCCGGGCAACGTGGATCTCTGCCCGGACGGACCGTACCCCTTCTCTGCAGCTCGTGGGAAAAGAATGGAAGAATCAAAAACAACACAAAATGAGTCTGGCACTCCCCAAATGCCAACAGGGAGCAATCCCAAACAGGGGAAGGCAGCGGCCCAAAGGCCTGGCCCAACCCGCAAATCAGCAGTGAAAACCTGCGCGGCGGAAGACGCTAGGAGAGCCAAAGGGGTCCCATCCCGGATTCGGGGTGGGTGGTGAATCGGCTCCCAAAACCGATACCTTGGCAGAGTGGCTATGCAATCCTACGGCTGCTCTGCCTGCTGGGAAAGTGGCGGGTGATGAGTTACCATCTACTAGTGTCCAAGCCAAGCCATTTACATATGCCGACAGAAGGAGTGCTGGCAATATACTCCGTCGGCAGAACGCAAGCCAGCCCAACGGACAAATGGTTAAAGAAGGTCGAGTGGGCCTCGAATGTGCTGCCGAACTTTGGCAAGGAAGCACCGAAGAAGGAAGCCCCTCAGCCAAAGAGGCAGCACTCGCAGGAGACTCCTGGGCCAACACCGAAGCGCTCCAGAGTACTGCAAAATACATCGTTCGCGCAGATTGCCAGAGAAAGGACGCTGATTGGCGTCCTGGACAAAAGCAGCGCGGACTCCCGAATCCGCAAGAGCCAGTGGAAGTGGGTGGAAGCGGCACTGGCCGACCGCTGCTTCGAGCTGCTGGAAAAGCAGCCTGGACGTAGCCTGTGAAGACGAGCGCTCCGTACAGCTGTACAAAAGCAGCGGTAGCGCAAGTCGGGGAAGTCTACCCAGGGGCGAAGCTCGTCGCTGTAGACTGGAGCGAAGTGCCCAGTAGACCAAAGGCGAGAGTCTGGGTGCCCGCCTCCATGAAGGAGCCGGAACGCATCCTAAAAATGCTGCAAAGATGCAACCCCCACCTCCCAACATCGGACTGGGAGGTGGTCAAAGTTGAGACGACACAGGGCCCCACAAACCAGGCGGTGGTCGTGCTCAACAAAGAGTCGCTGGCCCCGATTGAGGCTGCCAAAGGTGAGCTCAATTTTGGATTCAGCTCGGTGACCGTAAAGGTCTACAAGTCGGATGCAGCGGCCGGGGCACGTCCTGTCGACAAGCCAGTCGAGCAGGACGCTGCCTCGAGATCGAAGCACCCGACGATCACACAGAGACAGACCCAGAAGGCTACTCCACCGATGGCACGCTGAGATGCGACTTCGAGGCGATGTGTTGCCACGAGGAAGTCGAGGACGATCCGGATGCCGATATTACAGTGGTGGAGAACACTAAGGATGTCCTTGAGGCTCCTTCAGATCAATCTCCACCACTGTAAAGCAGCATCCGCTGCTCTTATACTCCGCCTCGAAGAGAGCGGAGCAGACGTAGCCCTGATCCAGGAACCTTGGATAGTGGGAGACAAGGTTTGTGGACTAGGGTCGAAGGAGTACAAGATAATTGTAGCTCAACATGAAGGTAAGACCCGCACCTGCATTCTCGCCAGAAAGCACCTTAATATCTTTCTGCTCCATAATTATAGCGATAGCGACAACACGGCGGCAAGCCTAGAGCTGAAAGGGACACATCTAAGGCTGATGTCGTCCTACATGGCCCATGAGGAAAACGATCCTCCCAACGACCTTGTTCGCAAACTAGCCAGCGACAGCGAGAGGTCGGACATAGACCTATTAATAGGTTGCGATGCCAACGCTCACCACACTCAGTGGGGGAGCTCGAACACAAATGTAAGGGGTGAGTCACTTTTCAGCTTCATCCTTAACTCAAATCTATTTATTTGTAATCGGGGCAACGACCCCACTTTTATAATTAAAAATCGACAGGAGGTTATTGAACTCACCTTAGTGTCTCACAACCTGTTAGACATAGTCAAGAGTTGGCAAGTCCTTGACGACCACTCTTTCTCTGACCACAGATACATCGAGACCATACTATCCCTCGAGTGTCCGAAACCTAAGGACTATATTAATCCCAGGAAAGCCAACTGGGAAAAATATAGCTCATCCCTGGAGGACTTACTCCCCTCCAAAGCACCATCATGCCCGGACACAAAAGACGACCTAGATCGCCTAGTGAACAGGTTCACAGAAGCATGCAACAAAGCCTTCGCGGCAGCATGCCCCTCTAGCAAACCTAGGGAGGAAAAAGAAACCCCTCTGGTGGTCAAAACAAATAGACATCCTACGTAAAAGCTGCAGGACCCTCTTCAACAGGGCCAAAAGCGCGAACGAGGAGAGCCACTGGGCAGACTACAAAATCAGTCTGTCACTATATAAAAAGGAAACAAGGAAAGCAAAAAGGGCCTCTTGGCAAAAATTTTGCTCGGAAATTGAGGAAACGTCAGAGGCCGCAAGGCTTCGCAAGATTCTCTCAAAAACTAACCCCTCGGTAGGGTATCTTAAAAGGAATGACGGCACGTGGACCAACTCCAGTGAGGAGTCCCTACACATTCTACTAGACACGCATTTCCCAGGGTGCACAGCCGTCGAGACGGTACATCTCCCAGGAGAGGGACCGGTAACCTCGATGAATCACATCCTCACAAAACGTAACATAAGCTGGGCAATAAACAGCTTCAACCCGTTCAAATCGCCAGGCCCAGACCACGTAATACCGGCCCAACTTCAGAAGGCCGGGGATACGGCCATCAACTGGCTACAAGGTATCTTCAGGAAGATACTGGCTGTGGGTACAATCCCGCGAACATGGCTTAAGGCAAAGATAGTCTTCATTCCCAAGCAGGAAAAGCCTCGCACTCAACTGCAAAAGACTTTTGACCAATCAGCCTATCGTCCTTCCTCCTCAAAACCTTTGAGAGACTCGTCGGGCTGCAACTGAGGACAACTATACACCCTCAGTTGCTGTCAGGCGCACAGCACGCCTACCGGAAAGGAAAGTCCACGGAAACGGCTCTTCATGAAGTGATCTCAGCGGTAGAGAAAGAGTACTCACTCATAGCCTTTCTCGATATTGAGGGAGCTTTCAACAACGTTGTACCGGGCGCCATTGCAGAAGCCCTGACTGACCTGGGGTGGACCGTCACTTGGTGATGCTCATTGATCAATTGCTCACATGCAGGACGGTGACATCATCGATGGGATCGTCCGCCCAGTCAAGGTATGTCAACAGAGGCACCCCGCAAGGTGTCCCTGTCTCCTCTTCCGTGGAACAAAGCAGTCAACAAGATTCTATGTGACCTAGAAGGGGGGGGCTGCAAAGACGTGGCCTATGCGGACGACGTTGCGATTATCTTCTCGGGGAAATACCCCCAAACACTGTGCGACTTAATGACCGCAAAGCTAGCGCAACTGTCGGATTGGACAGAATCGCGCGGTCTGGGAGTAAATCCCTCAAAAACATAACTCGTATTATTCACAAATAAGTACAAGGTCCCGCCCCTCAACCTTCCAATACTACAAGGATGCAGGCTCTCCTTTAGCGACAGTGCCAGTTACTTAGGGTTGGTAATTGACAAGAAGCTTAACTGGAACCTGAATATCAAAGACAGAGTGAAGAAGGCAATGACTGCACTCTACATATGCAAAAAAGCTATTGGGCTAAGATGGGGTATGATCCCAAGCATAGTCCAATGGATATATCAAGCTATAGTTAGACCAATACTACTCTACGGAGTTACGGTGTGGTGGCCGGCCCTATCAAAAAGAGCGATCACCAAGCAACTGGGCAAAGTCCAGCGAACTGCCGCCCTATGTATCAGCGGAGCTCTTCGCACCACCCCAAATGATGCGCTAAATGCCATCCTATGCCTACAGAGCCTTGACCTCGCAGGAAAGGAACGGGCAGAAGCAGCAGCAATACGTCTAAGAGACTCAGATCAATGGGTGACACAGTGCATAGGTCACTCAGCCATATTAAATAATAGCAATACCGTCCCCTCAAAACAGACTACCAAGTTCCAAGAGAGTACACAGTCACTCCCTTCGACACAATCATCCCTCACAGAGACGAATGGCTCGAGGGACTACCAGGCCCAGATGGGGCCATAAACATCTTCACAGATGGATCAAAGCTGGACGACAGAGTCGGAGGGGGAATCTACTCTGAACAGCTAAACATAAGGCATTCCTTCCGGCTCCCAGATCACTGCAGCGTCTTTCAAGCGGAAGTCATAGCAATCAGGGAGGCACTAGACTGCCTATAAGCGGTTGCCGTTACGGCAACCAAGCTAAACATTTATAGCGATAGCCAGGCTGCGATCAAATCGCTAAGTGCGATTTCCTCGAACTCGGCCACCGTGGCAGACTGCCGCAAATCTCTGCACGAGATGGCTCAGCAATTTGCTATTAGCCTGATTTGGGTCCCGGGCCACCGGGACATCGAGGGCAACTGTATAGCGGACGAGCTGGCCAGATCTGGCACTTCAATCCCCCTTCTCCAAGACAAGGAGAATATCTGTATGCCAATGGCCACCTGTAAGCTTATTATAAAAGAGCAATACAAGCGACTAACAAACGATATGTGGCAAATAGTGCCACGATGTCGCATAACTCGGCAAACATGGCCGACCATGGACAAGAAGCGCACCTCCGAGCTCTGCAAGCTAAGCAGGAAAAGGTGCAGCGTAGTCATACGTTCCCTCATGGGACACTGGCTAATAGGCACCTACGCTAACAGGCTGGGGGCCCCACATAATGATTTTGCCGCAGCTGTAGAGACGAGGAAGAGGAGGAGACAGTGGAACACCTGTTCTGCTCCTGCCCAGCTCTCAGCAGAAGAAGGCTACAGCACTTGGACTCAGCCTTTCTACACGACATTTTAGAGATGTCCAAACTATGTCCCAGGAAAATAGCGAACTTTGTGAGAGCATCTGGAAGGGATAATTGCTGACAGGAAGTCTCACAATGCAGGAAGGAATGATCCTATGCGGTATCACAACAGGCCGAAACCGGCCTAAGTGTGACGGGCTCCGAGCGAGCACGGCAGCCACCTCAACCTAACCTAACCATCTGTCCAGGTTTCCAGGGTAGAGGTCCTATTAGATCATCCTGTTGGGCAGGTCGACTGGGTGTATTCTGGCCAGCCTACGCCGGTATCTTGTTCTTGCAAGACGCCTCGCCAGTATATTAGGGTGGCTTCTGAGCCTACAAATATGGTTCTTCGCTTGATTGTTGATTCTGGTCTGATGAGCTCGGATGAGCCACCGGACGGGTCGCAGGTTGCGGATAGCGAACGACCTACCTATATATAGGTCATATAGGTAGGTCAGCTGCGAATAAGCGGACATCCCTAGGGAGAGTACCGAAAATAAGCAGCCCCGGACAGCCAGTGGGTGTTCGCGAAGTAGCAACACTGACGATGCGCTTGTGGTGCCGCCTCGTATAAGTAGCTTACACACTCCTCTATCCCTACACACTACCTACCCACATCCCAACCCCCACATTCAGCTCACACCGGGCCGGACTAAGAGTGTTATTCGACCCGTGCCGAGAGTCAGCCTGGCTGGGGGCCCGGTATATAAAACTAGCCCAGTCGTTAACGGAGAGCTCAGGGACTTGGCAGCCCCCTGTTCTAAGTATGCCTTATCCGGGCAACGTGGATCTCTGCCCGGACGGACCGTACCCCTTCTCTGCAGCTCGTGGGAAAAGAATGGAAGAATCAAAAACAACACAAAATGAGTCTGGCACTCCCCAAATGCCAACAGGGAGCAATCCCAAACAGGGGAAGGCAGCGGCCCAAAGGCCTGGCCCAACCCGCAAACCAGCAGTGAAAACCTGCGCGGCGGAAGATGCTAGGGAGAGCCTAAAGGGGTCCCATCCCGGATTCGGGGTGGGTGGTGAATTGGCTCCCAAAACCGATACCTTGGCAGAGTGGCTATGCAATCCTGCGGCTGCTCTGCCTGCTGGTAAAGTGGCGGGTGATGAGTCACCATCTACTAGTGTCCAAGCCAAATCTTTTACATATGCCGATAGAAGGAGTGCTGGCAATATACTCCGTCGGCAGAACGCAAGCCAGATGTCCAGCCCAACGGACAAATGGATAAAGAAGGTTGAGTGGGCCTCGAAGGTGCTGCCGAACTTCGGCAAGGAAGCACCGAAGAAGGAAGCCCCTCAGCCAAAAAGGCAGCGCTCGCAAGAGACTCCTGGGCCAACACCGAAGCGCTCCAGAGTACTGCCTAACACTTCGTTCGCGCAGATTGCCAGAGAAAGGACGCTGATTGGCGTCCTGGACAAAGGCAGCGCGGACTCCCGAATCCCTAAGAACCAGTGGAAGTGGGTGGAAGCGGCACTGGCCGACCGCTGCTTCGAGCTGCTGGAAAAGCAGCCTGGACCCCCCCCCCCGTCTGCAAAGACATGGGCTGGTACCAGGGCTGCATAAAAATCGTAGCCTGTGAAGACGAGCGCTCCGTACAGCTGTACAAAGCAGCGGTAGCGCAAGTCGGGGAAGTCTACCCAGGGGCGAAGCTCGTCGCTGTAGACTGGAGCGAAGTGCCCAGTAGACCAAAGGCGAGAGTCTGGGTGCCCGCCTCCATGAAGGAGCCGGAACGCATCCTAAAAATGCTGCAAAGATGCAACCCCCACCTCCCAACATCGGACTGGAAGGTGGTCAAAGTTGAGACGACACAGGGCCCCACAAACCAGGCGGTGGTCGTGCTCAACAAAGAGTCGCTGGCCCCGATTGAGGCTGCCAAAGGTGAGCTCAATTTTGGATTCAGCTCGGTGACCGTAAAGGTCTACAAGTCGGATGCAGCGGCCGGGGCACGTCCTGTCGACAAGCCAGTCGAGCAGGACGCTGCCTCGGAGATCGAAGCACCCGACGATCACACAGAGACAGACCCAGAAGGCTACTCCACCGATGGCACGCTGAGATGCGACTTCGAGGCGATGTGTTGCCACGAGGAAGTCGAGGACGATCCGGATGCCGATATTACAGTGGTGGAGAACACTAAGGATGTCCTTGAGGCTCCTTCAGATCAATCTCCACCACTGTAAAGCAGCATCCGCTGCTCTTATACTCCGCCTCGAAGAGAGCGGAGCAGACGTAGCCCTGATCCAGGAACCTTGGATAGTGGGAGACAAGGTTTGTGGACTAGGGTCGAAGGAGTACAAGATAATTGTAGCTCAACATGAAGGTAAGACCCGCACCTGCATTCTCGCCAGAAAGCACCTTAATATCTTTCTGCTCCATAATTATAGCGATAGCGACAACACGGCGGCAAGCCTAGAGCTGAAAGGGACACATCTAAGGCTGATGTCGTCCTACATGGCCCATGAGGAAAACGATCCTCCCAACGACCTTGTTCGCAAACTAGCCAGCGACAGCGAGAGGTCGGACATAGACCTATTAATAGGTTGCGATGCCAACGCTCACCACACTCAGTGGGGAGCTCGAACACAAATGTAAGGGGTGAGTCACTTTTCAGCTTCATCCTTAACTCAAATCTATTTATTTGTAATCGGGGCAACGACCCCACTTTTATAATTAAAAATCGACAGGAGGTTATTGACCTCACCTTAGTGTCTCACAACCTGTTAGACATAGTCAAGAGTTGGCAAGTCCTTGACGACCACTCTTTCTCTGACCACAGATACATCGAGACCACACTATCCCTCGAGTGTCCGAAACCTAAGGACTATATTAATCCCAGGAAAGCCAACTGGGAAAATATATAGCTCATCCCTGGAGGACTTACTCCCCTCCAAAGCACCATCATGCCCGGACACAAAAGACGACCTAGATCGCCTAGTGAACAGGTTCACAGAAGCATGCAACAAAGCCTTCGCGGCAGCATGCCCCTCTAGCAAACCTAGGGGGAAAAAGAAACCCCTCTGGTGGTCAAAACAAATAGACATCCTACGTAAAAGCTGCAGGACCCTCTTCAACAGGGCCAAAAGCGCGAACGAGAGAGACCACTGGGCAGACTACAAAATCAGTCTGTCACTATATAAAAAGGAAACAAGGAAAGCAAAAAGGGCCTCTTGGCAAAAATTTTGCTCGGAAATTGAGGAAACGTCAGAGGCCGCAAGGCTTCGCAAGATTCTCTCAAAAACTAACCCTCGGTAGGGTATCTTAAAAGGAATGACGGCACGTGGACCAACTCCAGTGAGGAGTCCCTACATTCTACTAGACACGCATTTCCCAGGGTGCACAGCCGTCGAGACGGTACATCTCCCAGGAGAGGGACCGGTAACCTCGATGAATCACATCCTCACAAAACGTAACATAAGCTGGGCAATAAACAGCTTCAACCCGTTCAAATCGCCAGGCCCAGACCACGTAATACCGGCCCAACTTCAGAAGGCCGGGGATACGGCCATCAACTGGCTACAAGGTATCTTCAGGAAGATACTGGCTGTGGGTACAATCCCGCGAACATGGCTTAAGGCAAAGATAGTCTTCATTCCCAAGCAGGAAAAGCCTCGCACTCAACTGCAAAAGACTTTTGACCAATCAGCCTATCGTCCTTCCTCCTCAAAACCTTTGAGAGACTCGTCGGGCTGCAACTGAGGACAACTATACACCCTCAGTTGCTGTCAGGCGCACAGCACGCCTACCGGAAAGGAAAGTCCACGGAAACGGCTCTTCATGAAGTGATCTCAGCGGTAGAGAAAGAGTACTCACTCATAGCCTTTCTCGATATTGAGGGAGCTTTCAACAACGTTGTACCGGGCGCCATTGCAGAAGCCCTGACTGACCTGGGGGTGGACCGTCACTTGGTGATGCTCATTGATCAATTGCTCACATGCAGGACGGTGACATCATCGATGGGATCGTCCGCCCAGTCAAGGTATGTCAACAGAGGCACCCCGCAAGGGGGTGTCCTGTCTCCTCTTCCGTGGAACAAAGCAGTCAACAAGATTCTATGTGACCTAGAAGGGGGGGGCTGCAAAGTCGTGGCCTATGCGGACGACGTTGCGATTATCTTCTCGGGGAAATACCCCCAAACACTGTGCGACTTAATGACCGCAAAGCTAGCGCAACTGTCGGATTGGACAGAATCGCGCGGTCTGGGAGTAAATCCCTCAAAAACTTAACTCGTATTATTCACAAATAAGTACAAGGTCCCGCCCCTCAACCTTCCAATACTACAAGGATGCAGGCTCTCCTTTAGCGACAGTGCCAGTTACTTAGGGTTGGTAATTGACAAGAAGCTTAACTGGAACCTGAATGTCAAAGACAGAGTGAAGAAGGCAATGACTGCACTCTACACATGCAAAAAAGCTATTGGGCTAAGATGGGGTATGATCCCAAGCATAGTCCAATGGATATATCAAGCTATAGTTAGACCAATACTACTCTACGGAGTTACGGTGTGGTGGCCGGCCCTATCAAAAAGAGCGATCACCAAGCAACTGGGCAAAGTCCAGCGAACTGCCGCCCTATGTATCAGCGGAGCTCTTCGCACCACCCCAAATGATGCGCTAAATGCCATCCTATGCCTACAGAGCCTTGACCTCGCAGGAAAGGAACGGGCAGAAGCAGCAGCAATACGTCTAAGAGACTCAGATCAATGGGTGACACAGTGCATAGGTCACTCAGCCATATTAAATAATAGCAATACCGTCCCCTCAAAAACAGACTACCAAGTTCCAAGAGAGTACACAGTCACTCCCTTCGACACAATCATCCCTCACAGAGACGAATGGCTCGAGGGACTCCCAGGCCCAGATGGGGCCATAAACATCTTCACAGATGGATCAAAGCTGGACGACAGAGTCGGAGGGGGAATCTACTCAGAACAGCTAAACATAAGGCATTCCTTCCGGCTCCCAGATCACTGCAGCGTCTTTCAAGCGGAAGTCATAGCAATCAGGGAGGCACTAGACTGCCTATAAGCGGTTGCCGTTACGGCAACCAAGCTAAACATTTATAGCGATAGCCAGGCTGCGATCAAATCGCTAAGTGCGATTTCCTCGAACTCGGCCACCGTGGCAGACTGCCGCAAATCTCTGCACGAGATGGCTCAGCAATTTGCTATTAGCCTGATTTGGGTCCCGGGCCACGGGGACATCGAGGGCAACTGTATAGCGGACGAGCTGGCCAGATCTGGCACTATAATCCCCCTTCTCCAAGACAAGGAGGATATCTGTATGCCAATGGCCACCTGTAAGCTCATTATAAAAGAGCAATACAAGCGACTAACAAACGATATGTGGCAAATAGTGCCACGATGTCGCACAACTCGGCAAACATGGCCGACCATGGACATGAAGCGCACCTCCGAGCTCTGCAAGCTAAGCAGGAAAAGGTGCAGCGTAGTCATACGTTCCCTCACGGGACACTGGCTAATAGGCACCCACGCTAACAGGCTGGGGGCCGCACATAACGATTTTTGTCGCAGCTGTAGAGACGAGGAAGAGGAGGAGACAGTGGAACACCTGTTCTGCTCCTGCCAGGCTCTCAGCAGAAAAAGGCTACAGCACTTGGGCTCAGCCTTTCTACACGACATCTCAGAGATATCCAAACTATGTCCCAGGAAGATAGCGAACTTTGTGAGAGCATCTGGATGGGATAATTGCTGACAGGAAGTCTCACAACGCAGGAAGGAATGATCCTATGCGGTATCACAACGGGCCGAAACGGGCCTAACTCAGCTCCGGAGATCCTACGCAGAAATTTACTCTGGAACGTCATGATCCTCGCAAGGTTAGTTTTGGCGGCAATCCCATACACCTGAATGCCGTACTTCCAGGCAGGTGCTAGTATAGCTATTTATATCATAACTTTTTTTTTAAACTGAGCTTGTTGCTTTGTTTAAGTAGCCAGAACATTTTCTGGGCCTTATCCACCAACTTGCTCCTCACGCTACGGATGTGACTGTCGAAAGTTAAACGTGCATCCAGTGTAACTCCGAGGTATGTGTGATTCCTACCCTGCTCCACGAGTTTCCCAAGCAGGAAGACACCAGGGCTAGAGCTCCTTCTTAAAGTGTGCGTCACCACTGCACACTCATCAGGGTCTATGGAGATGTTCCATCGGCAGGTCTAGTTTTCAAATAGCTTGAGGTATTGCTGCAGATTGTCTGTGGCATCATAGACACAGCTAGCCCTCGAGAGTACTGCTGTGTCGTCAGCAAATGCTGCCACCTTGAGGGTCTGCCCTGGTTGCCCTCGGACCGTAGGGGGATTTGGCATGTCGTGGGTGAATAAGCAGTACAGTGTCGGCCTAAGCACGCTGCCTTGCGGTACTCCTGCCTTGATGGTCTTGGTCAAAGAAGCTACACCATCCTGGACTACACGGAAGGTCCTCTCCGTCAGAAAACTTTTGATAACTTCATACAGCTGAGGGTTGAGCATCACTTTGATCTTAACGAGTAGCCCCTTGTGCCACACCCGGTCAAAAGCCTGCGAAATATCCAGGTAAGCAGCTACAGTGTACTGCTAGTTTTGGAAGCCGTAACCTTCGTAGGATGCAGCGCTCAAACATTGGGGCTACAGGGAGCTCCATCTGGTGGGTCCCATTCAGTGACTCTCAGTGACCATCATTGCTCTTCCACTAGATTTCGTCCGGAATGGTGTGCATCTTTCTTCCAGTTTCGTCGCAAAAGCCTCAACTCTGTCCATTGCTGTTCTTGCCCATGAGCCGTCAGCCTTCCTTACCGGAAATCGAGGTGTATGTTGCCGCTTGTAGCGTCCTGTCAGTTTCAAAGGGCGTAGTTTGAGTGTACGTCTGCTGTTGCCTCCGATAGCAGTCTATCCGTGGCCATGGTCTTCTGTTTCGCCAATTTCTTCCATCCCCGGTTAGCCACTCTCCTGAAGACTCTGTCAACCTGCGGGTCATTGGTGCGTATGTACTTGCGCCTGAGCCGTTTCCTGAGCAGAAGAAGCCCTTCGATCTCACTTGAAGTGCCGCCTCTGTGGTTTCCAGTCTGTGAAGTTCGACTGCCTTGAGGCATCTTCATCCTGAGCGGTCCTTAAATATGTGTGTATGTCTAGCGAGCTACCCAGGATTTCCTTGAACAGGGGAATGTTTGAGTTGGGTTTCAACAGCCTCGTCATGGCTGGGATTGTCTGCGGAGTTGTCGATAATGCAGCAATGAGGGGCAGGTGGTCGGAGCTGAGGTCATGCTCTTCACGGATTGTAAGCAGATTGCTGGGGATAGATCGATATATGAAGAAGTCTAGGCAGGAGGGCATGGATCTCCGAAAAGGTGGGTAGTAGGTGGCGCTTCCTGTCGCCAGAATTTGTGTCGAGCCATTGGCTAGGGCGTCATGAAGCGCCAAGTGGCTCCTGCCTGACTCCATCAGCGCTGATGGAAGGGCTCCTCCTGGACTTCGGGTTGTACAGGTTGACCACTCGATGTCCCAACTTCTCAAATGCCTGGTTGATGGTATCCTTGGGTGTAGATGCTGCAAGATTTTTTGCCACTACCCTGAAGTTTCTGTCCTCGGAGAGGCAGAAATGGGTGTACTGCACCCACAGTGCATTTAGGATCCTAATTATCTTTCAATGGGTGTCAGCGTCCTTGGCGTAAATACGGAGGTCCCCTGAGGGTGCCGTGCGGAATTCGTAGTCCTCCTCTGGGATCGGGGGGCTCAGGGAATCCTCGACGGCTGCAATGTCCAGCACCCCAGGGATGGTTATTGGCCTAGGCTTTCGTGGTTTTTTGGGAGTTGTCTCAGCCTGAGTTGCTTGAGCCGCAGCTGAGGTGGACGGGACATCATCAGCAGAAGGGCTATGTTGAATCCTCTTCAACTCCTTCGCCGCAGTCTGGGCAACAGTTGAGAGATCCTGTTCACGGAATGGGGCAAAACGGTTGCCTTGAAGAGGCGCAGGATGAGGGGTGGGGGCAACTTGGCGAAGTTTTCCCTTTTTGTGTGAATCGTTTAAAAGCTCAGATCCACGATGTTTCTTTTTTCCTGCTATTTGCCATGTCACAGATGATGGGTTCCCTTGTGTTTTGGGAAAACTCATTTCCCTGTTCCAGGGAGGAAATGCTTGAGACTGGCTGGACGTCTTAGTAGTTAGCATGGAGATAGAAGCAGATCTTGCCTTGGATTCAGGCATTGGTTTCAACGAAGGTGCGAGCGCTATCCTTGATGCGGTACTTGGACGACAATAAGAGGCTGATGTTGTGGTTGTCGTGATAGCTGTCGTGGCGGTCGAAGTGGTATTGGTTGCTGGTCCGAGCCCTTGCAATAGGGTATGCATCAGACCATTAGCAGAAGAAGGGAATCTAAGTTTACACAAAAATGAAAGTCTTAATGTTTAGTCCCCGGCCGCCGGCTGCGCAGTGCTCGTTACGCGACGAGGCATGTGCTGCATTTGGTTCACATGAAAATGTTTAAGCTCGTTGACCCACTGTCGGGTCGAGAACCAAACGCAGAGGGAGGGGTATCCGGCTGGATCGGATATGTATGTATGGCTGTAAGTGCTATGTACCGCGGCTTGGGTTAACGAACCACCCTTTTGGCGAGATTTAAAAAACGGTTAAAAATGGCGTATAACAGTTTTATATACAATATATATATATACTACGTGACCCGGCAAACGTTGTTTTGCCATGTATATTATTTCTAGGAAACATTTTTTCAGTTCAATAAAAAATAACTATATGGAACTGATATACCGGTCAATTTGGTAATTCGAAATTTCATCATTTTGATTCACCGGAGGAGCATTCACATTAGTATTTTCAATTCTAAATACAGCCATATCACTTCCTTTATTCACATACTTGCAAATATACTTGATACTCTTCACCGAACTGCATGACTCAACATTAATATGAGCATTGAATGTTTTGCTCAGCAGAGGTGAATATGGTACCACCACTAACCATACAGTATATAGATGTGCCATTTCATACTACGAAAGCGTCACACTCAGGCTAGCGCGTTGAGTACCCCAAAAACTTCGGCTCTTGCGTTCGGGTACTGACGCGTCATCATGAGAGAGAACGCAGAGAGAACATCTTTGCATGTGTTAGTACACACGCAATATGTTTAGAAACAAATATGTGATTGTATGCTTTTTTCGTTTTCAGAGTTTGAACGCTGGATTGATTTCTGTTTTCTGTTGTGCCTCCAGCATGTTTTAATGTATGGGCGCACATGTACTCTCACGTACTTTGCGTGTGTGTGTTTAGTATTGCTGGCCGCTAGAACTGAAATTTGAGTTTGGTTCTTGTTTTGGGTCTTTTGATGAGCTGACCTACCGCCACAAAATAAATGAAGAATGGGCAGGGGGTGGGGGTATGGTACACTAGGGCGCGGAAAATAAAATAAAAGCTGTTATTTGTTTGATTTATACTACAAAATATAAAATATAACAATAATATAATTACACATTTATATCCTTATTTTAATCAGGTTGATTATAAATTATATAAATATTATGAAAACGCCGTCGGTTCTCGACTTTTTTGTTTATTTAAACTAAAATAATGATGAATCTAAATATACGATATAAGATAAAATATACATATATAAGTTATCCGATCCAGCCGGATACCCCTCCCTCTGCATTTGGTTCTCGACCCTACAGCGGGTCAATGAGCTTAAAAAATGTTCACATGCCTCGTCGCGTAACAGAACACGATAGTTGCAGCGTTAACAGAGACACTTGCCCAGACAGCCCAACAACAACTATGGGGCCGTGGAACGTGGAAACTACCGCTGCTCAACATAACACCTGCGCGAGTGCCATGTCAGCAGATTAATGCACCGGCGACTGCGCAGCCACCGGCCGGGGACTTAGCATTAAGACTTTAATTTTTATGTAAATTTAGATTCTCTAAGACCTCCGACGAGGAACAATAAATCTCGCTTCAACGAAATAAATAATAAACATTATATTAAACGTTGATTCTACTTAACTTATATACTAAACTAAATATGCATACATATAAATGGAATTGGTTTTACATATATTTCAAATCAATTGTCAATCGCGCGCTTTCCGACGGGAATGTGGAAAGCAAAAATTTAGATGCCGGTCGCACCTTGAATACTCTCCTGGACAATACCCATAAATTTTCTAATTCAATTATGAAATATCTTATTTACATACATATGTACATAAATATATCAGTTTATTACATTCGTATATTGCATGAGGGTATTCAAAATTTCAGTTGTCTTGATGTTAGGTGACAAGCTTCATTAAAAAGTGTTAATACCCTAAAATACTCTAAGTCAAAGCAACGAACCAGAGCAAAATTTGAATTATGTACATGTCTTTCTCACAAGATTCCGCGATTTTGGTATATCCATCATATACGCATACATTCTACATTCCATACAATTGCACGACCTTTAAGAGTATTCACACTTTTTAATGAACTGGCACATCTATATAATGTATGGTTAGTGGTACCACCCAACGATTGTCAATGTCTGCGTTACTAATAGCTTTGATGAACGATTGTCCGCCATTTTCGGCACTTCTTAGACGATATATTGGATATCCGTCAACATGTGTGACCGTATCGTTTGTGAAATCTTTAGGAAAACACGTTGTACATTTTCCGTCTGACATGCAAGGTGATGAACGATTCAGATTTCCGCACGGACCATGAATCATGTTTGTAGTAACAATATCAAATAGTAATTAATCAGTGGACGGATTTGGAATCTCTGCAGAAATCAAACTGTCGATGTCTTCAGCACGTATTTTGTCGACGAACCAAATTAAAATGTGAGCATGAGGTAATCCACGCTTTTGCCACTCAACTGAATACATCCAACAACGTATGGGGCTAAATACATACAATTTTGTAATAAAGCTGATTAAAGACATTAATTATACCCGATACTCAAAATGAGTATAGGGGTATATTAGATTTGTGGTGAAAATGGATGTGTGTAACGTCCAGAACGAAGCGTTTCCGACCCCATAAAGTATATAAATATTGATCTTGATCAATAGCCGAGTCGATTGAGCCATGTCTGTCTGTCCGTCCGTCCGTCTGTCCGTCCCTATGAGCGCCTAGTGCTCAAAGACTATAAGAGCTAGAGCAACGACATTTTGTATACAGACTTCTGTGATATGTCACTGTTACAAGTGTATTTCAAAACTTCAACCCGCCCACTTCCGCCACCACAAAAGACGAAAATCTGTGGCATCGCCAATTTGAAAGATACGAAAAAACCAAAAGCGCATAATCGTAGAGAATGACAATATCTTCTAGACTGCAGAATCTAAACTAGATCGTATCATTATTATAGCCAGAATGAAGAAAACAATTTCATTTTCTCTCGCGTTGTCTCTCTCTAACACACAGGTTTCATTGTCGGCTTTGCCTATCACTAAAAGTGAGTTCCTAGATCTCAGAGACTATAAGAGCTAGAGCAACCAAATTTGGGATCCACACTCCTGTGATATCGAACCTGCCCAAGTGTACTTCAAAATATCGCCCAACCCCTTTCCGCCCCCGCAAAGGAAGAAAATCTGTGGCATCCACATATCGCAATGACTATTAGAGCTAGAACAACCACATTTTGTATCCATACTCCTGTTAGATCTCACTGTTACAAGTGTATTTCAAAATTTCGCCCCACCCCCTTCCGCTCCCACAAAGTACGAAATCCTGTGGCATACACAATATTAAAGATACGAGAAAACTAAAAACGCACAATCATAGAAAATGACAATATCTACCAGATTGCCGAATCTGAATCAGATCGGATCATTTTTATAGCCAAAAGTAACAAATCAATTTGCAGTGGCTACGCAGCGCCCGACGACACGTTCAGACACGTTTTCTGTCTCTCCCGCACGCACTCTTTGTCGTGTCGTTCAATATTAGCGCCGTCTGGTGGAGGAGAGCCATACTGACTATGTATCGGGTATAAATGTAGAGTTGCGGTCGCCGCAGTAACTCACAACGTTCCCCCTCGTTATACCCGATACTCAAAATGAGTATTGGGGTATATTAGATTTGTGGTAAAAGTGGATGTGTGTAACGTCCAGAAGGAAGCGTTTCCGACCCCATAAAGTATATATATTCTTGATCAGCATCAATAGCCGAGTCGATTGAGCCATGTCTGTCTGTCCGTCCGTCCGTCTGTCCGTCTGTCCGTTTGTCCGTCCCTATTAGCGCCTAGTGCTCAAAGACTATAAGAGCTAGAGCAACGACATTTTGTATACAGACTTCTGTAATATGTCACTCTTACAAGTGTATTTCAAAACTTCGCCCCGCCCACTTCCGCCCCCACAAAGAACGAAAATCTGTGGCATCCACAATTTTAAGAATACGAGAAAACCAAAAACGCAGAATCGTAGAGAATGATTTTATCTTCTAGACTGCAGAATCTGAATTGGATCGTAGCTTTATTATAGCCAGTATGAAGAAAACAATTTCATTTTTTCTCGCCCTGTCTCTCTCTAACACACACGTAGCATAGCCGGCTTTGCATAGCGCAAAACATTAGCGCCTAGATCTCAGAGACTATAAGAGCTAGAGAAACCAAATTTGGTATCCACACTCCTGAAATATCGGACCTTGACGAGTTTGTTTCAAAATTTCGCCACACCCCCTTCCGGCCCCGCAAAGGACGAAAATCTGGAGCATCCACAGATCTCAGAGACTATTAGACCTGACTGTCGAGCTCTCACTGTTACAAAACTATTTGTAATTTTTCACTGCAGAACTCACTGTTGATAGCTCACTGCTACCCCTCACCCCCTTCCACAGCCTTTAACAACGAAAATCTGTGGCAACCAGAGTTTTGAAGATAGGAGAAAATTAAAAACGCACAATCATAGAGAATGGCCATATCTACCAGATTGCCGAACCTTGCCGAATCCGAGTAAGATCGGATTATTATTATAGCCAAAAGTAACAAATCAATTTGCAGTGGCTACGCAGCGCCCGTCGACACGTTCTGACTGATTTCTGCCTCTCTCGCACGCACTCTTTGTCGTTTAATGTAGCCATACTGACTATGTATCGGGTATAAATGTAGAGTTGCGGTCGCAGCAGCAACTCACAACGTTCCCCCTCGTTTTTGTTTAAACACACGTGCTGTTATGTCATGACGATGTATTGCATTTTGTCCTGGTAATAGCAACGATGTAATTTCCTGCCATTTTGGATTACATGTAAAGGTAATGAAAAGACACGGTCGTCCATATTCACGCACAAAAGTCATTGCATCCTGTATGTATTCTTGCATGTGACGTGGACTACCTACGTACGATGATGGTATGATAACAGAATTACTAATTTCGGCAGTGTCAGTGTTGTTCGCAATAGCATCTCGCAAGTGAATATATTCTTCCGCAGGTAGCTTCTGTTGATTATATCGCAAGAATCGTAGTCGTTCACTCTCTATCTTGACATACATGTCGACCATAAATTGTTGGCAAAGCTCACGACATCGTAAAATGATGTTGTCTCGGCCGCGTCTAATCATCAAACTATACGAATAAAAATCCTTCGAACTAACGTTCTTATTTGTTTCGGCTCCTGTAATAACATATACTTAAAATAAATTGAAGATTAATTCTTTAATAACAAATTAACTATGTTCTTAATAAGGAATAAATTACCTGTTACGGGATCTCGTTGTTTAATGTTTACACAATATCCGTCTTGTCCCTTCCAGAAAATTAGTGGATATTGGAGAGCGTCATATGAACGATGGGTATCACTAATTAACTGAAGACCATTATTTCTTCTTCGAATCACGATTTGTCGCGGAGCTGTACGGTCGCTAACTATGATTCCAGCAACGTCGTCAGCAACAGGTGCATTGAATCTACGTATATGTTCTCCAGCTGGTGTTCTATCAGGATTGATGACAATAGCGTGATTGTCACTTTGTAGTTTGTGCATGTGTGATTTGAATAATTTCAATAATTTATTGTGCTCATTTAACAGAGCGTCCAGCTCGCTGACGATACGCCTGGCAAAATGTGAATTGAGATTATGCTAGTCGCAACGTGCATCCACGCGATTGGCGAGTGCACGTTCGGAGTCCTCGCCACCCATAAAGTAGATTTGAGTGCAGCATTGGCAGCAATTTGAGTGCATGAAAATGCGGGAATTCCTTTTCCAAAGTACCAATAACCACTTTAGAATGAGCATAATATTCAACATCAGGCTCATACTGGAATGCTAGTCGAAGAAATAAATTTGATGTAAATGCTCGATGAAATTGTTGGCATTGTTGGTCAATTCCTCTACGTTTGTTGCGTTGTTGGTCAATTCCACTACGTCTGTCGACTATATAAAAATTCAATTTTTTTTCAATTTAATATTTTTCTTTGAATTTTATGTCGCTACATTTACATTGCTATTGGCTCAGATTGGCGCGATTTGCTATTGGCTATTGGTAATCGTAGATCAGACCACTCCGTCGGGTACCTCCCAAAAAAAAGGACATAGGTACCCGAAGAGTGGTCTGATCGTGATAAAAATAGATGTTTGCCGATGCGCACACCTAACTGATAAGCACACACAAAGGCAACTAGAACGGAGAGTAGCGCGCAGATACATAGTCGCTATTGTCATCAATCCTGATAGAACACCATCTGGAGAACATATACGTAGATTCAATGCACCTGTTGCTGACGACGTTGCTGGAATCATAGTTAGCGACCGTACAGCTCCGCGACAAATCGTGATTCGAAGAAGAAATAATGATCTTCAGTTAATTAGTGATACCCATCGTTCATATGACGCTCTCCAATATCCACTAATTTTCTGGAAGGGACAAGACGGATATTGTGTAAACATTAAACAACGAGATCCCGTAACAGGTAATTTATTCCTTATTAAGAACATAGTTAATTTGTTATTAAAGAATTAATCTTCAATTTATTTTAAGTATATGTTATTACAGGAGCCGAAACAAATAAGAACGTTAGTTCGAAGGATTTTTATTCGTATAGTTTGATGATTAGACGCGGCCGAGACAACATCATTTTACGATGTCGTGAGCTTTGCCAACAATTTATGGTCGACATGTATGTCAAGATAGAGAGTGAACGACTACGATTCTTGCGATATAATCAACAGAAGCTGCGTGCGGAAGAATATATTCACTTGCGAGATGCTATTGCGAACAACACTGACACTGCCGAAATTGGTAATTCTGTTATCATACCATCATCGTACGTAGGTAGTCCACGTCACATGCAAGAATACATACAGGATGCAATGACTTTTGAGCGTGAATATGGACGACCGTGTCTTTTCATTACCTTTACATGTAATCCAAAATGGCAGGAAATTACATCGTTGCTATTACCAGGACAAAATGCAATACAAAATGCAACTCTACATTTATACCCGATACATAGTCAGTATGGCTCTCCTCCACCAGACGGCGCTAATATTGAACGACACGACAAAGAGTGCGTGCGGGAGAGACAGAAAACGTGTCTGAACGTGTCGTCGGGCGCTGCGTAGCCACTGCAAATTGATTTGTTACTTTTGGCTATAAAAATGATCCGATCTGATTCAGATTCGGCAATCTGGTAGATATTGTCATTTTCTATGATTGTGCGTTTTTAGTTTTCTCGTATCTTTAATATTGTGTATGCCACAGGATTTCGTACTTTGTGGGAGCGGAAGGGGGTGGGGCGAAATTTTGAAATACACTTGTAACAGTGAGATCTAACAGGAGTATGGATACAAAATGTGGTTGTTCTAGCTCTAATAGTCATTGCGATATGTGGATGCCACAGATTTTCTTCCTTTGCGGGGGCGGAAAGGGGTTGGGCGATATTTTGAAGTACACTTGGGCAGGTTCGATATCACAGGAGTGTGGATCCCAAATTTGGTTGCTCTAGCTCTTATAGTCTCTGAGATCTAGGAACTCACTTTTAGTGATAGGCAAAGCCGACAATGAAACCTGTGTGTTAGAGAGAGACAACGCGAGAGAAAATGAAATTGTTTTCTTCATTCTGGCTATAATAATGATACGATCTAGTTTAGATTCTGCAGTCTAGAAGATATTGTCATTCTCTACGATTATGCGTTTTGGTTTTTTCGTATCTTTCAAATTGGCGATGCCACAGATTTTCGTCTTTTGTGGTGGCGGAAGTGGGCGGGTTGAAGTTTTGAAATACACTTGTAACAGTGACATATCACAGAAGTCTGTATACAAAATGTCGTTGCTCTAGCTCTTATAGTCTTTGAGCACTAGGCGCTCATAGGGACGGACAGACGGACGGACGGACAGACAGACATGGCTCAATCGACTCGGCTATTGATCAAGATCAATATTTATATACTTTATGGGGTCGGAAACGCTTCGTTCTGGACGTTACACACATCCATTTTCACCACAAATCTAATATACCCCTATACTCATTTTGAGTATCGGGTATAATTAATGTCTTTAATCAGCTTTATTACAAAATTGTATGTATTTAGCCCCATACGTTGTTGGATGTATTCAGTTGAGTGGCAAAAGCGTGGATTACCTCATGCTCACATTTTAATTTGGTTCGTCGACAAAATACGTGCTGAAGACATCGACAGTTTGATTTCTGCAGAGATTCCAAATCCGTCCACTGATTAATTACTATTTGATATTGTTACTACAAACATGATTCATGGTCCGTGCGGAAATCTGAATCGTTCATCACCTTGCATGTCAGACGGAAAATGTACAACGTGTTTTCCTAAAGATTTCACAAACGATACGGTCACACATGTTGACGGATATCCAATATATCGTCTAAGAAGTGCCGAAAATGGCGGACAATCGTTCATCAAAGCTATTAGTAACGCAGACATCGACATTGACAATCGTTGGGTGGTACCACTAACCATACATTATATAGATGTGCCAGTTCATTAAAAAGTGTGAATACTCTTAAAGGTCGTGCAATTGTATGGAATGTAGAATGTATGCGTATATGATGGATATACCAAAATCGCGGAATCTTGTGAGAAAGACATGTACATAATTCAGATTTTGCTCTGGTTCGTTGCTTTGACTTAGAGTATTTTAGGGTATTAACACTTTTTAATGAAGCTTGTCACCTAACATCAAGACAACTGAAATTTTGAATACCCTCATGCAATATACGAATGTAATAAACTGATATATTTATGTACATATGTATGTAAATAAGATATTTCATAATTGAATTAGAAAATTTATGGGTATTGTCCAGGAGAGTATTCAAGGTGCGACCGGCATCTAAATTTTTGCTTTCCACATTCCCGTCGGAAAGCGCGCGATTGACAATTGATTTGAAATATATGTAAAACCAATTCCATTTATATGTATGCATATTTAGTTTAGTATATAAGTTAAGTAGAATCAACGTTTAATATAATGTTTATTATTTATTTCGTTGAAGCGAGATTTATTGTTCCTCGTCGGAGGTCTTAGAGAATCTAAATTTACATAAAAATTAAAGTCTTAACGCTAAGTCCCGGCCGGTGGCTGCGCAGTCGCCGGTGCATTAATCTGCTGACATGGCACTCGCGCAGGTGTTATGTTGAGCAGCGGTAGTTTCCCACGTTCCACGGCCCCATAGTTGTTGTTGGGCTGTCTGGGCAAGTGTCTCTGTTAACGCTGCAGCTATCGTGTTCTGTTACGCGACGAGGCATGTGAACATTTTTAAGCTCATTGACCCGCTGTAGGGTCGAGAACCAAATGCAGAGGGAGGGGTATCCGGCTGGATCGGATAACTTATATATGTATATTTTATCTTATATCGTATATTTAGATTCATCATTATTTTAGTTTAAATAAACAAAAAAGTCGAGAACCGACGGCGTTTTCATAATATTTATATAATTTATAATCAACCTGATTAAAATAAGGATATAAATGTGTAATTATATTATTGTTATATTTTATATTTTGTAGTATAAATCAAACAAATAACAGCTTTTATTTTATTTTCCGCGCCCTAGTGTACCATACCCCCACCCCCTGCCCATTCTTCATTTATTTTGTGGCGGTAGGTCAGCTCATCAAAAGACCCAAAACAAGAACCAAACTCAAGTTTCAGTTCTAGCGGCCAGCAATACTAAACACACACACGCAAAGTACGTGAGAGTACATGTGCGCCCATACATTAAAACATGCTGGAGGCACAACAGAAAACAGAAATCAATCCAGCGTTCAAACTCTGAAAACGAAAAAAGCATACAATCACATATTTGTTTCGAAACATATTGCGTGTGTACTAACACATGCAAAGATGTTCTCTCTGCGTTCTCTCTCATGATGACGCGTCAGTACCCGTACTCAACGCGCAAGCCCGAGTGTGACGCTTTCGTAGTATGAAATGGCACATCTATATACTGTATGGTTAGTGGTGGTACCATATTCACCTCTGCTGAGCAAAACATTCAATGCTCATATTAATGTTGAGTCATGCAGTTCGGTGAAGAGTATCAAGTATATTTGCAAGTATGTGAATAAAGGAAGTGATATGGCTGTATTTAGAATTGAAAATACTAATGTGAATGCTCCTCCGGTGAATCAAAATGATGTAATTACCAATTACCAAATATCAGTTCCATATAGTTATTTTTATTGAACTGAAATCTTGCTAATTATGAAAACGGGAGGCCCAATTTATGTGATTTCAAAAGTTAGTCGGAAAACTTTTGTGAAAGTGAAAAACTGAGCCTGGCTGAATGTGTCAATTAAGACACATTAAAGTGTACTGAATAAAGGAAGTATCAGAAAAAGTACCACAACTGCCTGGCACTGCATTATCCCGGACAAGGGTAATGCACTGTCGCTTGCTCTGTCCCAGGTAATGCAGTATCTAGCTAAGGCAATGGTCCGGTGTCTTCCCGATCTAAAGTCGGGGGAACCGAACCAGAGCCATGGCTAGAGGTGCCTGGCGGGCCGGCATAAGACGCTAGGGGGTGGTCCCCCCGAAAAATATTAACCTGTATGAACCCTCGGGCCAATAATGGAGCGGACGGAAGACTAAACTCGGGTTGGGATGTCAACCAAAACGTCTGTGGAAAGCGTGACTGCTACAACCGGTGAGCATGGGGAGGAGCAATCCTCTCTGCGTATCGCCAGCGGTCACACTTCGGACTTGGCGGTAGCAGGACAGGTCAGTTGTAAAGCTACTGCCACACAACAACAACTCACTCCGCAAGCTGAGCCGCACAGATGCGGTGGTCGAAACAGACACGGATCTGGAGAGAGTGCTCTCAATAAGCAGGACGGAGGAAGATAGCCTTCTCCGGTCGCCGGGACCAGGCACCAGCTCCCTGCGTAGGGAAGGGCCGAAGCGTTTCAAAGAGGGGATGAAGGCTTAATCTCAATACAAAGCGGCCCTCAAAATAAAAAGCTGTCTTCAAGGAAAGGCAGACATCTCCCAGGATTAGAAATTCAAGCTGGCCTTGGCCGAGCAGCGAGTAGAAGAGGGCCGAACGTCGAGTTCGCCAATAAGGTGGAGGAGATGATGGCCACCAAGAGGCAACGCTCAACTGAGAGTGCCATCAAGGACACTCCGGCGAGCAAGTGGCAACGCGGGCCAAAGATTGCAGCCCCTCCACCGAAAGCGGCCAAGAAGCCAACTCCAAAGGTCAAAGCGAAGGTCAGTGACGTCTCCAAACGACATTTGATCGTGGCACTCATCGACCGTAGCGATGAGAACGGGTAGATGATAGCGGCACAGTGGAAGCTGGTACATGCGCGTCTCGTCAACGCACTGTTCGCAGGGATGGCGGAAGACTCCGCAGCCCCTATGCCCACTTTCGATGGTGCTGGGTGGCTCAACCCAAAGGTGGCTGACGCATACGGTCTACCCACTAGAAGCGATGTGGGAGGGGGCCAAGCTGGAGGTCGTGGACAGGGAGCTAATCCCGTCCAAACCTAAGGCGAAGGTACTCTTCCCCATCACAATCCAAGGGGACCGTGCGCTGAAGCTCCTTCAGCGGCAAAACGCGGACGTGCCAACGGCGGAGTGGAGGATCCTCCACATTGGTAGCCCACTACCCAACGAGGGAGGCCAATGTGTGATCCTTCAGATCAACAAAGAGGCAAAAGGATCTCTTGTACCCCAGATTCGGGAAGATGGCGTGGAGCATGGACAGTGTTTACCTGCGCCTCAAAAAGCGCCACCCCGAAGACAAGGACGCGCACACCCTAAAGGCAGGCGAGGTGGAGAAGGACCTAGGTCTCGAGTCCATCGTGAAGGCCGCCCAGGGAAGACTCCGGGGTAGATGAGGAGGACGGTGACCTGACGCTGGTAGTCGACCCGTCAGGTGCAACTGAGCCAGCCACCCATGATGCTGAGTGAGCATAAAAACAAGGTAGCGTCGGCGGAGCTCCTCATTGCCATGGAGCTCTAGTCCAGGAGCCCTGAATTGCATCAGGCAACTCAGTGGCCGGACTAAAGTCCTCAAGTCACAACTTGTTCTATTCAACATCGGTAAGCAGGAACAGAACCGTCGTACTCGTACGAAAGGGAATCCATGCTTACCTTATGTCTCATTACAGCACGGATGACCTGACGGCAGTGATGCTGGAAAGTGAGGAAAAGCGCCTTCTGGTAGCTTCCTGCTGATAGACCCGCACCACCCGACGAACTTAGGAGTCTGGTGACAGAAGCCGGCTCCAAAAATCTCCAACTTCTCATTGGTGTGGACGCCAAGGTCCATCACAATGTGTGGGGAAGCCCCGACATCAATGACAGAGGTGAGTCACTCCTAGACTTCATATTATCAACTAACTAAGACGTAGCAAACGTTGGGGAGGAACACACCTTCGTATTTCCCACCTCGTCAAACGTGCTAGACCTAACACTAGTAACGGGAAAGAGTACCTCGGTATCTGTCTGGAGAGTCCTTGAAAGACCATCTTTCTCAGATCATAAGTACATTCAGCTTAAGTGTGAATTCAAATACTCTTCGAAGATAGCAGTCTATAGAAACCCCCGGAATACAAGCTGGGAAAAGTTTAAAAAGACAGTTACTTCGAAGCTCGCGAATCCGGGCTTAGTGAAATCAGTGGAGGATATAGAGAAGTCCCTAGAGACCCTATCCAACGAGTAACTGGACATCTACCACGCATCGTGCAAGCCCTCCAGAACGTAGAAGATGTCCAAGCCACTTTGGTGGAACCGAAATCTGCCTCTCCAAAGGAATAAACTCAAGGAATTCTTCAAGATCGCCAAACAAGCGAACGAAGAGATCGTAAATGACGAATACAAACTCCTACTTAGGAGCTACAAGAAGGATATACGCAAGGCACAACGGAACTCGTGGAGGACCTTTTGCTCTAACATCGAGAAAGTACAAGGCTCCGGAAGCTGTTCACAAAGCAGCCCACCATACAAAGTCAATTAAAGCTAGATGACGGACAGTGGACAGAGGGCAGTGAAGAAGCTCTATTACCACTAATGGAGGTGCATTTCCCTGGATGCACCGAGGTCACTGATGCCAAAGAGCATCAGGACCTAGCAGCCGAGGAACAACCCCCCCCCCCAAAAGATCTGTCAACCATAAAGAGAATCCACTGGGCGATAGACTCCGTTGAGGGCACAAAAGAACCAGGACTGGACGGGGTATTCCCAGCCATGATGCAGGTGACCAAAGAGGTTATTACCCCATGGCTTTCCGCAATATACTCAGCATGTCTAAGTACGGGCTATATCCCTATCCAATGGAGAACCTCGAGAGTTGTCTTCCTCCCAAATGCAGGAAAGTGCCGCCATGTGAGTCCCAAGGATTACAGACCGATAAGCCTTACCTCCTTTCTACTAAAAACACTAGAAAAACTGTTGGACATCAGGAATGAGGTGGGGGAACGGATGTCAACCAACCAACATGCCTATACCAAAGGGAAGTCGGTAGAGTCGGCACTACACTCGGTAGTGGCTACCATAGAGAACGCCCAGCACAGTGATTAGTCAGCTCTCACTGCGTTCGGTCGTGTTTTTGCTATGTCGCTTTATTACTGCTCAAAAAATGCAATTCGGACGTAACTGCCGGTCAGCTTCGTTGCTTTGAGGCTGTCCGCTGTTCTTCTTTGTGGCGTCGAGCGTTTCATCTGACGTGCATCGATTTGCATGCAGACGTTGTTAAGCTTTTAACAAATCTGCCTAATTTGTTATGGCAGTGTGATAACTGTGTGGTTGCGAATGACTCGCATTCGAAAATAGATGAACTTAACGACAAGGTTCTGAAGCTTGAAAGCCTTTATCTGGGTCTGAAGTCTGATTTTCAGACTGCCCTTTCGATCAATTCTCATGAGGAGGTGAAGCCGATCGCTCCAAGGAAGGATTCCAATAGGCCAAAGCCGGCGACCGACGTAATGTCTCCACGGCTTGTGGCCGCCACCTCGACTGAGGCCATTGACTTGGGATCAGCTGCTGCTCCCCCATCTTATTTGGAGGGCTTCATCACAGTCAGAAAGAGAGAGAGAGGAAGAATCGGAAGAAACATGCCAATCGTCTCGTTGGAGTTGCCCCGAGCTGCGAACAGCAAATACCTGCATATTGGTAAATTTGCTACCACGACGGCACCAGAGGCGGTGATAAAATTTGTTGCCGATAAACTCAAGGTGCCGGAGGGTTAAATTTCTTGCGTGAAATTGGTCAAGCGAGATGATGATCTATCTGCATTGAAGTTCGTGAATTTCAAACTTGGGGTCCCTGAACCCCTATTCCCCGTGGTCTTTGATGATCGATTCTGGCCAGTATCGGTAAGGGTTTCCCGCTTTGTGCATAAACAGAGGCTGGCAGCTGATTTGACGGCAGTTAATCTGTGTGCAGCTGTGCCATTGGACGTGGACGTCCACGCCGACTCAGAAAACTCCAGTTCCATCCACTTCAAAAAACCCCCAGTGAGCGGCGCCTCTGGTTTTATGATCGCCACTTCTCCACAACATATTCTACTTGCAGTTTTTCGCCTTTTTGCTATGAGCAACAGCCCGTTGTTTAATTTTTGGCAATCCTCTTCGACACAACAAAACATTGGTTTTTCGATCTGCGCTTTGTGCGATATTCGCTCGGCTGCTTGCTAGCGCTCTCTCTCGACTACGTGCGCTTCTGACGTCATCATTACAATAAAAAACGCTATTGCATTGCTTCGTATGCTATGCTTGCGCCGTCGCTGCTCTCGACATTTGGGAAGAGTCAGCAGCCCGTGCGCTCTTATGTGGAACACTCTCTTCAGCATCATCTCCTAGATTGGCTCTCCCGGCTGCTTCCCTGCCCTCTTTTCTGGACGAGGATGGTGTGCTACTGATTCGGACTTCGACGCTTGGGCAGGTTTTACGCATGGGCCTCGCTCCTCTGACTCAGTTGGATATGGCTGACCCTCCTCTAGACCCATCTTCCGTGGCCGCTAACAGGACGGCACCGCTACTTTCTGGGACCGTGCCGATGGATGGTGCCAAGTCTATACGAATTTTTTTCGAAAATAAAGCGGGCATGCGCACCAAGTCTCAGGCGGTCAACTTGGCTACTTATACGTGTGACTTCGACGTTGTCATTTTAGTTGAAACCTGGCTCAATTCAAACTTTTTCGACAACGAATACTTCGATCCGAACCTTTTCCAGGTGTTTCGTAAGGACAGAGACTGTGCCAAAACGAAGCGCTGCAGAGGAGGTGGGGTCGTTGTGGCCGTTAGACGCACCCTACGCTGCGATCGGACTTGTCTCCTGGATGGAGACTCTGTTCTGGATCAGATTGGTGTGGCAGTGGCTGGCCAGCTGGAGACGCTATTTATTAGCGCATCGTACTTTCCACCGAATAGCTGCTATGAAATATACAAGGCGCACACACAGAATATTGCTAACATATATAGTAATCTGCGAGACCGTCAGCACCTCTGCGTTGTTGGCGACTTCAATTTGGGTTCATTGGTATGGTCCGGCGATCCTCAGTCGTCGGCTATGATACCAAGTAATGTACATTTGCCGAACGAGATTCTTTTCCTAGATGACTGTTTTAGTATGGGCTTATCCCAAGTAAATAATGTTTTTAATAGGCTAAATAAGATTCTAGACTTAATTTTTGTTACTTCGGATATAGATTGCCATGTTACATGTTGCGAACTCCCTATCGCAGAATGTGACATGCATCATATGCCGTTGGAATTCTTAGTCAATTTCCATTTTTATTCGCTCTGAGCGGAACCATACTATGAATGCTTCTTTTCTACTGTAAGCCTGAATGCTATTCGGGATAGTATGTTAAATGTCAATTGGGCTTCTGTTCTCTCGCATCCTAGTGTAGATACTTCCTATAATGTTTTCCTGTATACGGTCCGTCGTATTATTGGTAACAATGCTTCCAAAAGGGTGGATGGCTCCTATAGACTACCGTGGTATACGAAGGGTCTGATGAAATATAAGAATCTTCGTAATAAATTCTTTAAACGATTTGGTAAGACCGGGACCCTGTGGATTGGGCGAGGTATGTGCAACATAAGAGGGAGTTTGCTTTTTAAGCAAATTTTTGTATAACCAATATATTGCCGACGTTGAGAGGGGACTTAAAGTCAATCCTAGGACGTTTTGGCATTTTAAAAATTCCAAAAGGTCGACGAGCTCTCTTCCTTCTGTTATGAACCTGGGTAGTTTGAGCGCTAATACGGATAATGGTATAGCAAACCTCTTTGCTCCTTTCTTTGCCAAACTCAAATGTTTCAAAACCATAGCGCATCATTGCCAGAAAGATCATTTCTTAAACTCTATTCCCAAATCAGCATGGTTTTAATGCCGGGTAGATCAACAACCACTAATCTATCGCTTTCAGACATTTCTGGAGTCAATTGAAATGCAGTTCGATAATTCTAATTAACCACCGACTGTGGACGTGGCTGACCTAGCCTATCAGCTTCGTCCAACCAGTGTTATTGCGTTCGGATGCACCTGCTCAAAAACACCATTCACAAATTCGAAAGTAACGGGGTGGTTTATTGCCAGCAACGTTGAAGTTCTTGGAACGGCGGCGACGGTTTTGCAGTGACGGCCAAAACGGCAGCACTGTCCGCGAAGCCGGCTGCAATCATAGCTTTTAATTTCATTAATGTTTCTTAAGTTTGAATCGAATCATTGTCAAAAGATCAGCGTATCCTCATGAAGTCAATTACATTTTCATTCATCATATTCGGTCATGCCGGGTACCGATTCAACAACCATCATAATCCAACGTTTGAGGAATTGTTAATTTCTGCCAATAAAAATACCTAATAACAGTATTTGTGTTTTGCACTAATCAAGTAGATTTGTATACTGACTTTGCTAAAGCCTACGACAAAGTATCCCACTGTGCTTTAATAGCCAAGCTGCATCGGTTAGGGATTCATTCCTTCCTGCTCAGTTGGTTTAGGTCATATCTTGAGCGGCGAGAGTATGTCGTATTGGTAAATGAAAAGCCTTCGGACCCATTCTTGGCTACTTCCGGCCTTCCACAGGGAAGTGCACTTGTTCCACTTCTGTTCTTAATTTTCATCAACGACATATTCGTCTCAGCATTCAAGCTTCTGAGCATCTGCTTTATGCTGATGATCTTAAAATCTTCCGATCTGTCAAAACCTTAGGCGACAGTATCCTTCTTCAGCGCGACCTGGATAGAGTTGCTCGTTGGTGCAGACTTAATTCGCTCCCACTCAACATTAGTAAATGTTACTTTGTTTCTTTTAAAAAGTGTGTCTCCAATGTGCTGGCTTCATATTCAATAGATGGCCATCCTCTCTTAAAGCAGACGACTCTAGATTTCTTTTTGCAGAGCATCTGAATTTTATATTGCCAAAAGCCTATGCTATGTTCGGCTTTGTTAAGCGCAATTCATCCCAATTCAGGGACCCATATACGAGGCTAAGTCTGTATGCATTCGTTGTGCGCTCGCGCCTTGAGTACGCTTCCATAGTCTGGAATCCCACCGGGGTCGTTCAAATTTCGCGCATCGAGAGACTGCAAAGAAAGTTTCTGAAATTTGCACTCCAGCCTTTGCCCTTTTCCATTCCGATGCCGTCCTATGAGTGCAGATGTCGCCTCATACATCTCTCCTCTCTCGAGGATCGAAGGACCATTGCAGCTCAGATCTTTATTTATGACCTTTTAGTGGGTAACATCGATTGCTCTGACCTGCTTAGTAGGATTAGCTTCGCTACGCCCGCCAGGAGCCTCTGGACCCATGCACCCTTTGCAGCTGATCTCCACCGGACCAATTATGGCTTTAATGAGCCCATTTGTAGGGCGCTTCGGCAGCACAATGCGCTGCCAGCTGGGATGCGTTTTGACTTTTGCCAGGGGAAGGGAGCCGTCAGACGATTGCTTGTAGATCTCTTCCTTTTCCATAATTAATTTTGTTATTTTCTGTTAGAAGTTAGAAATAAGTTAGTCTAGCTAGATAATGATTTTTTGATTCCGTTGGCGAATAATAAATAAATAAATACAAAGTATGCACTGGGAGTATTTGTTGACATCTCCGGAGCATTTAACAACGTGGCTACGAACGCAATAACAAATCGCCTGAAAGCGACTAACACACACCCAGCAATCAACCTGTGGATAAAGAACCTCCTAGGTTGCAGACGGGTGCAATCGGAGTGGGGCATCGCTTCCATGGTAAAAGAGGCACACAGAGGCACACCTCAGGGTGGAGTCCTGTCGCCCCTCCTGTGGAATCTGGTGGTCGACGACCTCATCAAGAGATATGAAAGAAAGGCCCCAATAATAACAGCTTATGCAGATGACATAAGCATACTTATTACGGATGTATGTCCATCGACCCTCAAAATTCACAAGTCAGATACCTGGGCACAGTACTGGATAGCAAACTGGCATGGAAACCCAATGTAGTGGAAAGGTGAAGACCACCATTGTGCTTTACGTATCCAAGAAGATGCTCAACTGCACATGGGGCCTGTCACCGGCTCTAATGCACTGGATTTACATCTCGGCGGTACGACCAACTCTGCTGTATGGAGTCTTATTGTGGTGGCAAGCTACCGAAAAGAAGACCTATAATAAGCTTATGGAAAAGACTCAGCGACAGGCTCTGGTCTGTATTACATGGGCGCTGAGGTCAACCCCAACAAAAGCACTCGAAACCCTTCTTGGAATCGACCCCCTGGATATCAACGCTCGTCTGACTGCACGAAAGGCAGCACAGCGCCTCATCTCATCAGGAAACATGTCGCCACAAGGATACGGACATAGTTAAATTGGCAGGGAGAATTACAAGAATATTTCAATTTCTATTAAGAAAAATCACACAAAAAATAAGCACAAAAAATTAAAATGTTAATAGTAAATAAATTTACTTTTAACGAAAAAAATTATGGGCTGGATTGATTTTATAAATTTACTTATATTAGCACAACAAAACACAATTTGCAGCAGGTCAAATTTCACGCGGGAAACAACACATGTTTTGTGCACATGGAAATAAAAAGTACCGTTAAAAGCTTCTGCAAGATTTTAAGGCTTCTTCACGTAATTGGTGTTGTTGTTATTAACAGCCAAAAATGCACATTATGAAAAGGCTCTTTGTTTTTTTTGCTAATGTGAATGATATAATAGGTGTCTCAAGACACTCTTACATTTTAGAGGGTTTATATCAGAAATGGAACGTAATGGAATAATAGAATGGAGAACACCCTCCATTAGCCCATGGAGTTCTCCAGTAATGCTTGTAAAATAAAAGATGGTAGTACACGACTTAGCGTAGATTACCGGTAGTTATATAATGTAACAAAAAACTCGTCTTCCAAGAATAGACGAAGATTAGAACTACACTTGCTAATAGAACTAAGCATGCATTCAAAATACAAATACGACTACAATTACTAATTACGAGAAAGGTATGTGAGTATTAGTAATTTAATAAGAGGATGGGAATTAGTGGTTGATACAATATGGTAGAGGGAATTATAATCCGAGCATAAGACCCTAAACGGTTCATGCTAGGAATAATTCGATCTACAAAGTAGAAGGGACAACGGTATATAGTTTCAAGTGAATCTAATAGGAATCCTGAAGTTTATGCAGCTTAACATATCAGGGCCGTCAGCCGTCGGGTGCTACAGAGGGATAAACGGACGTCGGGTCGGCTCGTCACAACTGTAGACTCGGAACGGGGCACAGGCGCCTCGGGTTCATGGCTTGCCCTGGATCCAAGGCGACTGTGCTCCGCGTCATAGGACACAGGTGGGCACGAGCGAACCGGCACCCGCCGTAACTGTACACACCGCCGGAAGTGCGACTATACTCTCCCCGTGAGGGCGGCTGGAAACAGGTCCTGGTACGGTCAAAACACCGCAAAGGAGCTCGGCACTCCTCCTAAAGTGCCGGAGGGAAAAGACTATCCCTCTACAAATGCATCTGGGAAACCAGTGCCCAAAACGACGGGGAAGGAGACTAAGTCGATCCACCGTCTCGAGGCAGCAGGCGCTTCGAGGAGAGGACCGAAAAGCCAATCGGGCCAATCCACGTTGGGGGGCCCCAAGGGCGACCCGGTTACCGGGGTGGCGGCCATGCAGAGCGATATCGCGGCTGGCAGACCCCTTGGGACCGGGGACCCCTTGACAACCCCGGCAGGTGGCGCCTCTGCCTCGAAAGATGGGCCCAAGTTTCAAGACAAGAGACATGCGGCCTTCATCCTGGGCAACGACGACCCGGTATTCCTGGCGTCTGCCCAGGGAATTGAATCGCGGCGATGGGCCAAGACAGTCCTGCCCGACTACCAGCCAGCCAAAGCTGGCAAGGCCACAGCCAAGGCCCCAGCAAGCGGCAACGCTCGGCGGAGGACACCGCCCCACAAGTCCAACAGGCCAAGAGGACGAAAATACTGAGCAACCGCTCGTTTGCCGAGGTGGCGAGAGGAAAAACCCTAATTGGAGTCTTAGATAGGGGTTCTAAAGACGGGCAGATTCCTCGGGGCAAATCTCACCTTGTGGAAAACGAGCTCCAAGACCGCTTCCTCCAGGAGTTGGAGGAAAATGGAGGACCACCGCCCAAGTGTGAGGACGCCGGGTGGCACCAAGGCAGAGTGAAAGCCATCGCCTGCCAAGATGCTCGCTCGGCGGCCCTCTACGCGAAGGCGGTGGCATCGCTGAAGGAGGTCTACCCAGGAGCCAAGCTGGAGGCCGTGAAGTGGGAGGACATCCCCAGCAAGCCGAGGGCCAGAGCGTGGGTCTCGGCGAAGCCTGCAGAGCCGGACAAGATTCTCCGGATTCTGCAGGTCTGCAACCCCACCTTCCCACAGCCGATTGGAAGGTGGCCAAGGTAGAGGAGAGCAACGGGCAGAGGCGCCAAATCATCCTCGTCCTGAACGAGGAGTCGGTTAGACTTCTCCACGACACGGAGGGCGCTGTGGACTACGGCTACAAGAAGGTAGTCGTAGTACCGTACAAGTCCGACTCCAAGGGCATGCAACCGACGGTCGAGCCAGACCTGGAGCCTCCGGAGATCCCTAGCATGGAGAACAAGCCTGTGTCGGTATCGGACGTGACATCAGTGGTGTCGGATGACATCCTAGATGGTTACGTGTCAGACGTGAGCGATCTTACTAGGGATCTCAAACACATCGGGGTCGGGGAGGAGCTGGACTCTTCGGAGAGCGACCACGACAAGACAATGGTGGAAGTGAACCTCAGGAATGTCTCTGATACTCCTGCAGATAAGCCTCCACCACTGTAAGGCAGCATGCGCTGCTCTTTTGCTCCACCTAGCCAAGGGTGGAGCCGACATAGTCCTCATTCAGGAGCCCTGGATCCTCGGAAACAGGGTCTCTGGTCTGAGGACTCCTGACTATAAGCTATACGTAGCTGACACCGCAGGTAAAACCCGCACCTGCATTCTTGCAAAAAGAGATTTGCACTTATTTTTGCTCCCAAATTTCAGCAATGAAGACCAAACAGCAGTGAGCCTCGAAGGCCAGGGGTGCTCACTGAGAATCTGCTCCACGTACATGGGTCACGACCAACCAGACCCCCCTCCACAGGCGCTCAGGGCGCTAATCACAGACTGCGAGGCCAAGGACACCGGCCTAATCGTAGGGTGCGACGCCAATGCACACCACTGCCAGTGGGGAAGCACTGACACCAACGAAAGGGGTGAGTACCTTTTCAACTATTTACTGACCACTCAGATGGTCCTATTAAATAGGGGGAGTGATCCCACCTTCATTATTAAAAACCGCAAGGAGGTCCTGGACCTCACACTTGCCTCTCATGGGATACATGGGAACATCGTATCCTGGAGGGTCCTGGAAGAGCACTCCTTCTCGAACCACAGGTACGTGGAAACCGTATTCTCTTTTTCACTACCGAGAACAGCTCAATTCCGGAACCTTAGGCGGACAAACTGGGCTCGGTACTCAGACCACCTCTGTCGTGTTCTCCCTGAGACTCCACCTGAGGAGGAGGTTTCCAGGGAAGCCACGACTCATCTTGTTAAACTATTTACCGACGCCTGCAATGAGGCGCTCGATAAATCCTGCCCCTCTAGCAAGAGCAGAGGCCGGAAGAAACCTGAATGGTGGAATCCGAAACTGAGGGAACTCCGGAAAGCCTCCCGGCGACTCTTCAATAAAGCTAAGGCTGAAAACGCTGAGCAGAACTGGGCCGATTACAAGGCCAGTCTGTCAGTTTACAATAAAGAACTGAGGAAAGCCAAACGCGCCTCATGGCGTAAGTTCTGTAGCGACATTGAGAATAACTCGGAAGCCTCGCGCTTGCGCAAAGTTCTCTCGAAGACTACACCCACTCTGGGCTACCTGAAGCATGCCGACCAATCATGGACAACGTCCAGCAATGAGTCGCTAAATCTTCTCCTTAACACCCACTTTCCTGGCTGCGATGAAAACAGACCACACTACATTGCGGCCCCATCCGTTGCCTCAAGTGTTATCATGAACCTGCTAAGCCAGGAGAACATTTCCTGGGCAATAAAAAGCTTCAAACCATACAAGTCTGCGGGACCAGATGGCATCATCCCTGCCCAACTGATTCACGCTGGACAAAAAGCCACTAGTTGGCTCAAAAGGATATACGAGGGAATCTTCTCCCATGGATATATCCCGAAACCTGGCTTCATACCAAAGTCGTCTTCATCCCCAAGGCAGGCAAGCCCTCGCACACTGGCCCCAAAGATTTCAGACCCATAAGTCTATCGTCCTTCCTTCTGAAGACGATGGAACGGCTTTTGGGGATGCATCTCACGGTAAATATTCCGCCTAGTCTATTCTCAGACTCCCAGCATGCCTATCGGAAAGGAAGATCTACCGAAACGGCCCTACACACGATCACATCGATCATAGAAGCGTCCCTCAACTGTAAGGAGTACACCCTGGTAGCCTTCCTCGACATAGAAGGCGCCTTTAATAACATCCTCCCGACCGCCATCACGGGTGCACTGACGGACCTGGGGGTTGACTCCCGGACGGTGAGCCTGATCGATCAGATGCTACAATGCAGGACGGTTGAGGCATCACTGGGGACGTCAACGTCCACCAGGTTTGTCAGTAGAGGCACCCCGCAGGGCGGAGTCCTCTCGCCCCTTCTATGGAACGTGGCAGTGAACGAACTGCTGCGGGAGATAGAGGGGGGTGGCTGCCGCGTGGTGGCGTATGCGGACGATGTTGCTATAGCATTCTCGGGTAAATTCCCGCAGACGCTGTGTGAGTGCCTGACTAGCACACTCATGAAGATGTCAAAATGGGCAGACAAATGCGGTCTAGGCGTCAACCCATCCAAAACGGAACTTGTGCTCTTCACTAGGAAGTACAAAGTTCCGGCACTGATTCCCCCAAGACTATGTGGGGAAGCGCTAGTCTTCAGCAACAACGCCAAGTATCTTGGCCTAATCCTCGATAGAAAGCTCGATTGGAAATTGAGCATAGAGGATAGAGTAAAGAAGGCCACAGTAGCCCTCTATACTTGCAGGAAAGCCATCGGACTAAGATGGGGAATGACCCCCTATATAGTTCGGTGGTTTTACACCGCCATCATACGACCGATCATGCTCTATGGAGTGGTGGTATGGTGGCCAGCCTTAGACAAAAGGACATGCCTCAATAAACTCAGCAGAGTTCAACGCATGGCAGAGCTATGCATAACTGGCGGGCTACGCACTACTCCAGGGGAAGCCCTGGATACTGTGCTGGACCTCCTCCCCGTAAATCTCATAGGAAAGAAGGTGGCAACACTTTCCGCCCTCAGAATGAGAGAAGCCAGACTGTGGAAAGCGTCCGCGGTTGGGCACTCGGGAATCCTGATGAGACTCCCGCAATTACCAGAGAGGACAGATTATTGTATCCCTAGTGATCACCTCTCGACGCCTTTCCAGGTATCAATCCCACCTAGGGAGGACTGGGAGATGGGCGAACCAGGACCCGCAAATGCGGTTCACTTCTACACTGATGGCTCAAAGTTAGACGGCCGCGTGGGAGGCGGAGTCTACTGCAGCGAGCTGAACATCAGTCGTTGCTTCAGGCTCCCGGACCACTGCAGTGTGTTCCAAGCGGAGGTTGTAGCCATCAAGGAGGCCATTTCCATCATCTCCAAACTACTTCTAGACACGCACCTAGTGTGCGTTTTCTCGGACAGCCAAGCAGCTATTAAAGCTTTAGGCTCAATATCGTCGAACTCAGCGACTGTAAATGACTGCCGCAGGTCTCTGCACGAGATCGCAGAGCAGTTAGATCTCTTCCTTATATGGGTCCCAGGCCACAGGGACATCGAGGGGAACGACGCCGCCGACGAGCTAGTAAGGCAGGGTACTACGATTCCTCTCCTATCGGAGAGGAAGCAGGTAGCGATGCCTCTGGCTATGTGCAGGCTCCTCACGCACGAATTGTTCGAGCAAAATGCCAATAGGAGATGGCAGCAAACCGTTTCCTGTAAAATCTCAAGATTGATATGGCCATATCGATCGAAGAAGCGCTCAGCCGAGCTGTATAGACTCAGCAGAGCACAGTGCTCTGCAGTTACTCGAGCCATTACGGGACACTGGCAGATCGGCACTCATGCCTCTAGACTGTCAATCCCTCATAACGACTTCTGCAGGAGTTGTCGCGACGAGGAAGAGGAGGAATCGGTCCCCCACTTCTTCTGCCACTGCCCGGCCCTTGGAAATCGTCGTCTTCGTATTCTCGGGGCCGCTTTCCTCACGGACATTTCGGACCTGCCCGAAATCAAACCGGGGACCTTGTCCAGATTCATCCAAGCCTCCGGATGGGACTGCCCTTAATTTGCAACAGCCTGTTCTCCACGGGTTTTAGGCATTGGGAAGGGGCACACGGCCATGCGGCATCACAACGGACCTTTTACAGGTCCAAGTGAGCTTGGGAGGGTTTCATCACTCCCCCAGGCTACCGCCTGAACCTAACCTAACCTAACAGATCAGGGCAATCTACTTCTCCTTGATCATGTTGTGCATACAAATCACACCAAGCTTTTTTCTACGATTACTAAGAATGGGAGGTTTACTAATAGCAGTCTACTAGAGTAAGATGGCAGTCTCACACCTGCATCCCAGTTAAGGCCCCGCAGAGAAAAAAGTAAGAAGTTTTTCTGGACTGATTCTATATGCTCCTGGTGTACTCTGTACTGATCGGACGTTCAAAGATCGGACGAACTAGTGAGGTATAGAGAGTCTTTGTTATATAGGGGTCGTCAAATTACTTTGACCACCTCTTAATAAGCCCAAACACGCCAATGGCCTTATTTACCATGGTAGAATTGTGTTCAGAAAGCTTTAACTTGGGGTCTAATGTAACACCAAGATCATCAACCAGCGTAATTTTCTCAAGGAAAATGCATAGGGAATAGGGAGCCAACAAAGGGCTAGAACGATGAAGTGTCATTACTTTGCGTTTCGAGGTATTAAGGTGTAACAAATTTGCACAACACCATGCTGACAGTTATTGAGATCGGACTTCAAGCGAGAATAAAAAAAAATGTCCGTATACTGGACATAGAGTTTAACATCATCCGCATACATGAATACTCGAGAGTATGTTAATAACGAAGGCAGGTCATTAATGAAGAGTGTGAAGAGTAAGGGGCCTAGATGGCTGCCCTGTGGTACTCTCGGAGAAACCTTTACTGGTGAAGAGAGGGAGTTTTTGAAGAGGACTCCTTGAGACCTGGAACAAAGATAGCTAGAAATCCATCTCAGGAGGTTGGGCGGAAACCCTAAAAGGTCAAGTTTATGTGCTAGAAGGGAATGGTTTACAGAGTCGAATGCTTTACTGAAGTCGGTGTAAATTACATCCGTCTGTAAGTTACCTTGAAAGCCTTTAATAATGAAAGAGGTAAACTCTAACAAGTTCGTGGTGGTTGATCGCCGCCTTATAAATCCATGCTGAGTTGGAGATATAAGTGACTTGCAGAGATGTTGCAAGTGCGGAGTTAAAACCTTCTCAAAAATTTTAGGAATAGCGGATAACTTTGCTATACCTCTATAATTTTTTGCATCAGACTTGCTACCTTTTTTATGAAGAGGAATTATAAACGATTCCTTCCAGATCGGGGAAGCAAGAAGAATCAATGGACAGGGGTGAATAGTTTAAGCAAAGGTCCACACAGAGCCTCGGCGCAGTACCTGAGTACACAACCTGGAACCCGTCTGGACCCGGTGAAAACACCGGCTTTACTAGTCGAAGATCATGAAGTAGAGAACATTCATTTTAGAAGGGACTGAAAATGCCGTTCGACCTCGGTAAACCGTATGGGTACGGATGACCAGAGTAGCTTTCCTCAGAATAGGTGGTTTGGAAAAATTGGGCAAAAAGATCGGCAATTGCCTGATCATTATTTGCCGACGTATTACAAAATGATAGCGAGGATGGGTGTGCGGACGTTCTACGCTTACTGTTTACGAAGCTGTAAAACTGTTTTGCGACCTGTGAAAACGTATCCTGCATCGAGATAGGTAGTTCTTATAGCATAGAGTATTAAGAACTGAAAAGTTTGACAGAGCTATTACATAGCGAGAGTGAGAAGTAGGAGAACCCACTTCTTGAAATTTTTTATAATGTCTTGATTTTAAGTTTTTTAGACTGGATAACTCTTTGGTAAACCAACGAGGTTTCTCAGATCTAATCGGACAAGAAAGCGGGACACAAGATGTGTCAAGTGCATTGCAAAAATGCTTGTGCCTTTTTAACATCAGTGCGCAAGTACAAGGCGGACCAATAAAATTTCAATAAAAAAAAATGAGGTTATTAAGCTTCGCTTTTCGAAGGTATCGACACATTAAGATAGCCTATTCGACCCATCCAATACAGTTGGTACTATATCTAGCGACACTTCGAAAGTAGGATGGTGGGCGTCTTCAGGTATAGTGAGCGGTAGGGCTCGGGTTAACAACACTATGGTCGGATCCGATACAAAACTCAGATCAAGGAATCGATCCAAGGAATTTTTCAAGTGCTGTTTATATATTGAGATATCCAAGGAAGGTGGAATTTGCGGGAAAGTAATGAATATAGCAAAATCGGGAAGAATCAGTTTTACACATAGGAATTCCAGTTATTGTTGAACCTGGACTGTGTAGTGGTCGTATTTATTTATTTATTTAATTAAAAATTATCAGCTAATAATGGAACTTAGTTAAAAAAAGAGGAAAGAAGAGAAGTTAAAAGCTTGTTTAATTTAGGTGACTATAAATATTACATGCTTTTAGCTTAAGGGATAGTTCAGGGGATAAGGTATGACAGAGGGAGTTATAGTTGTGGCATAATACCCTAAAAGGTTCATGTTGGGCATAATTAGACCTACATATGGGTAAGGGGGTTGGCCTAAAAGTACGGGTAGGTCTAGATGGAACGGCAAAGTCAATCTGACCCAAGAGAGTTTGGGAGTCAACAAACGCGAGAAGGAGCTTGTGTACGAACATTACCCCATGACAGATTCAGCGATGGTGCAACGACGGCAGGTCAAAAAGATTTAGTCTTGATCGGTAGGGTGGCAAGATTATACCCGAGTTCCAGCTTAAACTACGAAGGGCAAAAAATAAAAATTGCTCTTGCACAGATTCAATAACACCCTGCTGCTCTTTATACTGCGGGCTCCACACACAAGAACAATACTCCAATATCGGACGTTCTAACGAGATATACAGTTGTTTCGTCACGTACGGGTCGTCAAACTCCTTGGACCAACGCTTGATGAACGCTAAAACACATTTAGCTTTATTTAATGTTGCGGCTATATGGCTGTTAAAACACATCGTATGATCAAATAGGACTCCGAGGTCAACTCGAAATTCGCTCCAGGACATGATTTTCTAGAACGTATGAGACAAAATGAACAACGGTAAAATGTCATATGTTTGCATTTAGAAAGGTTCAGAAAAAGAAGATTAGTTGAACAACACAATAGTACTTCAATTAGATCCAGTTGAAGGCGTGTGTGCAAGTACCAATCAGAAAAAGGCAGATAGATTTTAACATCATCAGCATACATTAGTGAATAAGCAGAGAATTATTCACAGAATCAAATGCATTGCTAAAGTCCGTAAAAACTACATCCGTCTGCAAACCACTTTGAAAGCCACTGTGGATTAAGTTAGAAAACTCAACAAGGTTAGTCGATGTTGAACGATGTCTAAAAAAACCGTGTTGCGACGGAGATATCAAGCTGCAACAAAGATGTTGCAGTTGCCGGGTGACCAGGAACTCAAGCAGCTTCATGATGGCGGAAAGCTTTGCGACACCACGATAGCTTTCAATATATAATCTTGAACCTTTTTTGTGAAGCGGAATGATGTAGGACTCATTCCAACTTACTGGGAGACAAGACTGTTCCAAAGAGAGGTTGAAGAGAAAGGTCAGGGGTTGGCAATGGGACTGGGCACAGTGTTTTAAGATACAACTTGGTACATTATCTGGACCCGCAGAAAACGATATGTCCATAGATGACAAACCTTCCAAAACAACGCTTTCCTCGAAAATAGGTAGAACGAGGGGGAACGTTGTGAGTTGCTGCTGCGACCGCAACTCTACATTTATACCCGATACATAGTCAGTATGGCTACATTAAACGACAAAGAGTGCGTGCGAGAGAGACAGAAAATCAGTCAGAACGTGTCGACGGGCGCTGCGTAGTCACTGCAAATTGATTTGTTACTTTTGGCTATAATAATAATCCGATCTGATTCGGATTCGGCAAGATTCAGCAATCTGGTAGATATGGCCATTCTCTACGATTGTGCGTTTTAATTTTCTCTATCTTCAAAATTGTGGTTGCCACAGATTTTCGTTTTTTATGGCTGCGGAAGGGGGTGGGGCGAAATTTTGAAACACACTTGTAGCACTGAGCTCTCTACAGTGAGCAAAAAGAAATACACTTGTAGTAGTGAGTTCTGCAGTGAAAAATTACAAATAGTTTTTTTTAACAGTGAGAGCTCTACAGTCAGGTCTAATAGTCTCTGAGATCTGTGGATGCTCCAGATTTTCGTCCTTTGCTGGGGCGGAAGGGGGTGTGGCGAAATTTTGAAACAAACTCGTCAAGGTCCGATATCACAGGAGTGTGGATACCAAATTTGGTTGCTCTAGCTTTTATAGTCTCTGAGATCTAAAAACTCACTTTAAGCAATAGGAAAAGCCGGCTATGATACGTGTGTGTTAGAGAGAGACAGGGCGAGAAAAAATGAAATTGTTTTCTTCATTCTGGCTATAATAATGATACGATCAGGTTTAGATTCTGCAGTCTAGAAGATATTGTCATTCTCTACGATTCTGCGTTTTTAGTTTTCTAGTATCTTTAAAATTGTGGATGCCACAGATTTTCGTCCTTTGTGGGGGCGGAAGTGGGCGGGGCGATGTTTTGAAATATACTTGTAACAGTGACATATCACAGAGGTCTGGATACAAAACGTCGTTGCTCTAGCTTGTAGTGCTCATGGGTGGCAGAAATATAAGAAACAGAAACTTGTATGCAGTTTTCTTCCAATTAAGATTTTTATTGTCGACTAGGCGGGAAATTCAAACACATTACGTTTTTACTTACAATTCGCGAGCTTTGCAGCACTATCAGCTGTTGCGAAAGTAGATCGACTCGATTGTTCTAAATGGAGCGAGAAGGGGTTCTTGAAGGGCTCAGAGATTTGTCTCTTCCTTTTTTTTGGATTTTACAAGCGCAACTGAACAGACCTTTTTGTCTTAAAATAAAGAACTCACGCGAATAAAACCAAAGAAATAAATGCAAAGCAGAAGACCTGACCAGTAATTTGAATCGCAAAGTATTGAAGGCATCCGTGGACAATTTTAAATAATTCCCAGTATTAATTGTGGCAAAAGTTACATAGATTTCGGCCAGGTAAATATAGAGTGAAAAGAATTTAAAAGAAAACACATGGATTTTCAAAAATGTATTCTCCAATAGTTTTCGGATGGCCAGGGCGTTTCCAACCAGTGTTTTTGTTCATAACGAGCAACACAAGGAGACGGAAAAATTACGGTTCTATAGAAAAGATCAGTTTTCGTCAAGGGCAGGAAAACCCTAGAAAAGTGGCTAGGCTCCCCGACGCAACATTCTTTGGCAGACCAGCAGCCGCAGCAACGCGAATTTTTCGCAGTCTGGGTCTGTTCGATTGTCAGGAGCGGGTGAGCGGGGTCAACGACCGGAGCAGAACGTCGGGAGAAAGAAACTCTGGAGACAAAAAGAAAGAAAGCAGAGCACAGGCGAGGGCATGCCGGCAGAATTTTGCTACTTCAGTTCGATCTCGGGAGTGTAGTGGAGTTTGGGTTTAACGAAACGTTAAAATCTGTTAAAGTAAAATATCGAAAACCAAAAACAAATTCAAGATCACAAACACATTCACAACCGGACCAAAAAAAAAAGAACAAGTGAAAATTAACTGTAACATGCAAACTGTGTGCAAGAAGATCCGAAATGACTTGTGAAACAACCAAAACAACAATGTAACACGACACAAATACTCTATTAAGAAAAACACCAAATTTAAACCCAAAAACATCTAACTACAACCGATTTTCGAGAAGGCCTTCGTCGAGTATCTGGGTGAGTCTCAACAAACAAAACCAAGAAAGAGAAAACAAATAAATAAAAGAACTATGTAAAACCAATTGAAACACAGCACGATCGTCGAAGCGACATACCCTTCTTTGCAAGATAGAGTATGCGCTTGAGCGAAGTAAAAACAAAAAAGAGTGTGGAGAGAGAGAACGATGCAAGCAGCAAAGCCCGTACTCCGATTCTTACGGTGTTTGTTTTGATTATTTGATTATTGCGTTTGCTGACTTCTTTGTCTAGTTGGTGGTTGAAATAGAAAACATTTGCATTTCATCTTTATATACATACATACTATTATTAATGTTGCTTTGCTATTGATTAACTAATAATTCTTTTCAGCCGGTTGTGTTGTGTTAAGTGAAATTATGAAGAGAGAAAATTGTTAAAGAAATTATCAAGACAGAAAATTGCTAAAGAAATTATGAAGAGAGAAAATTGTTAAAGAAAATTACGAAGAGAAAGAATTTTTAAAGAAAAGATATGAAGAAAGAGAATCGTTAGAGAAGAAGAGTGGCAAAAAGGGGAAGGAAAATGATAGGTTAGGTTAGGTAAACCCGGACGGCCCTCAGCGGGGCCACGCATAGGCCAATACGGCCCTTAGTTATCCGGATAGGGGGGTGTATGAACCGTCGCGGGAGTGTTTATGTGGTTTTAAAGTCCCCGAGAATCGAGGTGTTTTTAGCATAGGCCAGCAGTTCCTGTGGCGTCCTTTTGGAGGCATCTTCCAGTGAAGCCAGCACTGGGGCGCCCAGGTATCTCGTCCTTGCCCTTGAGAGAGCCGGACAGTTGCAGATGAGATGTTCCAGGGTTTCGATAGCCCCAGGTTCATCACATTTCCTACAACTGTCTCTGTTGGTGATGCCTAGCTTTGCTGCATGTGCAGCAGCCAGACAGTGACCTGTAAGTATTCCCACTAGCAATCTACAGTCCTTTCGTGGTAGGTGCAGTAGGTAGTGGCTAAGTTTCTCGTTGCGCTCCTTGCACATTATCTTCGAGGTTCTGCAGGTGGTGGTACTCCTCCACCTGCTATCAGTCTGTGTTCTAGCCTGCTTCTCTAGATCGCCTTGCAGCGTTCTGAGGGAGACAGGCACGTTCTCGGTTCTCCTATTCTCCAGCCCGACGCCTTCCTTAGCTAGTACGCCGCTTCGTTTCCTTCGATGCCCTGGTGGCTGGGAACCCAATAGATCCGCACTGTCTTTGTCGTGCTTAGGATGTCTAATGCCTCCCTGCTCGCCAAGACACTTCTGGAACTGACCGCGGACGACTGCATGGATCTTATCGCCGCTTGGCTGTCGACGAATAGGTTGACCGCATCGTGTGCTCGTTCTGTGAGGAGAGCGACCTCCGCTGCTTTCCCGATGGCAAAAACTTCTGCCTGGAATATGCTGCATTGGTCCGGTAACTTATACGACAGCCTTATCTCAGGGTCTGTACAGTATAGGCCCGCTCCTACTCCTCCGTCCATTTTGGAGCCGTCTGTGTATATATTGAGGTGCTCAGTTTGGTCCCTTCCAATTTTCCAGTCTTCAGGTCCCAAAGATGTGGTTGTTTTGACGTCAAGGCAAGTTTGGGGGTCATGTAATCAGTTGATCTGGTCATTTCCTGCCGATTGAACTATGCCCGTATCCTTGTGGCGATAGATGTTGGAATACGCCTATTCCCACATTCAAATAATAACATTAAATAATATTATCGATATGTTAGGTATTATTATTATGAGTTAGTCTGGTCACACTTGAAGTGTCGACGCTCTCTCTTCTTTTGTGATCTCAAGTGTGTGGACCGGTGTTGCAGCAAAAAGTAATCAAGAAATACATAAATAATCTTTAAAGAAAAACATAACTTGGTACTGTCTTCCGTTTACTAATTGTCATAGCCAGTCTACCAATAGGTTATGGGCCCAGTCCACGCCAATTTAGATAAATTAAATTAATAACAAATAGTTGTGAAATTAGTTCCGCGTGCGTTCTTGTGTACTTTTTTTTGTAGTGTGTGTGTGTATAATATATACATACATAGAAAATGGAAAGAAATAAGCAACATATTAAGCCTTTTTGTGGCGAGAAATATTCTATATGGAAATTTAGAATCAGAGCTTTGTTTGCTGAATTAGAGGTGCTCCAAGTAGTCGATAACATAATGCCTAACGAAGTAGATGATAATTGGAAAAGGCAGAGCGATGTGCGAAGAGCATTTTAATTCAATATTTAGGCGACGCATTTCTAAACTTCGCGGCAGGCGACATTTCGGCACGTGATACTCTGAAGAATTTAGACGCCATATATGAGCGTAGAAGCCTTGCGTCGCAATTAGCTGCACGTAAACGTTTAATAACACTCAAACTCTCAAGTGAAATGACACTTTCGAGTCATTTTGTTATTTTTGATGAAACAGTGAGTGAGTTGTTAGGGGCGGGCGCTAAAATGGATGAGATGGACAAAGTGGCACATTTTCTGCAGACTCTACCTTCAACCTATAATGGTGTCATCACGGCAATCGAAACTTTGTCAGATGAAACTCTATCATTAGCGTTTGTAAAAATAAATTGTTCGACTACGAGACCAAATTAAGAGAAATGAAAGTACTGATACAAGTAGTAAAGTCATGAAGGCAGTTGTAAGAAATAATAACAATTTTAATAATCGTAAAACGTTTGGATCTAGAAACACACGGCAAAAGATATTATTTAAGGAAAAGCTAGAAGTAATATTAAATGCCATCACTGTGGCAAAGAAGGGCACATGAAAAAAAAGAATGTTACCAGTTTATAAGGTTAAATCAAAACAAAGAAAATTATAAACATAATAAACAAGCTCAGCTTGCAGCATCGGCCACGGGTTCGCATTTATGATGCGGAAAATGAAAAAGAGTGATCAAAAAATAATGAACTCGGTTTTATACTCGATTCTGGTGCCACGGATCATTTGATCAATGATGACTCGCTGTACGCCGATTGCATCGAATTGGAGCAGCCAATTAAAATCGCTGTGGCAAAAAGAAGGCGAGTTTTTATATGCCACTAAGCGTGGAATCGTGCGGCTGCACAATGGACACAATATCACACTGGAGGATGTGCTCTACTGCAAGGAGGCAGCAGGAAACCTCATGTCTGTCAAGCGTCTGCAACAGGCAGGGATGTCAATTAAGTTTGACTGTGGTGGTGTCTCCATATCAAAAAATGGAGTAATTGTTGTTAAACATACAGGTATGTTGGATATACCTGTAGTCAAATTCCAAGCATACAGTGTAGATGCTAGGAACAAAAATAATTATCGATTATGGCATGAGAGGTTGGGGCATATAAGCAATGCAAAATTGCTTGAAATAAAGAATAATAATTTATTTAATGACAGTAATCTTCTTGTTAATTTAAAAATATCAGATGAAGTTTGTGAGTCATGTTTAAATGGGAAACAGGCTAGGTTGCCATTTAAGCAATCTAAAGATAAAAGTTATATAAAACGACCCTTGTTTGTAATACACCTAATTCTGTTTTTACACGGTAGATTGGTTCCTGAAAAAACCGTGTAAAAAAAAACCGTGTAAAAAAAAGACATTGACCGTATACGCAAAATAACGAAAGAGAAACAAATATTTACATATTCTCTTAATGCTCTTTCTTGTTTTCGTTTGGTTTCTAGCTTTTTTGAGCTGTGTGTGATTTTATATATTTGTGTTGTTATTTTGAACCGTGTTAAATGGAATAAAACCGTGTAAAAAATGAAAAATTGTTGATTTTCAAACCGTGTTATTTCAAAATCGTGTAAAAAAAGACCGTGTAAAAACAGAATTAGGTGTACATTCAGATGTATGTGGCCCCATTAAACCAGTTACACTAGACGATAAAAATTATTTTGTGATCTTCGTAGATCAATTTACACATTATTGTGTAACCTATTTGTTAAAATATAAATCAGATGTATTCAATGTATTTAAAGATTTTGTAGCAAAGAGCGAGGCTCATTTTAATTTCAAGATTCTGCGTGAGTTCTGCGTTAATAAAGGAATAAGTTATCATTTGACAGTGCCACATACACCTCAGTAGAATGGTGTTTCGGAGCGAATGATAAGAACCATTACAGAGAAAGCTCGTGCTATGGTAAATGGTGCAAAATTAGACAAAAGTTTTTTGGGGTGAAGCTGTGCTAACTGCAACATATCTAATCAACAGAATTCCAAGCAAAGCACTTGGTGATTGTAAAATGACCCCATATGAGCTGTGGCACAATAGAAAGCCCAATTTAAAATTTTTAAGAGTGTTCGGTTCAACCGTGTATGTGCACAACAAAATTAAAAAAGGTAAATTTGATGAAAAATCATTCAAAGCTATCTTGATAGGGTATGAACAAAATGGACTCAAATTGTGGGATGTCATTAAAGGAAAAGTTATTGTTGCAAAAGATGTTGTCGTAGACGAGACTAATATGCTTTATTCTAGAGAAGTAAAATTTGAAACAGATTTCCCGAAAGAGAGTAAGGAAAGAAGTCAACAAGAATTCCTGAATGAGAGTAAGGAATCTGATCAGCTTAATTTCCCGAATGATAGTACGGAATGTGGAATCCTGAATGAGAGTAAGGAATGTGATCAGTTTTATCTCCCGAATGATAGTACGGAATGTGGAATCCTGAATGAGAGTAAGGAATGTGATCAGTTTAATTTCCCGAATGAAAGTACGGAATGTGAAATCCTGAATGAAAGTAAGGAATGCGAAAAGCTGAATTTTCCGAATGAAAGTAGGAAAAGAAAAACTGATTTCCTGAATGATAGTAAGGAATTATATATCCCGAATGAGAGTAGGTTAGGTTAGGTTCAGGCGGTAGCCTGGGGGGTGATGAAACCCTCCCAAGCTCACTTGGACCTGTAGAAGGTCCGTTGTGATGCCGCGTGGGCGTGTGCCCCTTCCCAGTGCCTAAAAACCGTGGAGAAACAGGCTGTTGCAAATTAAGGGCAGTCCCATCCGGAGGCTTGGATGAATCTGGACAAGGTCCCCGGTTTGATTTCGGACAGGTCCGAAATGTCCGTGAGGAAAGCGGCCCCTAGAATACGAAGACGACGATTTCCAAGGGCCGGGCAGTGGCAGAAGAAGTGGGGACCGATTCCTCCTCTTCCTCGTCGCGACAACTCCTGCAGAAGTCGTTATGAGGGATTGACAGTCTAGAGGCATGAGTGCCGATCTGCCAGTGTCCCGTAATGGCTCGAGTAACTGCAGAGCACTGTGCTCTGCTGAGCCTATACAGCTCGGTTGAGCGCTTCTTCGATCGATATGGCCATATCAATCTTGAGATTTTACAGGAAACGGTTTGCTGCCATCTCCTATTGGCATTTTGCTCGAACAATTCGTGCGTGAGGAGCCTGCACGTAGCCAGAGGCATCGCTACCTGCTTCCTCCCATGAGGAGAGGAATTGTAGTACCCTGCCTTGCTAGCTCGTCGGCGGCTTCGTTCCCCGATGTCCCTGTGGCCTGGGACCCATATAAGGAAGAGGTCTAACTGCTCTGCGATCTCGTGCAGAGACCTGCGGCAGTCATTTACAGTCGCCGAGTTCGACGATATTGAGCCTAGAGCTTTAATAGCTGCTTGGCTGTCGAGAAAACGCACACTAAGTGCGTGTCTAGAAGTAGTTTGGAGACGATGGAAATGGCCTCCTTTGATGGCTACAACCTCCGCTTGGAACACACTGCAGTGGTCCGGGAGCCTGAAGCAATGACTGATGTTCAGCTCGCTGCAGTAGACTCCGCCTCCCACGCGGCCGTCTAACTTTGAGCCATCAGTGTAGAAGTGAACTGCATTTGCGGGTCCTGGTTCGCCCATCTCCCAGTCCTCCCTAAGTGGGATTGATACCTGGAAAGGCGTCGAGAGGTGATCACTAGGGACACAGTAATCTGTTCTCTCCGGTAATTGCGGGAGTCTCGTCAGGATTCCCGAGTGCCCAACCGCGGACGCTTTCCACAGTCTGGCTTCTCTCATTCTGAGTGCGGAAAGTGTTGCCACTTTCTTTCCCATGAGATCTATGGGGAGGAGGTCCAGCACAGTATCCAGGGCTTCCCCTGGAGTAGTGCGTAGCCCGCCAGTTATGCATAGCTCTGCCATGCGTTGAACTCTGCTGAGTTTATTGAGGCATGTCCTTTTGTTTAAGGCTGGCCACCATACCACCACCCATAGAGCATGATCGGTCGTATGATGGCGGTGTAAACCACCGAACTATATAGGGGTCATTCCCCATCTTAGTCCGATGGCTTTCCTGCAAGTATAGAGGGCTACTGTGGCCTTCTTTACTTATCCTCTATGCTCAATTTCCAATCGAGCTTTCTATCGAGGATTAGGCCAAGATACTTGGCGTTGTTGCTGAAGACTAGCGCTTCCCCACATAGTCTTGGGAATCAGTGCCGGAACTTTGTACTTCCCAGTGAAGAGCACAAGTTCCGTTTTGGATGGGTTGACGCCTAGACCGCATTTGTCTGCCCATTTTGACATCTTCATGAGTGTGCTAGTCAGGCACTCACACAGCGTCTGCGGGAATTTACCCGAGAATGCTATAGCAACATCGTCCGCATACGCCACCACGCGGCAGCCACCCCCCTCTATCTCCCGCAGCAGTTCGTTCACTGCCACGTTCCATAGAAGGGGCGAGGGACTCCGCCCTGCGGGTGCCTCTACTGACAAACCTGGTGGACGCTGACGTCCCCAGTGATGCCTCAACCGTCCTGCATTGTAGCATCTGATCGATCAGGCTCACCGTCCGGGAGTCAACCCCCAGGTCCGTCAGTGCACCCGTGATGGCGGTCGGGAGGATGTTATTAAAGGCGCCTTCTATGTCGAGGAAGGCTACCAGGGTGTACTCCTTACAGTTGAGGGACGCTTCTATGATCGATGTGATCGTGTGTAGGGCCGTTTCGGTAGATCTTCCTTTCCGATAGGCATGCTGGGAGTCTGAGAATAGACTAGGCGGAATATTTACCGTGAGATGCATCCCCAAAGCCGTTCCATCGTCTTCAGAAGGAAGGACGATAGACTTATGGGTCTGAAATCTTTGGGGGCAGTGTGCGAGGGCTTGCCTGCCTTGGGGATGAAGACGACTTTGGTATGAAGCCAGGTTTCCGGGATATATCCATGGGAGAAGATTCCCTCGTATATCCTTTTGAGCCAACTAGTGGCTTTTTGTCCAGCGTGAATCAGTTGGGCAGGGATGATGCCATCTGGTCCCGCAGACTTGTATGGTTTGAAGCTTTTATTGCCCAGGAAATGTTCTCCTGGCTTAGCAGGTTCATGATAACACTTGAGGCAACGGATGGGGCCGCAATGTAGTGGGTCTGTTTTCATCGCAGCCAGGAAAGTGGGTGTTAAGGAGAAGATTTAGCGACTCATTGCTGGACGTTGTCCATGATTGGTCGGCATGCTTCAGGTAGCCCAGAGTGGGTGTAGTCTTCGAGAGAACTTTGCGCAAGCGCGAGGCTTCCGAGAGTTATTCTCAATGTCGCTACAGAACTTACGCCATGAGGCGCGTTTGGCTTTTCCTCAGTTCTTTATTGTAAACTGACAGACTGGCCTTGTAATCGGCCCAGTTCTGCTCAGCGTTTTCAGCCTTAGCTTTATTGAAGAGTCGCCGGGAGGCTTTCCGAGTTCCCCAGTTTCGATTCCACCATTCAGGTTTCTTCCGGCCTCTGCTCTTGCTAGAGGGGCAGGATTTATCGAGCGCCTCATTGCAGGCGTCGGTAAATAGTTTAACAAGATGAGTCGTGGCTTCCCTGGAAACCTCCTCCTCAGGTGGAGTCTCAGGGAGAACACGACAGAGGTGGTCTGAGTACCGAGCCCAGTTTGTCCGCCTAAGGTTCCGGAATTGAGCTGGTCTCGGTAGTGAAAAAGAGAATACGGTTTCCACGTACCTGTGGTCCGAGAAGGAGTGCTCTTCCAGGACCCTCCAGGATACGATGTTCCCATGCAGCTCATGAGAGGCAAGTGTGAGGTCCAGGACCTCCTTGCGGTTTTTAATAATAAAGGTGGGATCACTCCCCCTATTTAAAAGGACCATCTGCGTGGTCAGTAAATAGTTGAAAAGGTACTCACCCCTTTCGTTGGTGTCAGTGCTTCCCCACTGGCAGTGGTGTGCATTGGCGTCGCACCCTACGATTAGGCCGGTGTCCTTGGCCTCGCAGTTCGTGATTAGCGCCCTGAGCGCCTGTGGAGGTGGGTCCGGTTGGTCGTGGCCCATGTACGTGGAGCAGATTCTCAGTGAGCACCCCTGGCCTTCGAGGCTCACTGCTGTTTGGTCTTCATTGCTGAAATTTGGGGAGCAAAAATAAGTGCAAATCTCTTTTGCAAGGATGCAGGTGCGAGTTTTACCTGCGGAGTCAGCTACGTATAGCTTATAGTCAGGAGTCCTCAGACCAGAGACCCTGTTTCCGAGGATCCAGGGCTCCTGAATGAGGATTCATGTCGGCTCCACCCTTGGCTAGGTGGAGCAAGAGAGCAGCGCATGCTGCCTTTACAATGGTGGAGGTTTATCTGCAGGAGTATCAGTGACATTCCTGAGGTTCACCTCCACCATTGTCCTGTCGTGGTCGCTCTCCGAAGAGTCCAACTCCTCCCCGACCTCGATGTGCTTGAGATCCCTAGTGAGATCGCTCACGTCTGACACGTACCCATCTAGGATGTCATCTGACACCACTGATGCCACGTCTGACACCGCAGGCTTGATCTCCGTGCTAGGGATCTCCGGAGGCTCCAGGTCTGGCTCGACCGTCGGTTGCTTGCCCTTGAGTCGGACTCTGTACGGTACTACGACTACCTTCTTGTAGCCGTAGTCCACAGCGCCCCTCCGTGTCGTGAAGAAGTCTAACCGACTCCTCGTTCAGGACGAGGATGATTTGGCGCCTCTGCCCGTTGCTCTCCTCTACCTTGGCCACCTTCCAATCGGCTGTGGGAAGGTGGGGGTGCAGACCCGCAGAATCCGGAGAATCTTATCCGGCTCTGCAGGCTTCGCTGAGACCCACGCTCTGGCCCCTCGGCTTGCTGGGGATGTCCTCCCACTTCACGGCCTCCAGCTTGGCTCCTGGGTAGACCTCCTTCAGCGATGCTACCGCCTTCGCGTAGAGGGCCGCCGAGCGAGCATCTTGGCAGGCGATGGCTTTCACCCTGCCTTGGTGCCACCCGGCGTCCTCACACTTGGGCGGTGGTCCTCCATTCTCCTCCAACTCCTGGAGGAAACGGTCTTGGAGCTCGTTCTCCACGAGGTGCCACTTGTCCCTAGGGATCTGCCCGTCTTTAGAGCCCCTGTCTAGGACTCCAATCAGGGTTTTCCCCTCGCCACCTCGGCAAACGAGCGGTTGCTCTGTGTCTTTGTCCTTTTGGCTTGTTGGACTTGTGTGGCGGTGTCCTCCGCCGAGCGTTGCCGCTTGCTTGGGGCCTTGGCTGTGGCCTTGCCAGCTTTGGCTGGCTGGTAGTCGGGCAGGACTGTCTTGGCCCATCGCCGCGATTCGATTCCCTGGGCAGACGCCAGGAACACCGGGTCGTCGTTGCCCAGGATGAAGGCCGCACGTCTTTTGTCCTGAAACTTGGGCCTATCTTTCGAGGCAGAGGCACCGCCTGCGGGGGTTGTCAAGGGGTCCCCGGTCCCAAGGGGTCTGCCAGCCGCGATATCGCTCTGCATGGTCGCCCCCCCGGTAACCGGGTCACCCTTGGGGCCCCCCGACGTGGATTGGCCCGATTGGCTTTTCGTTCCTCTCCTCGCAGCGCCTGCTGCCTCGAGACGGTGGACCGACTTAGTCTCCTTCCCCGTCGTTTTGGGCACTGGTTTCCCAGATGCGTTTGTAGAGGGATGGTCTTTTTTCCTCCGGCATTTTAGGAGGAGTGCCGTGCTCCTTTGCGGTGTTTTTTTGTATGTATATTTGAATTTGGCATGTTTGGTCCCACGAGTAGGCGGGAAGGGGTTAGTCGCCCGGGGCATAGCCCGCGTGCCCCGGGAAGCCTTATTAAAACTGGAGGTCGGCAGGTATCCAGAGTCCGCATATGAGCGACCGAGCACCCCCTCGGCCATGCATCCCTCGGCATATGACAGTGTCACCTTGGATTGGGGTTATTTCACTGAGAGTTTTCTTCTCTCCGCCCGACTACAATTAGCCAGCATCCTGGCAGAGACATGACCGTACCAGGACCTGTTTCCAGCCGCCCTCACGGGGAGAGTATAGTCGCACTTCCGCCGGTGTGTACAGTTACGGCGGGTGCCGGTTCGCTCGTGCCCACCTGTGTCTTATGACGCGGAGCACAGTCGCCTTGGATCCAGGGCAAGCCATGAACCCGAGGCGCCTATGCCCCGTTCCGAGTCTACAGTTGTGACGAGCCGACCCGACATCCGTTTATCCCCCTGTAGCACCCGACGGCTGACGGCCAAATGAGAGTAAGGATTGCGAAAAAGCTGATCAGCCAGATAATTGTCGTGAAGAAAATAAGGATACTAATATAATTAGTAGAAAAAAAAGTGAGAGGTTAAAGTCTAAGCCGAAGGTGTCTTATAAAGAACATGATAAAAGCTTTAACAAATTTATATTAAATGCCCATATAATGTTTGATGAAGTTCCAAATTCTTTTGATGAAATAAATTTTAGGAATGATAAATCTGATTGGGAGGAGGCAATAAATACAGAGTTAAATGCCCATGAAATTAATAACACCTGGACAATTATAAAGAAGCCAGAAAACAAAAATATTGTAGACAGTAGATGGGTATTTTCCATTAAATATAATGAACTAGGAGTCCCAATAAAATACAAAGCTAGATTGGTTGCAAGAGGATTTACTCAAAAGTACCAAGTAGACTATGAAGAAACATTTGCTCCCGTTGCTAGAATTGCCAGTTTTAGGTTCGTACTATCATTGGCAGTCCAGTTTAATTTGAAAGTCCATCAGATGGATGTTAAAACAGCTTTCCTCAATGGTACATTAAGTGAGGAGATATATATGCGGCCTCCTCAGGGCGTATTATGCGGTGCTGGGCATGTATGCAAGCTGAACAAAGCCATTTATGGGCTCAAACAAGCAGCTAGATGCTGGTTTCAAGTATTTGAGCAAGCATTGAAAGAATTCGATTTTTGTAAACTCTCCCGTGGATCGTTGCATATATATATTCTTGATAGAGGTGACATAAAGAAAAACATATATGTATTATTATATGTTGATGATGTAGTAATAGCGACAAGGGATATGGATAGAATGAATAATTTCAAAAAATTATTTAAGCGAAAGATTTAGAATGACTGACTTAAATGAGATAAAACATTTTATCGGTATCAGAGTAGAAATGTTTGAAGACAAAATATATTTGAGTCAAGCTGCATATGTAAAAAGAATTTTAAATAAATTTAACATGGATAGTTGCAATTCAGTCAGTAATCCATTACTAAATAAACTAAATTATGAGTTACTTAACTCAGATGAAGACTGCAATGCTCCATGTCGAACCCTTATTGGCTGTTTAATGTACATAATGCTGTGTACACGACCAGATTTAGCTACCGCCGTAAATATCTTGAGTAGATATAGTAGCAAGAACAATGCTGAGTTATGGCAATGTTTAAAAAAGGGTTATTAGATATTTAAAGGAACTATTGATATGAAGCTTATATTTAAAAAAGAATACATCATTTGAAAATACATTAGTTGGCTGCGTAGACTCCGATTGGGGTAGTAATGAGATTGATAGAAAAAATACAACGGGTTATTTGTTTAAAATGTTCGATTCCAATTTAATTTGTTGGAATACAAAAAAACAGACAGACTCAGTGGCAGCTTCATCAACTGAAGCTGAATATATGGCCCTATTTGAAGCTGTAAGAGAAGCTTTTATGGCTAAAGTCTCTTCTAAATAGTATTAATCTTAAACTCGACAGACCCATTAAAATTTATGAAGACAACCAAGGCTGTATTAGCATTGCAAATAATCCCTCATGTCATAAAAAGAGCAAAGCATATTGATATAAAATATAATTTTTCAAGAGAACAGATAGAAACTAATGAGATTTCTCTTGAGTATATTAATACAGACAACCAACTTGCTGACATCTTCACGAAGCCACTACCTGCTGGAAGATTTGCGGAACTGCGGAACAAATTAGGACTACTACAAGAAGAATGATTCCAATTTAATGAAAACATGAACATGAAGCTTTATTAACGAATTTATTACATTAATTCATATTTAATTTTTTTGATTTGAACCAAAAAGAACCAATGAATTGTTAAAGTAATTTAATTTTATGTTAATCTAATTTTAAAGGATCTGATCGGGTTTTTCTGGGTTTTCCCCGTATCCTTAGAGCAAATGCTAGATCACATAACACTTCCCAGAATGCACACCAACCACATTAGAATAACAATTGAATGTTACCTTTTTGATTTAATGATGAAAACTTTTTTTATATTTTTTATTTTTATGATTTTGATAATTAATGTTATTTTTGAGGGGGGCGTGTTGGAATACGCCTATTCCCACATTCAAATAATAACATTAAATAATAATTATCGATATGTTAGGTATTATTATTATGAGTTAGTCTGGTCACACTTGAAGTGTCGACGCTCTCTCTTCTTTTGTGATCTCAAGTGTGTGGACCGGTGTTGCAGCAAAAAGTAATCAAGAAATACATAAATAATCTTTAAAGAAAACATAACTTGGTACTGTCTTCCGTTTACTAATTGTCATAGCCAGTCTACCAATAATAGATTTCCTGATGCTATAAGGCGTTGTGCTGCCTTTCCCGCAATCAGGCGAGCGTGAATGTCCAGGGGGTCGATTCCGAGTACAGTTTCGAGTGCTTTTGTTGGGGCTGACCTCAGCGCCCCTGTAATACAAAGCAGAGCCTGTCGCTGAGTCTTTCCATAAGCTTATGGTATGTCTTTTCAGTAGCCTGCCACCACACTAAGGCTCCATACAGCAGAGTTGGTCGCACCACCGAGATGTAGATCCAGTGCATTAGAGCAGGTGACAGGCCCCATGTGCTGCTGAGCATCTTCTTGATGCATAAAGCGCAATGGTAGCCTTCTTCACCCTTTCCACTACATTGGGCCCCATGCCAGCTTGCTGTCCAGTACTGTGCCTAGGTATTTCACCCAGGATTTTGGAGTCAGCCTAGTTTGGTCAATTTTCGGGGGTCCATATCGGTACCTTGTACCTCTTGGTAAAGAGGATGAGGTCCGTCTTGTCCGCGTTGATACTGAGTCCCACCTCTTCCGCCCACTCACGTATCTCCCCTGAGTGTACGTTCCATTAAGGAGCTGAGGGTCGATGGACATACACCTGTAATAAGTATGCTTATGTCGTCTGCATAAGCTGTTATCTTTGGGGCCTTCCTTCAAATCTTTGATGAGGTCGTCGACCACCAAATTCCACAGTAGTGGCGACAGGACTCCACCCTGAGGTGCGCCTCTGTGTGCCCCTTTACCATGGGAAGCAGTGCCCCACTCTGGATTGCACCCGTCTACAACTTAGGAGGTTTTGATCCAGACGTTGATTGCAGGGTGTATGTTATTCGCTTCTAGGCGACTTGTTATTGCGGTTGTGGCCACGTTGTTGAATGCCCTGAGATGTCCACAAATGCTCCCAAAGCATACTTTTTGTTGTGAAGGGCGCTCTCGATGGTGGCTACTAGCGAGTGTAGTGCCGTCTCCACTGATTTCCCTTTTGTGTGGCGCGTTTATTTGTTGGACATCAGTCCCCCTACCTCGTTCCTGATGTGCAAATCCAACAGCTTTTCTAGTGTTTTTAGTATAAAGGAGGTAAGGCTTATCGGTCTGTAATCCTTGGGACTCACGTGGCTGCACTTTCCTGCCTTAGGGAGGAAGACAACTCTCGAGGTTTTCCATTGATGGGGATATAGCCCGTACTTAGGCATGCTGAGTATATTGCGAAGAGCCATGGGGTAACAACCTCTTGGTCAACTTCATCATGGCTGGGAATATCCCGTCCAGTCCTGGTGCTTTATGCCCGCGAAGGAGTCTATGGCCCAGTGGATTCTCTTAGTGGTTAACAGACCTATTGGGGGTGCTGTTCCTCGGTTGCTAGGTCCTGATGCTCCTCGGCGTCAGTGACCTCGGTGCATCCAGGGAAGTGCGCCTCCATTAGTGCTGTTAGGGCTTTTTACTGCCCCCTGTCCACTGTCCGTTGTCTAGTTTTTAGTTGGTTCTGTACTGTGGGCTGCTTTGAAAGCAGCTTCCGGAGCCTAGCGGTTTCCGGCACTTTCGATGTTGGAGCAGAAGTTTCTCCACGAGTTCCTTTTGTGCCTTACGCATTTCCTTCTTGTAGCTCCTAAGTAGGATTTTATATTCCTCATTGACAATCTCTTCGTTCGCTTGTTTGGCGATCTTGAAGAATTCCTTGAGGTTGTTCCTTTGAGAGAGAGATCTCGGTTCCACCAGAGTGGCTTGGACCTCCCCTCTTCGTTCTCGAGGGTTTGCACGATGCATGGTAGGCGTTCAGTAACTCGTTGGATAGGGTCTTTAGGACTACTCTATATCCTCCGCGGATTTCACTGAGCCCGATTCGCGAGCTTCGGAAGCAACTGTCTTTTAAACTTTGCCCAGTTTGTGTTCCGGGGATTCTATAGACTGTTATCTTCGAAGAGTGTTTGAATTCGCACTTGAACTGAATGTACTTATGGTCTGAGAAGGATGGTCTTTCGAGGACTCTCCAGTCAGATACCAAAGTACTTTTCCCGTGACAAGAGTTAGGTCTAGCACGTTTGACGAGGTGGGACCCATCGAAGGTGTGTTCCTCCCCACGTTTGCTACGTCTGCTAGGAAAAAGGAAAATGATGAAAAGAATACATTAAAGAAAAAGCAAACATACATTTACATACAAAATACATTTATCCGATTACAAAATATATAAATACAAAAATAGGAAAATAAGAGAACAAGAAAACAACAAAAATCGTGTGCAGGTGCAATAAATGGTGGTGGGGTAGTTGTATAAGTTGCGAGAACTTGTTATGAATTTAAGAATTAAAGTTTTAGTAAATATTTATGGAGTAATCAACAAGCATATTTCCTGGAAGTAATGTGGAAGAAGAAGAGAGATAATAGGTATCGGTTTTGGGAGTTTTTCAGATTCTTATTACGCAGAAAAAGCTCAAAGGTCGGAGGGTTGTGACGCGTTGCTGCATAACATCAAGCAGACTCACTAATACATATATATATTAAAAAATGTGTATTGGTTGAGAAATAGAGGAAAGTAGGTTAAAAAAAAATGAGGTTATTAAGCTTCGCTTTCGAAGGTATCGACACATTAAGATAGCCTATATCGATCCCATCCAATACAGTTGGTACTATATCTAGCGACACTTCGAAAGTAGGATGGTGGGCGTCTTCTGTATAGTGAGCGGTAGGGTTCGCTAACAAACACTATGGTCGGATCCGATACAAAACTCAGATCAAGGAATCGATCCAAGGAATTTTTCAAGTGCTGTTTATATATTGAGATATCCAAGGAAGGTGGAATCATGGAAAAGTAATGAATATAGCGAAATCGGGAAGAATCAGTTTTACACATAGGAATTCCAGTTATTGTTGAACCCGGACTGTGTAGTGGTCGTATTTATTTATTTATTTAATTAAAAATTATCAGCTAATAATGGAACTTAGTTAAAAAAAGCGGAAAGAAGAGAAGTTAAAAGCTTAGTTTTAATTTAGGTGACTATAAATATTATACATGCTTTTAGCTTAAGGGATAGTTCAGGGATAAGGTATGACAGAGGGAGTTAGAAGTTGTGGCATAATACCCTAAAAAGGTTCATGTTGGGCATAATTAGACCTACATATGGGTAAGGGGGTTACCTAAAAGTACGGGTAGGTCTAGATGGAACGGCAAAGTCAATCTGACCCAAGAGAGTTTGGGAGTCAACAAACGCGAGAAGGAGCTTGTGTACGAACATTGTCTCCACGACAGATTCAGCGATGGTGCAACGACGGCAGGTCAAAAGATTTAGTCTTGATCGGTAGGGTGGCAAGATTATACCCGAGTTCCAGCTTAAAACTACGAAGGGCAAAAATAAAAATTGCTTTTGCACAGATTCAATAACACCCTGCTGCTCTTTATACTGCGGGCTCCACACAAGAACAATACTCCAATATCGGACGTTCTAACGAGATATACAGTTGTTTCGTCACGTACGGGTCGTCAAACTCCTTTGGACTAACGCTTGATGAACGCTAAAACACATTTAGCTTTATTTAATGTTGCGGCTATATGGCTGTTAAAACACATCGTATGATCAAATAGGACTCCGAGGTCAACTCGAAATTGCTCCAGGACATGATTTTCTAGAACGTATGAGACAAAAATGAACAACGGTAAAAATGTCATATGTTTGCATTTAGAAAGGTTCAGAAAAAGAAGGTTAGTTGAACAACACAATAGTACTTCAATTAGATCCAGTTGAAGGCGTGTGCAAGTACCAATCAGAAAAAGGCAGATAGATTTTAACATCATCAGCATACATTAGTGTAGTAAAGTATGTTATAACTTGAGGAAGGTCATTCACAAATAAAATGAACAGAAGGGGCCCAGATGACTTCTGTGGCACTTCTGATGTAACATTAACGATATTTGACAACACATTAGAAAACAAAACACGTTGAGTGCGGTTCAAGAGATAGGACAAAATCCAATTTAATAGATTCTTTGAGAACCCTAATAAAAAAAGAGCTTGTGAATAAGCTGAGAATTATTCACAGAATCAAATGCATTGCTAAAGTCCGTAAAACTACATCCGTCTGCAAAACCACTTTGAAAGCCACTGTGGATTGCTAGAAAAACTCAACAAGGCTAGTCCGATGCTGAACGATGTCTAAAAAACCGTGTTGCGACGGATATCAAGCTGCAACAAAGATGTTGCAGTTGCCGGGTGACCAGGAACTCAAGCAGCTTCATGATGGCGGAAAGCTTTGCGACACCACGATAGTTTTCAAATATATAATCTTGAACCTTTTTTGTGAAGCGGAATGATGTAGGACTCATTCCAACTTACTGGGAGACAAGACTGTTCCAAAGAGAGGTTGAAGAGAAAGGCAGGGTTGGCAATGGGACTGGGCACAGTGTTTTAAGATACAACTTGGTACATTATCTGACCCGCAGAAAACGATATGTCCATAGATGACAAACCTTCCAAAACAACGCGCCCGAAAAATAGGTAGAACGAGGGGGAACGTTGTGAGTTGCTGTTTCTGACCGCAACTCTACATTTATACCCGATACATAGTCAGTATGGCTACATTAAACGACAAAGAGTGCGTGCGAGAGAGACAGAAAATCAGTCAGAACGTGTCGACGGGCGCTGCGTAGTCACTGCAAATTGATTTGTTACTTTTGGCTATAAAATAATAATCCGATCTGATTCGGATTCGGCAAGATTCAGCAATCTGGTAGATATGGCCATTCTCTACGATTGTGCGTTTTTAATTTTCTCCTATCTTCAAAATTGTGGTTGCCACAGATTTCGTTGTTTATGGCTGCGGGAAGGGGTGGGGCGAAATTTTGAAACACACTTGTAGCACTGAGCTCTACAGTGAGCAAAAAGAAATACACTTGTAGTAGTGAGTTCTGCAGTGAAAAGTTACAAATAGTTTTTTTAACAGTGAGAGCTCTACAGTCAGGTCTAATAGTCTCTGAGATCTGTGGATGCTCCAGATTTTCGTCCTTTGCTGGGGGCGGAAGGGGTGTGGCGAAATTTTGAAACAAACCGTTAAGGTCCGATATCACAGGAGTGTGGATACCAAATTTGGTTGCTCTAGCTTTTATAGTCCCTGAGATCTAAAAAACTCACTTTTAAGCAATAGGAAAAGCCGGCTATGATACGTGTGTGTGTTAGAGAGAGACAGGGCGAGAAAAAAATGAAATTGTTTTCTCTCATTCTGGCTATAATAATGATACGATCAGGTTTGTTTAGATTCTGCAGTCTAGAAGATATTGTCATTCTCTACGATTCTGCGTTTTTAGTTTCTAGTATCTTTAAAATTGTGGATGCCACAGATTTTCGTCCTTTTGTGGGGGCGGAAGTGGGCGGGGCGATGTTTTGAAATATACTCTGTAACAGTGACATATCACAGAGGTCTGATACAAAAACGTCGTTGCTCTAGCTTGTAGTGCCCATGGGTGGCAGAAATATAAGAAACAGAAACTTGTATGCAGTTTTCTTCCAATTAAGATTTTTATTGTCGACTAGGCGGGAAATTCAAACACATTACGTTTTACTTACAATTCGCGAGTTTTGCAGCACTATCAGCTGTTGCGAAAGTAGATCGACTCGATTGTTCTAAATGGAGCGAGAAGGGTTCTTGAAGGGCTCAGAGATTTGTCTCTTCCTTTGGATTTTACAAGCGCAACTGAACAGACCTTTTGTCTTAAAATAAAGAACTCACGCGAATAAAACCAAAGAAATAAATGCAAAGCAGAAGACCTGACCAGTAATTTGAATCGCAAAGTATTGAAGGCATCCGTGGACAATTTTAAATAATTCCCGGTATTAATTGTGGCAAAAGTTACATAGATTTCGGCCAGGTAAATATAGAGTGAAAAGAATTTAAAAGAAAAACACATGGATTTTCAAAAAAATGTATTCTCCAATAGTTTTCGGATGGCCAGGCGTTTCCAACCAGTGTTTTTGTTCATAACGAGCAACACAAGGAGACGGAAAAATTACGGTTCTATAGAAAAGATCAGTTTTCGTCAAGGGCAGGAAAACCCTAGAAAGTGGCTAGGCTCCCCGACGCAACATTCTTTGGCAGACCAGCAGCCGCAGCAACGCGAATTTTCGCAGTCTGGGTCTGTTCGATTGTCAGGAGCGGGTGAGCGGGTCAACGACCGAGCAGAACGTCGGGAGAAAGAAACTCTGAGACAAAAGAAAGAAAGCAGAGCACAGGCGAGGGCATGCCGGCAGAATTTTGCTACTTCAGTTCGATCTCGAGTGTAGTGGAGTTTGGGTTTAACGAAACGTTAAAAATCTGTTAAAGTAAAATATCGAAAACCAAAAACAAATTCAAGATCACAAACACATTCTACAACCGGACCAAAAAAAAAGAACAAGTGAAAATTAACCGTAACATGCAAACTGTGTGCAAGAAGATCCGAAATGACTTGTGAAAACAACCAAAACAACAATGTAACACGACACAAATACTCTATTAAGAAAAACACCAAATTTAAAACCCAAAACATCTAACTACAACCGATTTTCGAGAAGGCCTCGTCGAGTATCTGGGTGAGTCTCAACAAACAAAACCAAGAAAGAGAAAAAAAATAAATAAAAGAACTATGTAAAACCAATTGAAACACAGCACGATCGTCGAAGCGACATACCCTTCTTTGCAAGATAGAGTATGCGCTTGAGCGACGTAAACGAAAAAGAGTGGAGGAGAGAGAGACGATGCAAGCAGCAGCCCGTAATTCGATTCTACGGTGTTTGTTTTGATTATTTGATTATTGCGTTTGCTGACTTCTTTGTCTAGTTGGTGGTTGAAATAGAAAACATTTGCATTTCATCTTTATATACATACATACCATTATTAATGTTGCTTTGCTATTGATTAACTAATAATTCTTTTTCAGCCGGTTGTGTTGTGTTAAGTGAAATTATGAAGAGAGAAAATTGTTAAAGAAATTATCAAGACAGAAAATTGCTAAAGAAATTGGCGAAGAGAGAAAATTGTTAAAGAAAATTACGAAGAGAAAGAATTTTAAAGAAAGATATGAAGAAAGAGAATCGTTAGAGAAGAAGAGTGGCAAAAGGGGAAGGAAAAAATGATGAAAAGAATACATTAAAGAAAAGCAAAACATACATTTACATACAAAAATACATTTATCCGATTACAAATATATAAATACAAAAAATAGGAAAAATAAGAGAACAAGAAAAACAACAAAATCGTGTGCAGGTGCACAATGGTGGTGGGTAGTTGTATAAGTTATGAGAACTTGTTATGAATTTAAGAATTAAAGTTTTAGTAAATATTATGGAGTAATCAACAAGTATATTTCCCGGAAGTAATGTGAAGAAGAAGAGAGATAATAGGTATCGGTTTTGGGAGTTTTTCAGATTCTTATTACGCGCAGAAAAAGCTCAAAGGTCGGGAGGGTTGTGACGCGTTGCTGCATAACATCAAGCAGACTCACTAATACATATATATATATTAAAAATGTGTGTATTGGTTGAGAAATAGAGGAAAGTAAGTGTCAGGCTCAAATTTAACTATCACGTCATTCGTTGGTGATCGCAGTTGCCCTCTGCATTGCGCGACTCGACGGATGCAAATATTAAGGCAAGGGACATTTTTAAATGTGTGCCCTGAGGTTGAGATGGAATGGGTCAAGAACCCCCACAGCCTGTTTTTTAAGTAGCTGTGTCCCATCGACCTTCTTCACTGCCAACCGGATACTCAGGGAAAGACCAACGTTAAGACCGGCCTTACGCTACGGTCTGCACTGTTGTTGTTGTTTACATTTATACAGAGGCGGTTGGTACATTACAAGCTCTTATAGTCTTTGGAGCACTAGGCGCTGATAGGGGACGGACAGACGGACAGACAGACATAGCTCAATCGACTCGGCTATTGATGCTGATCAAGAATATATATACTTTATGGGGTCGGAAACGCTTCCTTCTTGACATTACACACATCCATTTTCACCAAAAATCTAATATACCCCAATACTCATTTTGAGTATCGGGTATAAAAATGCTGTTAGCGTGAGGTAGATGGCAGGGATACGGATTGATGCGTTGTAAAAGTAAGACGAGTACATTGTTTGGAAAAAGGTAGCGAATAAATTTGCAATACCAACAGCAGAAGCTTCTGTTTTGTTCTTGGTAATGAAGGAAAAGGAGGGAGGAAAAGCATTTGACTTTACGCTTAGAGCTAACGATCGAAAAGAATTTTTTAAGATCACTACGAAAGTTTCTACTACATTGTGAAAGGTATTGATTATAACACTGACTATTAACGGCAATGAAGTGAGAACGGGAGGAGGAGTATAGAGCGAAGGCCGACGTGGAGCCTGTCTTCTGGTACTTTTTTATAGAGCCTGGATTTATTCTTTTTTAAAAAGACAAATACTTGAGAGCCAGGAGGCTTGACGATACAGGAACAGTGATTTCTGGAACAAATATATTAAGGGCGGAGTAAATTGAGCTAAAAAACGAGTTGGCAGGTGCGTCTATGTTCGGTAATGAATAAAGAAACAAGTGAGAGATGTAGATTGAAATCCATAAAGTTTGTTTTTCGAAAACACTTTTTGCGGCAAGGAGCCGTGGAAGTGCCAGCACCACCAGATCGGGTATACTTAAAGGATATCGACAGAGTTAGATGGTAAGGATATTGAGAAACATCGTTAACAAACAAGAGGTCAAGAAGTCTGTCCCTAACGTTTTTAGCAGCATTAATTTGGACAAGGGAAATATTTCCCATTAGCCCATTAATAAAATCATTGTGGCAATTGGGAAGCAACAGGTTAGCGTCGTCGCAAGGCAGCCAAGAAAGAAATGGTAGGTTAAAATCCCCCATGACAATAATTTGATCATTGAAACCTAATGCAGATACGACAGTATTAATTGCAGAGAGGTGGTTTAAGTAAACCTAAGTAGTTGGACCTGCTAGGAATGTAGGAGCAGGTTAAATAGAAAAATGCCGACACAATACGAACTATGACTGCAACAAATTCAATTCCATGTGTAGCGCCATTTGGCGTATGATCTGTATTATAATGGTTCGAATCTTGGGAAGTCTAGTGTAAGTTAGGCTAGGGCAAAGCGGGAGCGCAATAAAAGCTCGCTCTCTCACTCTTGGCGAATTCGCCCCGCTTTGCCACCGTAGGTAAGATAGGCTAAGAAGAAATTGTTTTGAATACATTGAAAAGAGTCGCAAAAATCTATTGAAACGAACGCACGCACTTCTTTTTTTCGTCGTAAAATACAATAATTTGCAGCCACCCAAGATTTCGGTTTTTTCATATTTAGAAAAACTATTCTAAAATTTCATGGTGCCCCGGGTGGACTCGGAAATTAAACGTATTAATAACGAGGGGAACGTTGTGAGTTGCTGCTGCGACCGCAACTCTACTAAAAATTCGGAAGAGTTTTTCCAAGTTAAACGTTATGATGACTCCGGTCCAGCGGGCTCTAGTAGCGATTTTGTACTTTAAATTGTCAGGTAATTTATGAACAAATAAAACAAGTGCTTGACTTCAAAGCATTTATTGGACTGGTCGCAGCCAGAGATAGCAATAACTCCCCGACTCCACCGCCGAGCCGATCTTGCATGCGCAGAGAGCAGTACAAGAGCGCGGCGTGTGAGAGCAAAAGCCTGCTCACAACATCGCACACGCTAAGGTAGGGTAATTAAGATCGTCTGCTGCAACGTTCCGGCCCCGTTGAAGACCTCCGGTGCTTCAACCGTCTATTGGCATTTTTGCCAGTTTGTGTATGGGGCGTTTAATTACGCCCGTGGGTGTTCGCACCTCGGCGACGCGCACTCTCCCATCTTCTCCCTTGATTGCGGCCACCACTCGTCCTGTGGTCCACTTCTGTGGCGGTGTGTTGTCCCGTGGACGAGCACCAGACAGCCAATGTCCAAGTCTGGCCCTTTGGTAGCCCACTGGTGACGCTTCTGCAGGCTGACCAGGTAGTCCTTGGACCAGCCCTGCCAAAACTGCTACTTGAGCGCTGACAGCATTCGCCACCGCTTCAAATACGCGAAGCTTCCCCTGCTGCATCTGTCGTCTTGATTCGATTCGGGCGGCAGCGAAAGAAGCGGCTGCCCGATCAGCAGGTGCCCTGGCGTTAGCGCTTCTCCATCGCTGGGATCGTTGCCTGGGGACGCGATTGGCCGGGAGTTGAGAAGAGCCTCTTCCTCTACCAGGTGGGTGCACAGCTCGTCCGCGGTCCGCTTGGCGTTGCCCACCCGCGTACCAACCTCTGCTTGGCTGATTTGACGGCTGCCTCCCACAATCCGCCGAAGTGTGGTGCTCTCGGTGGTATGAAATACCACTCGACGCCTTGGCGCGCTGCGTACGCCTTGAGCCGGTCCTGGTCCCTCTGGTACGCTTGATGCAGCTCGTTCAGCACCTTGCTCGCGCCCACGAAGTTGGTGGCGTTGTCGCTGTACACCTTCTCCGGAAGGCCTCTTCTCCCGATGAACCTTTTGAAAACAGATAAAAAAAAAAACTATCAGTGGGACAAATCTGCTACAAGCTCCAGGTGAACAGCTTTGATACAAAGCAGACGAAGACGGCTACATATGTCTTAATAGGGGGCCTGCCGCGAATCTTGAGAGACACGTAGAATGGGCCGCAGAAATCTACCCCACAAATCAAAAAGGGCCGAGCTCTTTCGCACTCTATCAGCTGGCAGGTTTCCCATGAAGCAGTGCACACAATTTCTCAGGATCCTTGTACATGCTTCGAGCATTGATTAGCCATATCTGCTGCCTTAGCAACGAAACCATGACTTTGGCGCCTGCATGGTAGTGAGTCCGATGCAAATTGCGAAGATAAAGCGTCACGAACTGCGACTTTGCGACAGCAGCAGAGGAAATTTGGCGTCGTACGGAATTTCTGCGTTGAGCAACCTTCCTCCCACTGAATCAGTCGCAGCGTTACCCGTCGAGTCTTCGCTCGTATGTATGAACGGGTTTAGTCGTTGAAGATGCGGTGACAGGATTTCCGACCTCGCTAGCTTGTGGAATTCTGGTCCCAACTCGTGTCTTTGACTACTTCCACCAGCCTTAGAAATGAGACCATAAGTTCTTTTGGCTGACAGAACGACCTCTCGACTACGCTTGCTTCCTTTGTAGGAACCGGTTTACATATGCCATAATCCGGAAGCAATTTCTCAAAAGAAGAGCATCTTTCAATCAACTCGATGAAATCATTGGCCTGACACTTTGCCACTGAATGTGTTGCCAAACACTTTTGTTTTCCGACCGTTCCATTTCTAGGGACAAATCAACCTGATGTAGACATGGCCACTCCCTCAGAATTCCTGAGCAGAAATTGGGGACCATCAGTCCACAAATGAGCACGTTATACCGTCTACGTCTGTTCCACGACACTAAATCGGCTGGGTTTTGCTCAGTAGGAACGTGCCGCCAAGTCACACCGCTTGAAGATTCCTGGATTTCAGCAACCCTATTGGCCACAAACGTTGCTAGCGTGGCTGGATCCCTTTCCAGCCAGTACAAGGTGACTTGGGAGTCCGACCAAAAGTTCACACTTTCGATCATGAATTTGTCCAGGAGCGGTCTCACTTGAGCCCATAAAGTGGATAACAGGAGTGCTGCGCACAATTCGAGTCTTGGAATCGATTTCGCTTTGAGAGGAGCTACTCGAGACTTTGCGGTAAGAAGCTTAGACACGACATTTTTACCATCACTGGTACGGATGTAAATGCAGCATCCGTACGCTTCACCTGATGCGTCTGCGAATCCGTGAATCTGAACGCTTTTATGCGTGGGAAGGCCAATGTAGCGAGGTATGGTTATCTTGTCTAATTCAAACAAATTTTGCTTGAAGTGGTTCCAACTCGTGTGCAAACTCATGGGAACCGACTCGTCCTAATCCAACTTTTGCCGCCACAATTGCTGCAGCAATATTTTTTGCCCTAGTTATTAAGGGACATAATAACCCTAATGGGTCGAACAATCGGGACGCAACTGACAAGATGTTTCGCTTTGTAGGGCCAATGAATCAAATGAGTCATCTAAAATGATAATGGAACAAATCATTTTGCGGATTCCATCTAATTCCGAGCGTTTTAACAGACGACGAAGGATCAAACTGCAGCGATTTCTCCTGGCCACTATCGGACAGCAGCTGGGGATGATTTGACGCCCACTTGGCCAACTTAAAACCCCCGGTTTCTAAGACCTTACACACTTCCAGCCGAATACGTTCTAAATCTTCCAAACTGTTTGCTCCTGTAAGCATATCATCAACGTAAAAGTCACTTTTTATGACTTATGATGCAATAGGATGGGACTCAGCATAAACGTCTGCCAATTCAACGAGACAGCGGATGGCCAGAAATGGAGCTGAGGCTGTCCCATAAGTAACCGTATTCAGGCGATACGTTTGAACATCTACATTTGCCTTATCCCTCCACAGAATCAATTGAAATTTCGGTCTTCTTCGGCGACCTGAACTTGCCTATACATTTTGGAGATGTCAGCTGTGAGCGCAAACGAATTAATCGAAATCGGTCAAGAGTTGCGTAAAGCCCCTCTGAATAGTTTGTAACGAGTAACGAAGAGAATCTTCGCACAATGAAGCTGGTGGTCGGCTAACTGAGAAGGAGTACGCGCTCGCTTCCACGGCTGGTCTCTGGTCGGAAATGGGGATGGGTTCTTTGGGGTAACCCTCCAGTTAGGGTTGCTTCTGTTCCTTCTGTTATTATTTTATTAAAATTCGCGTACTTTTTTGGGAATGGGAGGGGACAGACAAGGAAAGGATCGTTAGGGTACGGTAAGTATAGTTGGGCAAAGGTAGTATAGAGAAGGAATAGGGATCTACCACCGCGTCGGACAGCTCTGTTTTGTTGGCACGGAGTCGTGCCACGCCCACCCTACCATGATCCTGAAAAGGCCAATATTAATATCAAGATCCCTGGAGTGTCCGGTATTGGTTATCCTATTTCGCTCCCGAGCGGCATGGTTCCCCCAAATACGGTAACGTCTAGCACATATTCATCTTAACAATCATTTTATTAGAAACTATATTCAGATACCCTCATGTTACAAAAAACACTAACAGAGAACTCCAAGACAAGGCTAAATGGACAAAAGTAGGAACGAAAAGCGTCACAAGAGATATAGCTATTATTACTAGGGAATATTTAGGATTAATAAATACGATAAGTATAAATAGTTATAAGTGCATATACGATATTTTATAGTGCGATATAAACTAATGATTTTTCCTTAAATAGAAAGATAATAATTCAGCGCCATATAGGTACACATGTCCCAGCACATCGGCTTCAGTGAGTAGTTGACATACTATTCGTTTTACCACGCGTACTGTAAAGGCAGAAGGCCAATCAGCTGTGGCTAGTTTAAAAGTGTGAGGTCAACGACCGACAAACAGCTCTAGCAAAGACAAAACGAAGCTTTGGCCACGCTCGCGGAATTTTGGGAGGCAAAAGAAATGTAGTGTTGTTGGTATATTATAAAGCTCACTCAGTTGTTGTTTGTGTTCCCGCGGCGAAAGATCTTTCGTAGCTGGGCGTGTCGCTGTGTGTGGGTGCATTGCTTTTACCTGCAAACCAAAAACAAAATCGTACAGCACGTGCTGCATGGCATAAGCTCGCTGATGTGACCCGGCCGAGCGGACGCTTTAAGCTCAAACTTTTAAACTTGTAAAAAGGCATTTTAAACTTTTCAGGTGTTGTTGGTTTTTTTCTGTTTTTCTTTCTGTCTACAATTATCACTAAGTATATCCAACTACACAAAACAGACATATCAACGGACTGCGAGGGTCAAGGAATGCGAGTCACGGTGGGATCTTGCTGGCCTCAGTGGCTTTCAATGGGCTGTGTGTACATATGTATGTGAGCACATCTTTTACTTTTTGTTTTCGGGTACATTCAGCCTACATAATGACACTAACGAGCACCTATGATAAACACTGGCCTCAACTGCACTTTAACTCAAACGTTGAACAGCTAGGCCCGAATCACGAGAAGAACAAGAGAGGCGATACCAATAAGGTCGCCGGAGGTTATACACACGTGGTGCACTCATTTTTTCCAGCCCGGTGGTAGAAAATTTCTGCGGCTTCGGTCCTACGCTGACTGTAAGTTCCGGGTTAACGCGCTTCTTTGGCCCGGTTTTGAACGCGAAACGGTTACGCCAATTCGCCGCACTAAGCCCGATCAGACGGCTGTCTTCGCCTCGCGCGAATGTTCACTGCCCGCGACTTGGTGGATCAGCTGGTTCGTAGTGCGGGGGCTTAAAGCTCGGGCTGCAGCTTTGGATACTTCCCAAACTAAGTGCCGATTCTAATGTGGAATTTGAAAATACTGATCAGGGCTACTTTTTCTAACAGTTCTTAATGCACATATTTACCCTGTTGAACTGGCACTGCGAAAATAGGGGATGGGGGTTGAGGTGCTAATTCTTCCAGGTGTTTTTGTGTTGGGGCTGCTGACCTCAAGCGAAAATACAGAAAATTCGGAAAATCTAACTTCGAGGCTCCTAGCACTGTCGAAGGCCGGTAATCATTGTTTTTCGCTTAGAACCCAATCTGCTTTCTTGGTTCCTTTTTCCGATCTAGTGCACTTTTATTTCACACCACGGTTATTTACGGCGGTTTAATTTTATTTTTATTATTTTTTTCTCACCGCGCAACTGAATGCTTGCCGGCCACGAGGAGAAAGAACGATTTGGGCGGAGCTTACCGACCAACAAAATTTGGTTCTCCGGATCTGCCTTTGCACGATCCTTCGCCATTCACCTTGAACGGTTATGGAAATGGTGGGGAGATTTTTTCGTTTTTAAGCATATTCTTACTGTCACCCCCTAGGTGGCGCTAGCCCCATGACAAGGAACATGGAAATTAAACCAACCTAACTATACACTTTCAACTATCGGAAATAAACTTAATAATTAATAAGTATCTCGGTGAGGTGTGATATCTAATTGTATAAATAATATACTATATAAATATATAAATATATATATATAAATTGTACAAATAACTCGGCCTACTTTCAGGCGAAGAAAAGAAATAGGCTTTCCTATACGCCCGACAAGCAAACCACACTACAAATCCCTCGGCCAAGATCACACTTTGCGTTAATCACATCAAAGGGTGATAGACGCTTGGCGGAAAACCGTTAACCTGTATTAGGATGGTCACCGCTTTTATGTCTTTAGCGTGGTATTTTCCGATAAGTCTACCTTGGGGATCTTCCATCTCGTAATAACTGTGACCAAGCCTTACGTTTTATTCTAGGTTTTACAAAAAGTAGGAGCTAGTTTTGCGCTGAAACCTTTAACGAAATTGCTCTTGCTGAAAGTTGCGTCTGTAGACCTCCTGGCCAACTTTGAACGCTACGTCACGACTTCGAAGATTGTACTGCTGTTCGTTCGTTGGTGTTGTTTTTGTATTGTTCGTTGGGCTGTTTTTCGAATCACATCAAACGAATCTTCCTGACCAAAAACTCACTGTACGATCTTCTAAACCCGCAAATTTCGTAAGAGCTGATAGGTGTCTCCATTGGTGATCATGTGCTGTCCAAATGCAACCCGCGCTTCCTTCGAACAGGTTGCTCGCGTAGCGAGATAACAATTCAAAATTGCTATCTAATGTCTGGCTGGTCAGAGCTTCGACGCGATACAAAAATCATCTATTGACATAGTGGAGCGCCCCTGAGAATCTCAACTTCCAGTTCGCGATTATCTGGCTAATCCGATCCGCGCGCAACTGATGTGATTGCTGCGACTCGGGTGGAGCTGACAAGTTAGTCGGTCGCTGACGCTGAGTTTGGTAAGGCTGCGTTTTTCCCCGACGGATAACCCAAAGAGTTGCTCAAAGGATTGATTTGACCTAACGGGAGATGACTGCCTATGTGCTGGGTGTACCCTTTTCCGTTGAACTGGAGCTGCATTCTGAGCGACAATCTTTGAAACCCCGCTTCAATCGCGTTAGATAGCATTTGAGTGTGCTGTGCTAGTGCGGCTGCCACTGCGTCCGCAATGGTCTGTTGCAAGCTACCATCCGTGGCTGGCAGACCAGTTCGAGCTGCTGAAGCTGACAACCACTGCTGCCGCAGGGTTTGGCGGTTGGCCTCAGGACGATCTGAGCGGCCATTGACCGAAACACTAGGCCCTTCGGGTTGGCTTATACTTCGGCCCCCACTCTGCATATTGGCAGCGGATAATTGGTTTTGCTGTGATTTTAGTGTTTTCGATCGGGATCTGGTCACCGACACTGCTCTTGGTTGGTGGCCCGAGGCTTGAGCCGCTTCTAGTTCTTCTGCCAAATTAAGGGTCGATTTGCCAGCGCAGTTCTGCACACTGACAGACTTTTTTATTTCCCGAACGTGCACTCAAAGCAGGTGTGATGGAAATAGTACAGCTGGTAGCCAATAGCTGGCCTGGGTATTCGACTTTGCGCATACACAGCAAACGGTTTCGCTCTCTTTGGCTGAATCCTATAATCCGGGCTTCGGTCTACCGGCATCGTAAAGTTATCCCATATATTAATCCAGCTTTTAAGCACGTTCCTATAACTCTAGTTCAGACAAATATTAACGACAAACAATAAAAACGGGGACAACTCAAAAACGATATTTCATAAAGAGATTTGGGAAACCATGCAACCCTTTCCTCCGAGAAGGTTGCCAATAACTATGCGGTAGAGTGATAAAGGGAGAAATAAAGAAAAGGTATCTTCGGCAATCGTGACCCAAGTAGCAGCTCTAGGCCACATCCCGTCTGCGGCGAATGCCTAAACATAGGACGGACGACTTTCTGCCCGCGTGCCCATACCAGGATCACGACGGTGCTCGTCAGCCGCCAATCGAAGAAACATTACCGAAGCGGTTACGGGGAGTTTGTATTAGTTTATGCATGCTACGACCTATACCTTTCCGCAGCCATTATCGGTCCGGGCCGGAAGCGTAGCACGAAGAAACGCACCAGCAACAGGGGTACCCACGTTCGGCCGGCGATAGCCTGCTGTATAAATCGGCGCACGAATAGACCAATCACTAGAAAGTAGAGAGAGAACAAAAGACGGAGGCACCCTTAATAACCCCGATTCGAGCTGAGCGGCAACAAAAAAATATGTTAATTCTTCTAGCTGACTCCGGCGACAACTGAACCAAAGCTACCCAAGGTACCTGTCAATTTCAAGGATACGGGAGAATGTATTCACTAATACTGCTTCTGTGTAGCGGCAGGTCGTATTTACTTCCACGGATAACCCTGTGTCCAGACAACTTCCACATACCAGTGAATCCATTTAGATTTCACTGTTATGGCATATACTGCTCGGCAATAAAGCCATGTTGAAGCTATTATCGATTCCAGAGCAGCTTACCATCGCACAGGCTATGGATCCTATTCCGATGCGGGCTAAACGTTATCGGAAACCAATAAGCATCCACCATCACAGTATCCAATCCCAGGACAAAAGGAAGGGATTTAAGGAAGGGGTGGGAAACGGGGAACAAAAGCTTAAGCCAGTGCATGACTATGCACTGCTCGCAGGTGTTATGGACTTTCTCAACAATTTGTCTTCTTCGGGGTCAAGTTTGGCTGGGGTCACACACAACCATATATGTTAATGTAACTTCGCTTTGTAAGGTTTACAATTACGTCAACCTTTGACCTTCGGCCTTTCGGCCCCACGTTGGGCGCCAAATAAAATAATTATTACTGTAACGAGTAACGAAGAGAATCTTCGCACGATGAAGCTGGTGGTCGGCTAACTGAGAAGGAGTACGCGCTCGCTTCCACGGCTGGTCTCTGGTCGGAAATGGGGATGGGTTCTTTGGGGTAACCCTCCAGTTAGGTTGCTTCGTTCCTGCTGGTATTATTTTATTAAAATTCGCGTAATCTTTTTTGGGAATGGGAGGGGACAGACAAGGAAAGGATCGTTAGGGGTACGGTAAGTATAGTTGGGCAAAGATAGTATAGAGCAGGAATAGGATCTACCACCGCGTCGGACATCTCTGTTTTGCTGGCACGGAGTCGCCACGCCCACCCTCTACCATGATCCTGAAAAGGCCAATATTAATATCAGGATCCCTGAGTGTCCGGTATTGGTCATCCTATTTCGCTCCCGAGCGGCATGGTTCCCCAAATACGGTAACGTCTAGCACATATTCATCTTCAATCATTTTATTAGAAACTATATTCGGATACCCTCAAAAAAAAAAAAACACTAACAGAGAACTCCAAGACAAGGCTAAATGGACAAAAGTAGGAACGAAAAGCGTCACAAGAGATATAGCTATTATTACTAGGGAATATTTAGATAAATAAATACGATAAGTATAAATAGTTATAAGTGCATATACGATATTTTTATAGTGCGATATAAATAATGATTTTTCCTTAAATAGAAAGATAATAATTCAGCGCCATATAGGTACACATGTCCCAGCACATCGGCTTCAGTGAGTAGTTGACATACTATTCGTTTTACCACGCGTACTGTAAAGGCAGAAGGCCAATCAGCTGTGGCTAGTTTAAAAGTGTGAGGTCAACGACCGACAAACAGCTCTAGCAAAGACAAAACGAAGCTTTGGCCACGCTCGCGGAATTTTGGGAGGCAAAGAAATGTAGTGTTGTTGGTATATTATAAAGCTCACTCAGTTGTTGTTTGTGTTCCCGCGGCGAAAGATCTTTCGTAGCTGGGCGTGTCGCTGTGTGTGGGTGCATTAAACTTTTACCTGCAAAACCAAAACAAAATCGTACAGCACGTGCTGCATGGCATAAGCTCGCTGATGTGACCCGCCCGAGCGGACGCTTTTAAGCTCAAACTTTTAAACTTGTAAAAAAGGCATTTTTAAACTTTTCAGGTGTTGTTGGTTTTTTTTCTGTTTTTCTTTTCTGTCTACAATTATCACTAAGTATATCCAACTACACAAAAACAGACATATCAACGGACTGCGAGGGGTCAAGGGAATGCGAGTCACGGTGGGATCTTGCTGGCCTCAGTGGCTTTCAATGGGCTGTGTGTACATATGTATGTGAGCACATCTCTTTACTTTTTTGTTTTCGGGTACATTCAGCCTACATAATGACACTAACGAGCACCTATGACAAACACTGGCCTCAACTGCACTTTAACTAAACGTTGAACAGCTAGGCCCGAATCACGAGAAGAACAAGAGAGGCGATACCAATAAGGTCGCCGGAGGTTGCGTACACACGTGGTGCACTATTTTTTTCCAGCCCGGTAGGAAAATTTCTGCGGCTTCGGTCCTACGCTGACTGCAAGTTCCGGGTTAACGCGCTTCTTGGCCCGGTTTTGAACGCGAAACGGTTACGCCAATTCGCCGCACTAAGCCCGATCAGACGGCTGTCTTCGCCTCGCGCGAAGGTTCACTGCCCGCGACTTGCGTGGATCAGCTGGTTCGTAGTGCGGGGGCTTAAAGCTCGGGCTGCAGCTTTTGATACTTCCCAAACTAAGTGCCGATTCTAATGTGGAATTTGAAAATACTGATCAGGCTACTTTTTCTAACAGTTCTTAATGCACATATTTACCCCTGTTGGAACTGGCACTGCGAAAATAGGGGGATGGGGTTGAGGTGCTAATTCCCTCTTTCTCCAGGTGTTTTTTGTGTTGGGGCTGCTGACCTCCAAGCGGAAAATACAGAAAAAATCGGAAAATCTAACTTCGAGGCTCCTAGCACTGTCGAAGGCCGGTAATCACGTTTTCGTTTAGAACCCAATCTGCTTTCTTTGCTCCTTCTTTTTTCCGATCTAGTGCACTTTTATTTCACACCACGGTTATTTACGGCGGTTTAATTTTATTTTTATTATTTTTTTTCTCACCGCGCAACTGAATGCTTGTAATGGCCACGAGGAGAAAGAACGATTTGGGCGGAGCTACTGACCAACAAAAATTTGGTTCTCTGATCTGCCTTTCCACGATCCTTCGCCATTCACCTTGAACGGTTATGGAAATGGTGGGGAGATTTTTTCGTTTTAAGCATATTCTTACTGTCACCCCTAGGTGGCGCTAGCCCCACATGACAAGGAACATGGAAATTAAACCAACCTAAATATACACTAACTATCGGAAATAAACTTAATAATTAATAAGTATCTCGGTGAGGTGATATCTAATTGTATAAATAATATACTATATAAATATATAAATATATATATATAAATTGTAACAAATAACCTCGGCCTACTTTCAGGCGAAGAAAAGAAATAGGCTTTCCTATACGCCCGACAAGCAACCACTACAAGTTGCACCCACCATCAAAGTCTCATTTAATGAGATTGAAGTCGATGTTTTGCTCGATGCATCGAAAAACGACGCGTAGCTTGGTGGTTTTACTATCAGGTCTCAGGACACATTGATGTGGAATGTAGTAATGGCGTCCTGAGGAGTGCCTGGAAGCAATGACATGTGGCCAAGGATGAGATACTCTTTCATAAACCCATATACAGATCATGCAAATACTGATCTCGTGCAAGTCTGCGTTCTAGGGATAGAAAGCGGCGTTTTGCCGTCTCGAACGAGAAACCCAACACGTTGGGATTTATTTTAAATGGCAGTCCCACTTTCAAAACGACCCGATTCGAGCCTCTGCGTAAAGTCTGCTTGAAGTTTTGTTCACAAGCCAATTGTTCAGCTGTATATACAGCCTTCGACTTCTGGGACCTGTTCCACTCCCAAAAGCGCTCCACCAGAGAGTCGAGAGAACAATGATCGCTACCAACAGCGATATTGCATACAGCATCCTGTGCTGATGCCTTATATTTTCCCTGATACAATCCATCCCAACAATGTTTTCTGATTGATGGATGTTCGGAACTTGCCTTTAATTGGCCTACAATAATATTAACTCAAAAAGGTTTCTGCCCCTATCAATAAGTCAACCTTAGCAGGCTTGTAAAAATGCGGGTCTGCCAGCTGCAGGTTTGCTGGTATCTTCCATTGGGCGAAATTGACAACAGGATCGGGTTGGTATGTGGAAATCGACCTTAACACCCAAAAAATCGGAATCAAAGTTGTGAGCGTTGATACGAGATTGACAGAAGTATGAATCTTGTGCTTTATGACGGAAGAGTTTTTCCAACAGTTGTGATATTAAGGCACGAATCATCACGGCGCAATCGTAAGCGCTGGGCTAGATCCTCGGATATAAAATTAATTTGGGAGCCGGAATCTAGAAGTGCCCGTGCATACTGAAATTGTCCGGACCGATCTTGCACCTTTACAACAGCGGTAGCAAGAATAACCTGGTCAGCACTAGCAACGTGACTAGAATAAGCTGTCTGAGGCTCAGACGATGACGAATGTTCTACTGGCACAGCACTAGGCCCATTTTGCTGTGGCTCAACCCCGTATCGATGAAGCAGAGTGTTATGGGGCTTAGAGCACACTCGACATTTTGCTGTCTTGCACCTCGTCACTGTATGACCTGGCTTCAAAACAATTTATGCACAGTCGGAGTTGCTTGGTGATATCGAACCGTTGAAGAACAGGAAGAGCACTAAACGATTGACAATTGCTTATGGTATGATTCCCCGCGTGGCAATAGCTACATTTCGAATCAGCTCGCCTATCCGTCTTTGCACACGAAAATGACGATTTAGTGGGTCCTTTACTTGTCTCTTGTTTAGTTTTTCCCTTATTCCGTATTGACTCTTCGGCAGCTAGATGCTGATAGCGCCGATTCAGCTTAGGCTGCGCACTCGACCAAGACGGTAGTTTATCGTAATCCAGTTGCTCTTCGAACCGAGACTTCGTTGTGGGATCAACTTTAGACAGCGCTATGTGAATTAGCATCGCGCTATTTATGTCTTTTTCACTTCCTAACGACTGCAGAGAAGAATAGATGGCTGACACCGTGTCAATGAGGGACCTAAGGCATGAAGCAGAAGCTTTTGTTGTGCTGGGAATGTCAAACAACTGCGAAACAGTATCAGAAAAGATCAAATATTTTTTGTCGTAAACCTCCTTCAAACTATCAAGAGCCTTCTCATAATTTTCTGCAGAGATTTTGAAATGCCTTCACTGTTCTCAATGCATCGTCAATGAGACACGACAGTAAGTGGTTGAATTTTTTCCACATTTGTTAATATTGGGTCGTTATGCACCAAACTCGAAAAGGCTTATAAAGTTTTTATATTCAGCATGTTTTCCACTAAACTTGGGGAGATTCATTTTAGGCAGATGTGATGAGGGCTACTCCTATCCCTCCTCTGTATTCGCTGAGTTTCGGGTTCTTTAAGTGCAGACATGTACAGAGCCTTTGTGGTAACACACATATCCTCGACCGATGCTCGTAGATCGTTGTTGGGATTTAAACAATCCACGTCTGCCTGTATATCCATCAACTTTTCACAATAATTTTCGATCAGCTCGAGTCTGCATTTAATTTGAAGAGAGTCGAACGAAATAGTTTTTTCCTCAAAGGCCGTTCTCACACGCCTTAGACCGCCCATCACCCTATCGTGTCTTTGCATTGCTGTTGCTAACTTTTGCAGGACTTTTGGACCCTTCCCTCTTTCGAACCTCCTTCCCTGGTAACAATTTCCTTTTTTTTTCACTCATTCTGGCGCTTTCTTAATTCAAGAGGGTCGGAAAAAAGTAATGCACTGGGTTTAGACAATGGTTAACCGGAAATACTGTAGGGTATGCAAAAACTATGAAAGAACGCGAAATTTCCACAAAAATCTGTATCGGCTTCAATAGATAAATGGTCAACGGCAGCAACGGAAAAGTTTACAATTATCATGCCAATGTACACATCAAATGTTTTCCAAAAACTATGTATCGGCATCAAAGGGTTAACGCAGCGAAACAAACACAAATTATGCTGCCAATGCACACACCAAACGCAGCCAAATTATGCACAATTTGGCAACGATAGCGTTACCGAAGTAAAGGCAGCACCAATAAGCGGTAATTTCGCAAAAAGAGAATTGAAAAACAGCGGCAATGACCGGAGCGTCTGATTAGCCAAGCACCGTAAACCCTCATCAATTTGAACTTTTCTTCAATTCACCAATATTCCGCATGTAATAAATATTTTATGTTGCTGGCTTTTATTGCTTTGTGTTTTATTTAATTGGTATTCCAATTCAACGAGGTGCCAAAAAATTGAGACCAGTGGCCAACAGAGAAACATTGAAGCGCACAAAATGGTGGCTCTGTTCTAGCACTCCAGTTTTTTCGCACTAAATACCCGTGAATTCGGCATAGATTAGCCGAACACTTTCCTTTCTTTTTTGATTAAAGATGAATCCAATTTGTCGCACAAAACCAGCCAGCTAGAGCTCTATTCGCAACAGAACAAAAAAACCAATGACTTGTGCCGAGACAACGAAGATGCACTGTAGGTCACTGGTTTGTCGTGCGACTTTCCACGAAATGCTGGATGCCGATGTCCCTGCTCGGGCGCCAATGAAAATTCGGAAGAGTTTTTCCAAGTTAAACGTTATGATGACTCCGGTCCAGCGGGCTCTAGTTGCGATTTTGTACTTTAAATTGTCAGGTAATTTATGAACAAATAAAACAAGTGCTTGACTTCAAAGCATTTATTGGACTGGTCGCAGCCAGAGATAGCAATAACTCCCCGACTCCACCGCCGAGCCGATCTTGCATGCGCAGAGAGCAGTACAAGAGCGCGGCGTGTGAGAGCAAAAGCTCTGCTCACAACATCGCACACGCTAAGATAGGGTACGTCTACTGCAACATCTACATTTATACCCGATACATAGTCAGTATGGCTACATTAAATGACAAAGAGTGCGTGCGAAAGAGACAGAAAATCAGTCAGAACGTGTCGACGGGCGCTGCGTAGTCACTTCAAATTGATTTGTTACTTTTGGCTATAATAATAATCCGATCTTATTTGGATTTGGCAAGATTCGGCAATCTGGTAGATATGGCCATTCTCTATGATTGTGCATTTTAATTTTCCTATCTTCAAAATTGTGGTTGCCACAGATTTTCGTTTATTTATGGCTGCGGAAGGGGTGGGCTGAAATTTTGAAACACACTTGTAGCAGTGAGCTATCAACAGTGAGTTCTTGCAGTGAAAAATTACAAATAGTTAAAACAGTGAGAGCTCTACAGTCAGGTCTAAATAGTCTCTGAGATCTTTGGATGCCACACATTTTCGCACTTTGCGGGGGCGGAAGGAGGTGGGGCGAAATTTTGAAACAAACTCGTCAAGGTCCGATATTATAGGAATCTGGATAAAAAATTTGGTTGCTCTAGCTCTTATAGTCTCTGAGATCTAGGAACTAATGTTTAGCAATATGCAAAAGCCGGCTATGATACGTGTGTGTTAGAGAGAGATAGGGCGAGAAAAAAAAATGAAATTGTTTTCTTCATTCTGGCTATTAATAATGATACGATCCAATTCAGATTCTTCAGTCTAGAAGATAAATTCATTCTCTACGATTCTGCGTTTTTAATTTTCTCGTATCTTTAAAATTGTGGATGCCACAGATTTTCGTCCTTTGTGGAGGCGGAAGTAGGCGAGGCGAAGTTTTGAAATACACTTGTAACAGTGACATATCACAAGTCTGTATACAAAATGTCGTTGCTCTAGCTCTTATAGTCTTTGAGCACTAGGCGCTAATAGGGACGGACAGACGGACGGACGGACAGACGGACAGACGGACAGACAGACAGACAGACATAGACTCGGCTATTGATGCTGATCAAGAATATATATACTTTATGGGGTCGGAAACGCTTCCTTCTGATTTACACACATCCACTTTTACCAATAAATTTAATATACCCCAATACTCATTTTGAGTATCGGGTATAAAAAGTGGAAGGCAAAAGTGACTGTGACACGAGTGGAGAATAGATCAACAACGAGTTGGGCCACCATAAGCTGGTACTGCAGGTTTTGTCTCATCAGCTGTCTTTAAGGCGCACATGAGAGACATTAATTTTGCCTTTGTGACAATTCGAGAGTTCTTCCAACTCGACTCCAAATTCATCGTCAATGTCTATATCTTCAATCTTCTTCTTGAAGTTCGCGTGCCGTGTCAATGCTACGCATCAGCGTTTCGAGTCTGCACTCGAGCTCCGTCAATACCAGCGGAATATCCCCCGCTTCTAAACGGTCCGCTAATAAACGAATGCCTTTGACACGGCAACTGCGCTTTTTCTTCAGCTCTTCAAGGACGAGATTGTTGGCTTTTGAGGTCATATTGATTCTCAATACAAGCAACTGAAGGCGAAAGGTCGTTTCTAATAATCGTATTCAATGCCGAGGCACTTAATGAAATAATGGGTAATTGTACCCAAACGAGGTGAAAAATCAATATACCCGAAAAATTTAGGGTATTGCGTCGCGTAGCTCAAGTGCTTACGTATCTAGTTCGTGGTTGTACCCAAACGAGGTTCACAAGTCAAGAAAAAGATACACACGGTGGTGAAGTCGCGAATTACTGGTAGTGAGTTTTCGGTCGATTTCTGGATTTCAAGGTCCATTTCGGGGTATCACCCTGATCAAACACTTAACATGAGTGACTGAAAAATCCCAAAGAACTTACCACTTGCAGACCCATATTTCTTCAAGCCACAGAAGATAGATATGTTGATAGGTGCAGAAACATTTTTTGAACTTTTATCTGTCGGTCAAATTAGACAAGGTCCTGACTATCCAACCCTGCAAAAAAAGCTTCTCGGCTGGATTGTGTCGGGCGGATACACTCCAAAGGTGACTGCCACCCAAGAAGCGAGGAATTGTTTGAGTTGTCGAGAAGAGTCAGTGATACAAATCGACAACACACTACAAAAGGTTTGGTCACTGGAAGAATTGCCGTCTTTTAAAAAGTCTTTATCTCCTGAACACAAGTTATGTGAAGAGCATTATAGAAAGACTACTCAAGTTCTGCCTTCAGGTCGGTTTGAAGTAAAACTGCCGTTCAAATCAGATCCCAGTATCTTAGGTAACTCCTTTGAAGTGGCTAAACGGCGGTTTTTGTCGCTTAAAAAAAGGTTGTCTCGTGACCCCGAGTTACAGAAAATGTACTTGGAGTTCATGGAAGAGTACCTTTTCTTAGGTCACATGTCTCCCACAGACAACACAAACCCTAAAACTCCACATTATTTCATTCCACATCAGTGTGTGTTGAGGCCCCAAAGCACGTTGACCAAGCTTCGTGTAGTTTTCGATGCGTCTTGTATAACGTCCTCTCAGGCGGCCTTGAACGACATATTGAGGGTCGGTTTCACAATACAGGATGAGTTGTATTCGATATTACTCCGCTTCAGACTACACAGGTAAGCCTTGACAGCCGATGTCAAGAAGATGTATCGCCAAGTCTTGGTAGATGATGCGGATTGCAATTGTCTTTCAGCTCATAGTGTGGAGAAGAGACCCGTCTGAGTCCTTTGAGAATATACCAGCTTAACACTGTAACATATGGGACTGACCAGCCCCATTTTGGCTATTCGGTGTTTGAAGAGGTTGAGTGAGTCTGCAAAACTCTCATTCCCTAATGCTGCTGAAGTTATTGACTCCGACTTCTATGTCGATGACATGTTGACTGGTGCTGGTTGCGTAGAGGAATTAAAGACAATTAAGTCTGATGTGGCTCAGGTTCTTCAAGCCGCTGGGTTTGAATTGACTAAATGGTTCTCGAACTCACCTGAGGTCACCGCATCCGAGAGCACAGTTAAGCCGATAACGATCTCGGACTCAGAGTCAACTAAGGCGTTAGGAATATCGTGGCTGCCACACGAAGACGTCTTTAAGTTCCAAATTGACACGTCAGCTATGGGTCTCCGAGCGACAATACGGAACATATTATCGGTGACATCAAAACTGTTTGACCCCTTGGCTTGTTAAGTCCTTTAGTAATTAAGGAAAGATCCTACTGCAGGAGCTTTGGCTTAACAAGCTAAAATGGGATGAGTCAAATCCAATGAACTTGGAAACAGCATGGAACTTACTAAAAAAAATCCTTGGGTCAGTTGGAGAAGATTACCATACCTCGATTTGTGCATACTGATCCCATGTCACCGATTCAAGTACATGCCCTTGAGGTTTCGAGGTTTCCTTGTTGACTGCAAAGTCGAAAGTAGCGCAGCTCAAGACAAAAACGCTCCCAAGGCTTGAGTTATGTGCCGATCACCTTCTCGCAGACCTCTGTCACCGAATCAAATCGCTGCTCAAGGTTCCAATCGAAAAAATAATATACTGGTCAGATTCAGAAGTTACTCTTTATTGATCCGATCCCACCCTTCGTCGTTGTCAACATTCGTTGCGAACCGAGTAGCGGAGATTCAAGAGTGGTCAAGTGACGCTACGTGGCGGCATGTGCCAACAAAACAGAACCCAGCAGACATAGTTTTGAGAGGTTGTGACGTAGAGGAAATCGTGCAGTCGATCTGGTTTAGTGGACCAGCGTTCTTAAAGGTTGAAGAAGAGAGCTGGCCCAGAAATCCACACTTCGAGCTTTCCGAAGAAGAGCTACAGATGAAAGTCGGAAGAAATCGGTCGGACTAACCGTCGCGGCTAAGCCCAATTATTTAGTGGATGTAATCGAGGGATACTCGTCACACCTCAAACTGCTAAGAGTGTTCGTTTCGTGTTTCCGCTTCATCCGAAAATGCAAAGACAAAAGTCCCAACTTTGAAAAATTCCGTCATCCGTAGAATACGATGAGGCGTTTCTAAAAATAGTCGAAATTGCACAAAAAATGAGTCTCAAGAAGATATTGAAAGGGTTCGTGAAGGCACCAAGTTAGGCCCCAGTCTTCAGCGTTTGAATCCCTTCATCCATGAAGAGACGAGGACTTGGTGCTCTTTTTCGTTATTGCGAGTTGGGGGCGACTAGTTAACGCCCTATGTCATACAATGCCAAGTTTCCCCTTTTATTGACAAAACGCTCGCAGTTTGTGCAGACATACGTTCGCTATCTGCATCAAACGAATTTTCATGCCGGCCCACGAGCACTCGTGAGTATCCTTAGACAGCGCATTTGGATAGTGAATGCTCAGGCGGTTTAAATGCAAGCCTCGACTCCAGACCCAAATGATGGGCAGGGCGACAGTTAGGTCGTGTATTCGTTGATAGTGAACTTTAAATCGCAAAATGCCTCGACTCCAGACCCAAATGATGGGCAACTTACCCCCAGACCGGCTCCGTGCTCTCCGCCCATTTTCAGTGTGTGGCGTTGATTTTGTGGCCCAGTCTATACGACTCTGAAAATTCATGGAAGGCCCCCTTATAAGTCCTACATAGCGTTATTTGTCTGTTTTGCGTCCAAGGCGGTTCATTTAGCAATTGTCTCCGATTTGACGACTAATTCATTCTTGTTGGCATTCCAAAGGCTCGTCGGCTGTCGAGGATGTCCACAACGCGTGAATTGCGACAACGCGACAAATTTCGTCGGAGCAAGTCGCCACTTCAGCGAACTGCGGAGGATGATCGAGGCGGAAGCGGACGCGATACGAGAATTCGCGTCAAGAAGCGGGTGCGAGTTTGCATTCATACCGCCTTGAGCACCGCACATGGGCGGATTTTGGGAGGCCGGTGTAAAGTGAGCGAAGAGCTTACTCCTACGGGCAGTAGGCAGAGCTCTCCTCACCGCAGAGGAGCTGGAGACCGTGCTGGTCGGGATCGAGGCGATCCTCAACTCGCGCACGGTAGGACCCCTAAGCCCAGACCCAAGCGACGGAGACGCGCTGACTCCCGGGTACCTGCTGAAAGGCGGGCCGCTCATCGCACCCCCAGCACCCAGGACCCCGGACCAGGAGGGTCTGAGCTGCTTAAAGCGATGGCGGCTTGTCTCGTCAGCAAGGCAAATGTTCTGGCAGCGATGGTCTCGGGAGTATGTGCTGGGCTTGCAAATAAGATGCAAGTGGCACCAGGAGGAACCAAATGTCAAGGAAGGCGACCTCGTAATCGTCGCCGAGGACAACCTGCCCCCTCAACAGTGAGTCCTCGGAAGGGTGGTCAGAACAACCGCCGGGCAGGACGGAAGGGTCAGGGTGGTCGACCTAAGGACGAGCAGCCACGTTCAGGAGGCCACCACAAGTTGGCGCTTCTGCCACTGGCTTGAAGCCTTCCAGGCCTTCAACGGGGCCGGTGTAGCCATTTGGCGTATGATTTGTATTATAATGGTTCGAATCTTGTGAAGTCTTGTGTAAGTTAGGCTAGGGCAAAGCGGGCGCGCAAAAAGCTCGCTCTCGCTCTTGGCGAATTCGCCCCGCTTTGCCACCGTAGGTAAGATAGGCTAAGAAGAAATTGTTTTGAATACATTGAAAAGAGTCGGAAAAATCTATTAAAACGAAAGCACGCACTTCTTCTTTTTTTACCTTAAAATACAATAATTTGCAGCCACCCAAGATTTCGGTTTTTCATGTTTAGAAAAACTATTCTAAAAATTTCACCATGGATGTTATTGAATGGGAATAATTTAGATGAGAAATCAGATTTGACTGCAATCAGAACCCCACCAGCGAAAGATGGGCGGTCCATTCTATAAATAGAGTAATTGTCAATGAAAATTTCATGATCATTGATACAAGAGTTTAGCCAATCAATCAAATCAAAAGACGCACTTTTTGTATGAATTTGACGCAATTTTCCCAACAAACTGCGTACGTTCTGGGGTGAATAGAAAAATGGTACATCAGTTTTTGGAGCAGCAGGTTCGATAATTCTGGAACTCGGGTTAGAATCATTATCAAGGAACTCATGCATAATTGTATGCTCAGGCCATATTGACGGTTCAAGAGATTTAAATAGAAAAGAATCAGGGAGGAACATTTTAAAGGATGATATGTTGTGCTTATATTTAAAATGTAAATTTAGTCACAATTATATCATCAGGCGAAGCGTTAAATGTAGAGGAAAGATTTTGTTTAACATCTCCGTTGTAGCCCAGAATAAGACGGAAACAAATATTGCTTTCCGAGGGACCACTGCTCTAAGTTAAAGTCTTGAGCGGAGCGAGATGGTGGAGCCAATCTAAAAGAGATCTCGGTCCTGGGGCAGAAGCATCGGCAGCGACGTGTGGAGCAGGAATAGACGTCGGTAGTGATGGCAGTAGAAACTGCAGGGATGGATTGATGCTGATGGGAACTAGCACATTGTTTGGTGTAAAACCGAGCTGCCGTTGGCGGATTCACTGCTAACGGCGAGGCATGACTACTCGAGTAACAAATGGTTCCAAAGGATGAAGGTGTGAAGCAGGCGTACCAATCGGATTAGGTTGCTAGGAGATTGGTATCATTATGCGGAATTTTCCGTCTAGGCGATTCGCTCAAGAGTTTGAGCCCAAGAAACTGCGATTCTAGCGCTATAAACATCTCGTTGAGAGCCACGAATTGTTTCCGGATATTCAGAAATCCAGTTCGAGTCTCTCTCATGAAAGTGCGCATTTCGGCCTCAATCTGCCAACAAGCTAAACATGATTAAGACAGACCCATACGTTTTCGCGATCAGATCGTTTAACCGGCCAAAATTTCCACCATGAATTACTCCATCGCATTCGCATTTCTTTGCACTGCAAGCAATTGCCATTTTTGACAGCAGTAAAACGAGAAGGAGCTTGTGTACGAACATTACCCCATGACAGATTCAGCGATGGTGCAACGACGGCAGGTCAAAAGGATTTAGTCTTGATCGGTAGGGTGGCAAGATTATACCCGAGTTCCAGCTTAAACTACGAAGGGCAAAAATAAAAATTGCTTTTGCACAGATTCAATAACACCCTGCTGCTCTTTATACTGCGGGCTCCACACACAAGAACAATACTCCAATATCGGACGTTCTAACGAGATATACAGTTGTTTCGTCACGTACGGGTCGTCAAACTCCTTGGACCAACGCTTGATGAACGCTAAAACACATTTAGCTTTATTTAATGTTGCGGCTATATGGCTGTTAAAACACATCGTATGATCAAATAGGACTCCGAGGTCAACTCGAAATTCGCTCCAGGACATGATTTTCTAGAACGTATGAGACAAAATGAACAACGGTAAAATGTCATATGTTTGCATTTAGAAAGGTTCAGAAAAGAAGATTAGTTGAACAACACAATAGTACTTCAATTAGATCCAGTTGAAGGCGTGTGCAAGTACTCAATCAGAAAAGGTGCAGATAGATTTTAACATCATCAGCATACATTAGTGTAGTAAAGCATGTTATAACTTGAGGAAGGTCATTCACAAATAAAATGAACAGAAGCGGGCCCAGATGACTTCCCTGTGGCACTTCTGATGTAACATTAACGATTTTTGACAACACATTAGAAAACAAAACACGTTGAGTGCGGTTCAAGATAGGACAAAATCCAATTTAATAGATTCTTTGAGAACCCTAATAAAGAGAGCTTGTGAATAAGCTGAGAATTATTCACAGAATCAAATGCATTGCTAAAGTCCGTAAAAACTACATCCGTCTGCAAACCACTTTGAAAGCCACTGTGGGATTAAGTTAGAAAACTCAACAAGGTTAGTCGATGTTGAACGATGTCTAAAAAAACCGTGTTGCGACGGAGATATCAAGCTGCAACAAAGATGTTGCAGTTGCCGGGTGACCAGGAACTCAAGCAGCTTCATGATGGCGGAAAGCTTTGCGACACCACGATAGTTTTCAATATATAATCTTGAACCTTTTTTTTGTGAAGCGGAATGATGTAGGACTCATTCCAACATACTGGGAGACAAGACTGTTCCAAAGAGAGGTTGAAGAGAAAGGTCAGGGGGCAATGGACTGGGCACAAAGTGTTTTAAGATACAACTTGGTACATTATCTGGACCCGCAGAAACGATATGTCCATAGATGACAAACCTTCCAAAACAACGCTTTCCTCGAAAATAGGTAGAACGAGGGGGAACGTTGTGAGCTTTATGCTGCGACCGCAACTCTACATTTATACCCGATACATAGTCAGTATGGCTACATTAAACGACAAAGAGTGCGTGCGAGAGAGACAGAAAATCAGTCAGAGCGTGTCAACGGGCGCTGCGTAGCCACTGCAAATTAATTTGTTACTTTTGGCTATAATAATAATCCGATCTGATTCGATTCGGCAAGATTCGGCAATCTGGTAGATATGGCCATTCTCTATAATTGTGCATTTTAAATTTTCTCTATCTTCAAAATTGTGGTTGCCACAGATTTTCGTTGTTTATGGCTGCGGAAGGGGTGGGCCGAAATTTTGAAACACACTTGTAGCAGTGTGCTTTCTGAGCAAAAAGAAATACACTTGTAACAGTGAGTTCTGCAGTGAAAAATTACAAATAGTTTTGTAACAGTGAGAGCTCGACAGTCAGGTCTAATAGTCTCTGAGATCTGTGGATGCTCTAGATTTTCGTCCCTTTGCGGGCCGGAAGGAGGTGTGGCGAAATTTTGAAACAAACTCGTCAAGGTCCGATATCACAGGAGTGTGGATACCAAATTTGGTTGCGCTAGCTTTATAGTCTCTGAGATCTAGGAACTCACTTTTGGCAATAGGCAAAGCCGGCTATGATACGTGTGTGTGTTAGAGAGAGACAGGGCGAAAAAATGAAATTGTTTTTCTTTCTGGCTATAATAATGATACTCTGATTCGGATTCGGCAATAATATAATGATTCTCTAGGTTTTTAGATCTTCAAAATGCAGTTTTCTAGAAGATGGGCCGAAATTTTGAAACACGGTTGTCATTCAGGCAAAAAGAAATACACTTGTATTTCTGCAGTGAAAAATTTTAGTTTTCACAGTATCGACAGTTTAAAAGATTGTGGATGCTCTAGATTTTCAGATTTTCGTCAAGGTCCGATTTGTGGGGGCGGAAGTCTGGGATCTAGGGGCGAAAAGCCGGCTATTTGAAGAGACAGGGCGAGAAAAATGAAATTGTTTTCATTCTGGCTGATAATCTGCAGTCTAGAAGATATCATTCAGAAGTTTTCTAGTATCTTTAAAATTCATTGTGGATGCCACAGATTTTCGTCCCTTTGTGGGGGCGGAAGTGGGCGGGCGAAGTTTTGAAATACACTTGTAACAGTGACATATCACCAGAAGTCTGGATACAAAATTTCGTTGCTCTTATAGTCTTTGAGCACTAGGCGCTGATAGGGACGGACAGACGGACAGACGGACGGACGGACAGACGGACAGACATAGCTCAATCGACTCGGCTATTGATGCTGATCAAGAATATATATACTTTATGGGGTCGGAAACGCTTCCTTCTTGACATTACACACATCCATTTTCACCAAAAATCTAATATACCCCAATACTCATTTTGAGTATCGGGTATAAAAAATGCTGTTAGCGTGAGGTAGATGGCAGGGATACGGATTGGATGCGTTGTAAAAGTAAGACGAGTACATTGTTTGGAAAAAGGTAGCGAATAAATTTTGCAATACCAACAGCAGAAGCTTCTGTTTTGTTCTGGTAATGAAGGGAAAAGGAGGGAGGAAAAGCATTTGACGCTTAGAGCTAACGATCGAAAAGAATTTTTTAAGATCACTACGAAAGTTTCTACTACATTGTGAAAGGTATTGATTATAACACTGACTATTAACGGCAATGAACTGAGAACGGAGGAGGAGTATAGAGAGAAAGGCCGACGTGGAGCCTGTCTTCTGGTACTTTTTATAGAGCTTGGATTTATTCTTTTTTAAAAAAGACAAATACTAGGAGAGCCAGGGAGGCTTGGACAATACAGGTACAATGATTTCTGGAACAAATAAATTAAGGGCGGAGTAAATTGAGCTATAAAAACGAGTTGACAGGTGCGTCTATGTTCGGTAATGAATAAAGAAACAAGTGAGAGATGTAGATTTAAGTCCATAAAGTTTGTTTTTCGAAAACACTTTTTGCGGCAAGGAGCCGTGGAAGTGCCAGCACCACCAGATCGGGTATACTTAAAGGATATCGATAGAGTTAGATGGTAAGGATCTTCAGGAAATGATATTGAGAAACATCGTTAACAAACAAGAGGTCAAGAAGTCTGTCCCTAACGTTTTAGCAGCATTAATTTGGACAGGGAAATATTTCCCATTAGCCCATTAATAAAATCATTGTGGCAATTGGGAAGCAACAGGTTAGCGTCGTCGCAAGGCAGCCAAGAAAGAAATGGTAGGTTAAAAATCCCCCATGACAATAATTTGATCATTGAAAACCTAATGCAGATACGACAGTATTAATTGCAGAGAGGTGGTTTAAGTAAACCTAAGTAGTTGGACCTGGGAGGAATGTAGGAGCAGGTTAAATAGAAAAATGCCGACACAATACGAACTTTGACTGCAACAAATTAAATTCCATGGATGTTATTGAATGGGAATAATTCAGATGAGAAATCAGATTTGACTGCAATCAGAACCCCACCAGCGAAAGATGGGCGGTCCATTCTATAAATAGAGTAATTGTCAATGAAAATTTCATGATCATTGATAGAAGAGTTTAGCCAGGTTTCGGTAAAAGCGATGGCGTCGAAATCAAAAGACGCACTATTTGTATGAATTTGACGCAATTTTCCCAACAAACTGCGTACGTCTGGGGTGAATAGAAAAATGGTACATCAGTTTTTTTGAGCAGCAGGTTCGGTAATTCTGAACTCGGGTTAGAATCATTATCAAGGAACTCATGCAATTGTATGCTCAGGCCATATTGACGGTTCAAGAGATTTAAATAGAAAGAATCAGGAGGAAAATTTTAAAGGATGATATGTTGCGCTTATATTTAAATGTAAATTTAGTTACAATTATATCATCAGGCGAAGCGTTAAATGTAGAGGAAAGATTTTGTTTAACATCCTCCGTTGTAGCCTCAGGAATAAGACGGGAAACAAATATTGCTTTCCGAGGGACCACTTCTGCTAAAGTCCCGAGCGGGAGCGAGATGGTGGAGCCACTCCTAAAAGAGAACTTGATGCTCCAAGGTAGCACATTGTTTGCGTAAAAACACCGGAGCTGCCGTTGGCGGATTCACTGCTAACGGCGAGGCATGACCACTCAGGTAACAAATGGTTCCGATGCATGAAGGTGGGAAGCAGGCGTACCAATCGGATTAGGTGGCAAGAGATTGGTATCATTATGCGGAATTTTCCGTCTAGGCGATTCGCTCAAGAGTTTGAGCCCAAGAAACTGCGATTCTAGGGCTATAAACATCCCGTTGAGAGCCACGAATTGTTTCCGGCATCAGAAATCCAGTTTGAGTCTTTCTCATGAAAGTGCGCATTTCGGCTTCAATCTGCCGACAAGCCAAACATGACAAAAACAGACCCATACGTTTCGAGATCAGATCGTTTAGCCGGCCAAAATTTCCACCACCAGCACATTTTATGTGGGCAATATTGTCGACCAGCCAGCAGCTAAGGAATGAATCGCCGACAATTACTCCACCGAATTCGCATTTCTTTGCATTGCAAGCAATTGCCATTTTTGACAGCAGTAGAATCACTGTGCACGAATAATAAAAGCACAGAGTGAGAGCGCATGCGAAAAGGGAGAGCAGACAGCAGAGCGAGCCCGACAATCAGTAGCAGCGGCAATATTTCAGAGCAGACGATCCAACGAAGTGCAAGGAACGAACAGTAAACTCACCAAAGCAGAGACAACAAAAGAATAGTCCACAAAGAGGGAGAATATAGGCAATACAGAGAGAGTGAGAGCCAGAATGCGAGCAGCAGGCCCGCTTATGCTTTCAAGAGAGAGTGTAGGCGATGCAATCGGTGATGCGTGAGATCAGTGCACACCGAAGAAACGATGATCAAAAGCAGACTGGATAAAAGCAATAACAAATTGCTTGCACGAGTCCGTTATTACGTTGCAATATTTTTAAACAAAGGGCAAAGAATGCAGAAGCGTGAAAACACGACCGGCTTAAGCAAGAGCTAGAAGCGAACTCCGACGTGAAGTTTGAGTACACTGCAATCAGAACCCCCTGCACGTCGAGACAAACGGCACTTTCCAAAAGTTGTGTACCGACTTGCCAAAACCTCGGAACTATGAATGTCCGGCTTTAACCAGGTTTCGGTAAACACAATAGCGTGGAAAATGCGACACTATCCGAAAAAAAGTTGAGCTTACTACGTAAGCCTCTAACATTCTGATAGGTTACTAAAAGAGAGTTAGTTTTTGAAAGGGTGGAAGCAGAACGGGAAGATGAGGATGGCACACATTGGGATGCTTTGTAAGAGTTATGGGGGCCTATTCTTCTTCTTAGCCTTCAAATCTTTCACCACCAAATGCTCTTCCCAAAATTTGGCCGAGCAAATGGTGTCAAAATGAGTTGGGGAGACACTTATCTTGAATGAAGCTATATCCCTGGCATAAAAGAAATTAAACTTCCACCTTTAAACCGACGGCTTTTTATTTTGCTTTTATAAAAAGCAGTTACATCATTAGATATGAGGTCAGGGGGCCAGCCGTGAAACAAAAACTTGTCGTTTTGGTGGGAGCCCCACCAGTGGCTTATAGGCACCACAGGCCTAGTACCAGGGATGGCAATATCCGAGGTCCGGAACGTCATTTACTGGTGGGATCGGAATGGACAGGACAGCTAGTGAGCGATGGTCTACGAGGCGATGAATTCGGCTACCGAATCTGCATCGCCAGCATCTGTTGACCTTGAAGCGGCAAACGAAATCGGTTGCAGTTTTTCGGCAACGAGCGGACAACGGGACAGTTGGCACTTGCAGATCCCGCGGAGGATTCTTTTGCGCCACGGAGACTCATTAAGCAGATGCAGACCGCTAAACTGAGACTCCATGGCTAAGAGCCGATCGTATTTGTTTTTGAAAGCAGAGGTGAGCTTCTTAAAGCCATTCCGCGTCTGCCTCATACAAATTAGCATGCCTTTCTCATCCGCACTGCATGCCTCGCAACTGTAATGCAACCCATAATATTTAGGAATAGCATCACCCACGACGCTTGAAAATCCAGCGCACCTTATTATAAGTTGTTTTGACGCAGACCACATAGAATTCCATTCTAATATTTTTTTAGTTTTTTTAAAGCAACTTAAAAATGTTCAATACAAATAGATATCACAACAATTTGCCAGACAAACGCTTACAGGGGAATTAGTAAAAAGAGAGCAAAGAGAAGAGCGGTTATAGTAAGAGCTAATAAAAAAGAGCGCTACTGCTCAGAAAGTTTAAAGAGCGAGAGCGGAAGAACAGTTATTTGGATTCGATGATAGGAGAGAGTGATAACCAAAGCAAAGGCTATGGACGGAGCGGGCTAAATTCAACGTGAGAGCGTACTTACAGAACGTAACAACACACGACTAACCGACGCATGGAAAAAATAAAATTATGTTTTACACATATTAAAAGACATGCACTCGCGGTAAGAAAAGATTTTCAGATTTTAAGGCTGAATAGAGAGTTGATTAAAAAATTATGTTCGGAGCAGCAGCCGTTAATAGCTCTTAAGTAACGTCAATAACTTCTTTCTTAAGCTTTCTATTATCGCGCTCATCCCATGTACGCTCTCAGTGCATACACGCACACACATATGTAACGTTCTTACTTCTTATAATCCACTGCTTCAACCCTTCCGTCAGCAGTCGGTCAGTCCTAGAACCTAGGCACCTAGCACCTAAAAGTCCGTCGGTCAATCCTCTTCGTCGAAAGCACCTAACACCAAAAGCTAAGTCCACGGCCACGGCTTAACAAAAACACACAAAAATATCGAACAATAATCGCCATATTGTAGCCTCAACAACAGAGCAATTTTAATTTGTAACATATCAGAGTTGCCGAAAAAAGTTGGCAGCTTCCAACATTTTGGTGACCCCAACGTGATAGCCGTGGACTTGGCTGGTGTTAAAGGTGTTTCATGTAGCTCGTTAAATCAAATTCGAAGATCGTTGTGGGCGACCGTGGCAGTTCTAGCGACCCGCTATTCGTTTTCGCTTCTTTTCGCCGTCTGCTTCAGCCTGCGCAGCGCACTGTCGAGACCGGTTGCATAGAGTTCTAAGCGTGGTCCGTTAGTTGTCATCGCCTCCTTTTTCGTCGTTTGCTTCAGCCAGCTCGTGACCGGCTGCACACATATCTCTCTCTCGAATTCGAACTCGAAACAGTGCAAAACTTCTCGTCGATCGTTCGCTTGTGCATAACCGTTGGTTCTTTTACGGTCGTCGCTTCGTTGCTTTGCCGGCGCATACATTTTGGACATACGTACATAAAAAGTGCCGCAAAAGTGAACGCAAAAACGTTTTGAACTCGTCCGAACTCGCGTTGCATCATTTTATTTAACTCTGATCGACTTATACACTCCGCATCAACAGTCTATAGCCGAAACCATGGGCAAGAGGAAAAATAATAGAAGGAGTGGATCGTTGGCTATTGGCAATGATAGTGATAATCTGACAGTTGGCGATGTTCCATGACAGGGCTAGTGCAAACGCAGCCACCACCCAATTCCCTGTATCGCGGATTTCCTTTCATGAGGCTGAAGGCTAGAGCAATTTTCGACAGGCTAGAGTCCATACGCACAGAGATGGATCGTGAAAAGCTGCGCCAAATGGATGAATATGATCTTCGAGGATTATTGGAATCACTGACGGAGATGAAATCTAATTTTATTGTGGCAATACACCAGTTTGGAGAAGCGGATTTTGAGTCTATGTCCAGTGAAATACCAGGAAAATTTGACTCGTCCATCCTATCATTGAGGACCATTCTACAGCGTGAGTTGGGTAAGCGTACGCAGCCCACGCATTGTTCCACGTTTCAAATGAACCCAAGTGAATCCCAATCCATAATGTACATGGTTAATCGATCGCGCTTGCCACAGCTGCAGCTGCCCGTTCAGCGGAGCCTATACAGAGTGGACAAGCTTCTATTCCATGTTCACAGCTGTTATTGCTAGTGAAACTGAGCTGACTTCTATCTAGAAGTTACAGCATTTGCGGTCCTGTTTGAGCGGAGCGGCGTTGGACACCATTAGTTCGTTTGAGGCTAATTGCAATATAGCATTAGATATTCTCAAAAACGATTTGCCATTCTACAGGCACACATTAGAGAAATATTTGGGCTGGCGCGTAGGGACTCATCTGTTGTTCAGCGGACTTGCTTGAAACTCGTCACTCGGGGCTTTCGGGTCAATGATTGCGAATTTAAAGTCAGTTTAAAAATTCAAAAATGGCGGATCCAATAAGGCCGGATACACTTAAAACGAAATAACTCCCCGGCCTTGCAACATCTACATATACAGCTACATCTACATCTACATCTTCCCCTTTAAATAGATCTTTGAAGAGAAAGAAACTCGATACATCTCGAAACAAGAAAACTGACATCAAATTCGTAATCAGCGATCCCAAAAGCCCCGCGACGAGTTTCAAGCAAATCCGATGAATTTTTCCAAATGAGTCTCCACCAAGTTTTTCGACCATATTGGTTTTTTGAGGTTATAAAAAACCTCACGTGATGGAGCAAATCTGAACCTGATTCGGGTTCAAGGCCAAAAAATACCTAGGATATGATACTCTGGCCCAGCGCACGCACTTATTTTTTTGTGGGGCTGTGTTTTCTGCCTTTCTGGAACAAAGATGTCGTACCCTTCAAGGCATTGTAGCATATCACCTACAACGATTGTTGTGTGTGGCTGTGCCACTCGAGCTGGTCGGGGGTGTTTCGGCAGGACTGGTGCACGCGCTGGCTTCGGCTGTATGGTCGGTAGTATGGTGGGGGTTCATATACTTGTCCTTTCCTTCACTTGCTCGCATCGATGCATAATCTTATTCTTTTTCACGTGCACTACCTCGCTTTAGACCGTACGCCCGGTATCAGGGTTTGGGGAGGAGGGATGAGGAGGCTGGGGAATTAGAAGGGACAAAGAATTGAAGGAAAAGGGAAGTTGGCTTCCGCCATGCATATCCGACCCGACGGGTAGCTGTGCTGGTGTTGGATGCAACAGCCATGGCCCTCCCAACCTTGATCATCCAAATTCCTGAGAAAATATGGCTTACGGATGATCCCTTTTCTCGTCGGGGGTCATACCCCACTCTCCCAACACTAATCCTGCATGGCTCCTAAACAAAAATTGTCTAGCACACAGACATTTTACAAACGGGGTTTATTATATCCTAAATTCATTTACACTTTTTTCTCCCACATTAACAACAAACAAAACCTTAGACCAAACTGAAATAAATCGATTATTCTAATGCCATATATGTGTACTAAAGATAACCATAGAAGTAAATAATATAATTACGAATAAGTTTTACATATATAAGTAACCAATATAATATAAAGCACTATATATTAATGAACGAGGGAACGTTGTGAGTTGCTACTGCGACCGCAACTCTACATTTATACCCGATACATAGTCATTACGCAAAGAGTCCGAGAGACAGAAATCAGTCAGAACGTGTCGACGGGCGCTACGTAGCCACTGCAAATTGATTTGTTACTTTTGGCTATAATAATAATCCGATCGGATTCGGATTAGGCAAGATTCGGCAATCTGGTAGATATGGCCCATTCTCTATGATTGTGCGTTTTTAATTTTCTCCTATCTTCAAAATTGTGGTTGCCACAGATTTTCGTTGTTTAAGGCTGCGGAAGGGGTGCGGCGAAATTTTGAAACACACTTGTAGCAGTGAGCTCTCTGAGCAAAAAAGAAATACACTTGTAACAGTGAGTTCTGCAGTGAAAATTACAAAATAGTTTTGTAGCAGTGAGAGCTCGACAGTCAGGTCTAATAGTCTCTGAGATCTGTGGATGCTCCAGGATTTTCGTCCTTTGCGGAGGCGGAAGGTGAGGCGAAATTTTAATAACAACTCGTCAAGGTCCGATATCACAGGAGTGTGGATACCAAATTTGGTTGCTCTGGCTTTTATAGTCTCTCTGAGATCTAGGAACTCATATTTAGCAATAGGCAAAGCCGGCTATGATACGTGTGTCAGACAGGGCGAGAAAAATGAAATTGTTTTCTTCATTCTGGCTATAATAATGATACGATCAAATTCAGATTCTGCAGTCTAGAAGATAAATTCATTCTCTACGATTCTGCGTTTTGGTTTTTCGTATCTTTAAAATTGTGGATGCCACAGATTTTCGTTCTTTGTGGGGGCGGAAGTGGGCGGGGCGAAGTATTGAAATACACTTGTAACAGTGACATATCACAGAAGTCTGGATACAAAATGTCGTTGCTCTAGCTCTTATAGTCTTTGGAGCACTAGGCGCTAATAGGACGGACGGACGGACGGACGGACGGACGGACGGACAGACAGACATGGCTCAATCGACTCGGCTATTAATGCTGATCAAGAATATATATACTTTATGGGGTCGGAAACGCTTCCTTCTGGACGTTACACACATCCATTTTCGCCACAAATCTAATATACCCCAATACTCATTTTGAGTATCGGGTAAAAAGTATAAATATACCGCATTATTTTTACGGCCAACGGATTGGTTTAGCAGTTAGGACGGCCCCATATAACATACTGCTTGTTTGTGATCTGGTAGGGTCGCTTTTGGTTTAGTTCTTTTTATTTTGTTTTGTTACATTTTCTTTTGCTTTGAAAAGAACAGCTGGTTTCCAGACAAAAGCTTGAGGTCAGTGACCGACGGACAACGCTGGCAAAGTGAAGCTTTCGCCACAATCGTGGACTCGAAGTTACATGAATATAATATAGGTAAAGCTCACTTACAATGTTGGTTTCCCGCGGCGAAAGATCTTTCGTAGCTGGTGACTCTGTGTGGGAGGGAGATTTAAATCGGAGTTTACCTGCAAAGTTTCTTCACCCGCTTCTGCTGGCTGACATTGGCTCACTGGTCGGACACTTTTGATCTCAAACTTGCTTCTTTTTCAAACCTGAGTTGCTTAATCAATTGTTTCTGTTTTACTTTACATTCTTTTCGAGCTTCACACAAACGGGCTATTTTCCGAATATATACGGGCCTCCTAGCTATCCTACTTAGATTCCGCTGGGATGTACATGGCCTAGATCTTCGGATCGGATTATATTTCGGTGGAGCCTGGCTGCACAGTGACACACAGACACAAGTGACACTGACACATATATCGCACGGCTAGTCAGAGGCCGTTACCAAAACATTCCACGGAAGGCTCTAATAGAACAATATCTACGGGGGGCTATATAAACGAGAATTTATTCTGACACTGCTTCTAATTCCATTTGAGGTTAGGTTCGCACGCGGTTCCCGATTTCCGCCGCACTGGCAGCGTCGATTTGTTTTCGCTGACTCAGCCTGCCCGTGGAACATGGGATTTCGGAACTACGATGATTTCCTAGGCCATAACACCGCTGTTGGACAGAATCTCGCTGCCGTAGCAAGGGAAGTTTTTGTAATAATAAGTAAAGCCGCAACCATTCGTTTGTAAGGTTTATTTGTGACTAAAAACAAAGCTCTGCTCGCAGGCAGATAGAGATCGAAAAAGGGAAAACAAAAAGGGAGATAAGAGAACGTCGTTTCGTTTCGTCCTCACTCATACGTCTACATATTCATATGTCTGTCAATACATGCGTGCATTGCTAGAGATGACATTCTTTAACACCCTTCCTCAATGCGTGCATGTTTACAAATTCCATTTAACTCAATTTAAACTTAACAATTTTGTAAATTCGACATGCTTTCTCTTAGGGAGATTCTGGTCAAGATATCTGCAATCATATCTGTTGTTACTAGCATACTTTAACTTAACTTGACCTTCTTCTACAATCTGTCTCCACAAAGTGATATCTAATATCAATATGCTTGGTCCTGAGTGATGAACTGGGTTCCTAGCCAGCTCTTGTGCGCTCAGATTATCGCCATATAAGGTAGTTGAGGTAGCTTCATCTCCACAGCCAATTTCGATGATTAAACGACGTAAGAATATGGACTCTACACGCAGCCGACAGTGCCATGTATTCTGCCTCCGTGCTGCTAGAATGCCACGCTGCGTTGTTTCTCAGATCGCCAAGAAATTGGGCCACCTGCCAAAAAATAAACATAGCCCGTATACGACTTCCGGTTAGTTCGATCGCCGCCCCAATCCGCATCCACATATCCAGTAAGTGGCTGGTGACACCCTTTGTTGTGAAGTTTGAAGTTCATCGTCGCTGCCAAGTACCTCAGAACGTGCTTCACACCAGCCAGATGCTCTGCGTGCGGATCTTTGTTCCTCTGGGCCAACTTTGCAACTGAATGCAAAATGTCCGGTCTGGTTGTGAGTGCCAGCCACATCAGCTCACCAATCATGGATTGATACAGGACAGGATCAACCTTTTGACACTGCTCATTAGTACAATCCACCTGGAACCCTGCATCCAACGGAGTAGCCACTGGTCTACATTTGTCCATGTCGTGAGCTTGCAATAGTTCCTTGATGTATTGCGAGTGGCCTATGGTGATAGGCCCAAGTTCACCTTTCACGGTGCACCTCCATGCTTAAAACAGCTCTGGAACACCTTTGTCGATACATTCGAACGCATTTGAAATAGCCGATTTGATACTGAGCATGTCCTCTTTGGACTGGCATGCTATAAGTAAATCGTCGTATATGTTGACGATTTACTTATATAGATTAACGATAAGTTACCTTTCCTCTCTCTGCTGGTAGAGACACGGCTCGTTGTCACAAACAACAAAACCCAGATTAGTCAGGACGCCATTCAGCTTCGAATTCCATTCCCTTCCTGACTGCTTCAATCCATATATTGCCTTTTTAAAGCAGCATAGCCTTCGCTGGATAAGCTCGATCAATGTACCCTTTGTGGTTGCTTCATGTATACCACCGTATCGCTCAGGTCACTGTTGAGGTATGCCGTACATACATCCATTTGGTTGACATATAATTTCAATTCTGTTGCTAGCGCAAGAATAAATCGCACGCTCTCCAGTCTGCAGACTGGAGAAAATGTTCCGCATAGTTTATGCCGTACTGCTGGGAGCAACCTTTTGCCACCAGCCGCGCCTTTTCGAAACGTTCGATTTGACCATCTTTGTCGCGTTTCAGGCTATATACCCATTTGCATCCAACTGCTCGTTGTCCTGCCGGTAAAGTCCTGCCAACTGCCATGTCTCGTTTGCCATTAATGCCTCATATTCGCGTTGCATCGCATCGGACCAATGTGATGCATGAATACTGATCAACGCCTCCTCGTAGGATACTGGAATCTTTACGTCGCTGGCAACCAGAGAACCAAGAATGTTGTACTCCTTTCTCGGACGGCCAGGTTTGCCGGTCCGAATCAGTTTTCCAGGTCCAACGCGAGAAGCTGGCTCATCTGACTCAACCTTTTCTGTTGCGCTCTCGTACCCATCAGTACCGCCGCTACTGGGATTCTCCCGTCAACGTTGCACCATCGCTGCTGTCTCCACCGCTGCTGTCAATGTCATCAGTATCGCCGCCAGACTGCATGCTAACTTCTGCCTTCGGAAGCTCGAATGTGACTGTATCCTTGTCGTCTTGGATCTCGTCAAAGAGAACATCTCGCCTCTCAATCTCCTGATGAGACACAGGATACAGTCGATAGCCCTAGCCGCTACTGAATATCCAATCATGCGATATTCTTTGCCTTTTGGTTGAAGTTTACTCTTCCTTGGACCCTTGTCCAAAGCTACTGCAACGGAGCTAACAACTTTTAGATGACCAACAAAAGGTTTCTTACCAGTCCACGCTTCCATAGGCGTCATACTGGTCAGCGCCTTTGGTCGGTGATCGATTCCGTACATACACAGCTGCGTTGACTGCCTCAGCCCACAAGGATTCGCTAATCCTGACTGACCAGCATACATCTTGACATTTCCACCAGAGTGCGGTTTGCCCTCTCAGCAACGCCGTTTTTGCTGTGGAGTATACGCCACTGTCAGCTGCCTCTCGATCCCATTAGTTTTCAGAAATTCATCAAACGATTTGTTGACAAATTCACCGCCATTGTCGTCCGGATACATTTGAGACTTTTTCCCGTTTGCCGTTCAACCAGGGTTTTGAACTCGACGAACTTCTGGAAGACTTCATCCTTTGTCCGCAGGAAATACACAAATATACGCCTTGATTTGTCATCGATGAAGGTTAGAAAATACTTTGATCCAGCAAGCGACTGTGTGCCAAAGGCCCGCACACATCTGCATGAACTAGCTCCAATATATCTTGAGCTCTACTGGTGGTTGCAACAGGGAATGGTTGCGCATGAATCTTGCTGACCATACATGTTTTGCAATTCATATTCGCCGGGAAAACCATATTTTCAATGCCGCGCACCATTTCTTTGCTGATCAAATCTTTTTTCATACTGCTGATGTTCAAGTGGGCCATACCGTTTATGCCACAGGGCACCATCAGCCTTAACCGCCGCAAAACAAGTTGTTTTGTTTTCCTCGAAGCATATACAAGTTTCCAACTCTGTTCGCCTTTACAATGCATTCGCCATTTTGATAACTTTTGCATATTCTTGTCCAAAAAGTGACGAAACATTTATTCTGTTCGATTCTGTGAGCGCTGCTCACCGAAAAATAATTTCCATTCATTTTGGGCACATAGAGAACATTTTTTAACAGCAGCGTGCATATCTCTGTCTTCAGCTCAACTTCCCCTTTTCCTTCTGCTTTAAGAAAACCGAGTCAGCCAGACCAATCATTTCTGTGTGTTTCTCGAACTTTGTGAATAACTGTTTCTCACAACACATGTGGCTTGTGGCACCACTATCCAAACACCACATACTCTTTTCAAACCATTTGCGTCCAACGCATTTAATAACAGACTGCACTGCTTGTTCTCCACTCTTGCTGCCCTTTCCACATTTGCGCTCTCCTTCTTACACTGAGCCTTCATATGCCCGCGCTCACCACACTTGAAACATATCATTGTATTGTTTCTCTTCTTTTGTGCTCTCTGCGCGGCCGGCTTATGTACTGCGGTATATGCCTTTGCGTATTCCTTTTGATCTTCTGGGTTTCCCTTTCGTTCGCCGTCTTCCTTCAATTTTACGCATAGAACATCGAAGTCGGCAGACTGTCGCGCTCTCTATGGCGACAACGAAATTTTCGAATTGTTCTGGAAGGCTTGACAACAAAAAAATTGAGCGCAGTTCATCATTTAGCTCGATTCCTACTGACCCAAGGCCATCAAGAATATCCACGAACTCATTAATGTAGCTTGAAATGCTTTGCCTTTGGTCCATGCGCTTGCTTAGCAATTTTTGTACAGTTGAACCTTTCGTACAGGTCCACTTGGTTGATGAACACTTTTTAATTTGTTCCATGCTTCGGACGACTTACTGCAATTTTTAATGTATCCCAACTGTGAAGTTTTCACACTCAATGTGATCATGGCCAGCGCCTTTTCATCCTTTCGCCTGCCAATTCACACCTTCAGGAACATTCGTTGGTAGCAGATCACCAGATGCCACACTCCACAATTCAGCGTGCACCAACACAGACCGCATTTGAATACACCAGGAGTCATAATTTCCCTCCTCTAATTTGTCTATTTGATACATCCCGCTCATTGCTGATTATCGTTTAGTCTCTGAGTCACACCGATGTTAATAGTTCGTAACTAAAACAATCACTTTACTTTTCACTTTACAAAGCCCGAACCTGGGCCCCATAACCTGTTGGACAGGAATTTCGCTGCCGTTGCAAGGGAAGTTCTTGTACCGAAAAGTAAAACGCAAACCATTCATATGTAAGGTTTATTTGTGACTGAAAAAATGCTCTGCTCGCAGGCAGGTAGAGATCGAAAAAAGGGAAAACAAAAAGGGAGATAAGAGAACGTCGTTTCGTTACGCCTCTCACTCATACGTCTACATATTCATATGTATGTCAATACATGCGTGCATTGCTACCAGATGGTCATTCTTCAACACCCTTCCTCAAATGCGTGCATGTTTACAAATTCAACTTAACTCAATTTAAACTTAACAATTTTGTAAATTCGACATGCTTCTTAGGAGATTCTTTGGTCAAGATATCTGCAATCATATCTGTTGTACTAGCATGCTTTTAACCATTATCTTGACCTTCTTCTACAATCTGTCGCACAAAGTGATATCTAATATCAATATGATTGGTCCTTGAGTGATGAACTGGGTTCCTAGCCAGCTCTTGTGCGCTCTGATTATCGCCATATATAAGGTAGTTGAGGTAGCTTCATCTCACAGCCAATTTCGATGATTAAACGACGTAAGAATATGGACTCCTGGCTACGCAGCCGACATGTATTCTGCCTCCCACGCTGCTAAGTGCCACACTGCGTTGTTTCTCCAGATCGCCAAGAAATTGGGCCACCTGCCAAAAAGATAAACATAGCCCGTATAATGACTTCCGGTTTAGTTCGATCGCCACCCCAATCCGCATCCACATATCCAGTAAGTGGCTGGGTGATACCCTTTGTAGTGTAGTTTGAAGTTCATCATCGCTGCCGGTACCTCCAGAACGTGCTTCACACCAGCCAGATGCTCTGCGTGCGGATCTTTGTTCCTCTGGGCCAACTTTGCAACTGAATGCAAATGTCGGTCTGGTTGTGAGTGCCCGCCATCAGCTCACCAATCATGGATTGATACAGGACAGGATCAACCTTTTGACACTGCTCATTAGTACAATCCACCTGGGAACCCTGCATCCAACGGGGTAGCCACTGGTCTACATTTGTCCATGTCGTGAGCTTGCAATGGTTCCTTGATGTGCGAGTGGCCTAGCGGTGATAGGCCTAAGCTCACCTTCGGTGCACCTCCATGCTTAAAACAGCTCTGGAACACCTTTGTCGATACATTCGAACGCATTTGAAATAGCCGATTTGATACTGAGCATGTCCTCTTTTGGACTGGCATGCTATAAGTAAAATCGTCAACATATACCAAGATTAACGATAAGTTACCTTTTCCACTCTGCTGGTAGAGAGACACGGCTCGTTGTCACAGGCAACAAAACCCAGTTAGTCAGGACGCCATTCAGCTTCGAATTCCATTTCCTTCCTGACTGCTTCAATCCATATATTGCCTTTTAAGCAGCATAGCCTTCGCTGGATAAGCTCGATCAATGTACCCTTATTATTCATGTACACCGTATCGCTCAGGTCACTGTTGAGGTATGCCGTACATACATCCATTTGTTGACATATAATTTCAATTCTGCTGCTAGCGCAAGAATAAAAACGCTTCGCTCCAGTCTGCAGACTGGAGAAAATGTTTTCCGCATAGTTTATGCCGTACTGCTGGGAGCAACCTTTACACCAGCCGCGCTTTGAAACGTTCGATTTGACCATATTTGTCGCGTTCAGGCTATATACCCATTTGCATCCAACTGCTCGTTGTCCTGCCGGTAAGTCTGCCAACTGCCATGTCTCGTTTACCATTAATGCCTCATATTCGCGTTGCATCGCTGGACCAATGTGATGCATGAATGCTGATCAACGCCTCCTCGTAGGATACTGGAATCTTTGCGTCACTGGCAAACAGAGCACCAAGAATGTTTCGAAAATTTCTCGGACGGCCAGGTTTGCCGGTCCGAAGCCTTGGTCTGCCAGGTCCAACGCGAACAGCTGGCTCCATCTGACTCAACCTTTTTCGTTGCGCTCTCCGTACCCATCAGTACCGCTGTTGCGCAAGTTCTCCCCGTCAGCGCTTTCACCATCGCTGCTGTCTCCACCGCTGCGGTCAATGTCATCAGTATCGCCGCCAGACTGCATGCTAACTCCTGCCTTTCGGAAGCTCGAATGTGACTGTATCCTTGTCGTCTTGGATCTCGTCAAAGAGAACATCTCGCCTCTCAATCACCTGATGAGACACAGGGTCATACAGTCGATAGCCCTTAGCCGCTACTGAATATCCAATCATGCGATATTCTTTGCCTTTTGGTTTGAAGTTTACTCTTCCTTTGACCCTTGTCCAAAGCTACTGCAACGGAGCTAACAACTTTAGATGACCAACAAAAGTTTCTTACCAGTCCACGCTTCCATAGGCGTCATACTGGTCAGCGCCTTTGGTCGGTGATCGATTCCGTACATACACAGCTGCGTTGGACTGCCTCAGCCCACAAGGATTCGCCTAATCCTGACTGGACCAGCATACATCTTGACATTTCCACCAGAGTGCGGTTTGCCCTCTCAGCAACGCTGTTTTGTGTGGAGTATACGCCACCGTCAGCAGCTGCCTCTCGATCCCATTAGTTTTCAGAAATTCATCAAACGATTTGTTGACAAATTCACCGCCATTGTCGCTCCGGATACATTTGAGACTTTTTCCCGTTTGCCGTTCAACCAGGGGTTTCGAACTCGACGAACTTCTGGAAGACTTCATCCTTTGTCCGCAGGAAATACACAAATATACGCCTTGATTTGTCATCATTGAAGGTTAGAAAATACTTTTGATCCAGCAAGCCAAAGGGCCAAAGGGCCCGCACACATCTGCATGAACTAGTTCAATATATCTTGAGCTCTACTGGTGGTTGCAACAGAAATGGTTGCGCATGAATCTTGCTGACCATACATGTTTGCAATTCATATTCGCCGGGAAAACCATATTTTCAATGCCGCGCACCATTCCTTTGCTGATCAAATCTTTCATACTGCTGATGTTCAGTGGCCGTACCGTTTATGCCACAGGGCACCATCAGCCTTTAACCGCCTGGAAACAGTTGTTTTGTTTCCTCGAAGCATATACAAGTTTCCAACTCTGTTCGCCTTTACAATGCATTCCTGCCATTTTGGATAACTTGTGCATATTCTTGTCCAAAAGTGACGAAACATTTATTCTGTTCGATTCTGTGCGCTGCTCACCGAAAATAATTTCCATTCATTTCGGCACATAGAGAACGTTCTTTAACAGCAGCGTGCATATCTCTGTCTTCGAAGCTCTACTTCCCTTTCCTTCAGCTTTTAGGAAACCGGAGTCAGCCAGACCAATTATTTCTGTGTGTTTCTCGAACTTTGTGAATAACTGTTTCTCCCACAACACATGTGGCTTTGGCACCACTATCCAAACACCACATACTCTTTTTTCAAACTATCTGCGTCCAACATTTAATAGACTGCACTGCTTGTTCTCCACTCTGCTGCCCTTTTCCACATTTGCGCTCTCTTCTTACACTGAGCCTTCATACGCCCGCGCTCACCACAATTTGAAACATATCATTGTATTTGTTTCTCTTCTTTATGCTCTCTGCGCGGCCGGCTTATACTGCGGTATATGCGCTTTGCGTATCCCTTTTGATCTTCTGTGTTTCCCTTTCGTTCGTTCTTCCTTCAATTTTACGCATAGAACATCGAAAGTCGGCAGACTGTCAGCGTCTCTATGGCGACAACGAAATTTCGAATTGTTCTGGAAGGCTTGACAACAAAACAATTGAGCGCAGTTCAACATTAGCTCGATTCCTACTGACCCAAGGCCATCAAGAATATCCACGAACTCAGTAATGTATTTGGAAATGCGCCTTTGGTCCATGCGCTTGCTTAGCAATTTCTTGTACAGTTGAACCTTTCGTACAGGTCCAATTTGGTTGATGAACACTTTTAATTTGTTCCATGCTGCAATTTTTAATGTATCCCAACCGTGAAGTTTTCACACTCAATGTGATCATGGCCAGCGCCTTTTCATCCTTTGGCCTGCCAATTCACAACCTTCGAACATTCGTTGGTAGCAGGTCACCAGATGCCACACTCCACAATTCAGCGTGCACCAACACAGACCGCATTTGAATACACCAGAGTCATAATTTCCCTCCTCTAATTTTGTCTGTTGATACATCCCGGCTCATTGCTGATTATCGTTTAGTCTCTGAGTCACACCGATGTTAATAGTTCGTAACTAAAACAATCACTTTACTTTTAATTTTCAAAATCCGAACCTGGGCCCATATAACCCGTTGGACAGAATTTCGCTGCCGTTGCAAGGGTAGTTCTTGAACCGAAAAGTAAAATGCAACCATTCATATGTAAGGTTTATTTTGTGACTGAAAAATGCTCTGCTCGCAGGCAGATAGAGATCGAAAAAGGGAAACAAAAAAGGGAGATAAAGAAACGTCGTTTCGTTACGTCTCTCACCCATACGTCTACATATTCATATGTCTGTCAATACATGCGTGCATTGCTAGAGATGGTCATTCTTCAACAACCGCCAGTTACGTCAAATCCTTTCTCTTGGCCCGATCAATACGGCCGGCTCCCCGCGCAGCAAAAAGTTCGCTGATCTGACGAGTTGACTCAAGCTGGCGGTAGCAGCTTTTTGACTTAGCTACTATTAAGTCGATGTAAAGTAGCCACTATTCTCGCGAAAATTAGACGCCGCGATCTTCCTAACATATTTAGTTACGCATCAGTTTATAGCTACTGGCATCGGTTACCATATGCTGTCCAAAAGCAAGCCGATACGGGTAGTGCTATGGTAAATGATGACTAGACCGAAGTGTACAGCAAATGCTGCTTAATTTCTCATCCCAATTACGTTGATCAATAACATATAACTTTGATGGCCGCCAGAACGAATCATTTACTCTCTCGAAGCATTGGCTTGAGGAGAATAAAAGGCGATAGACGCTGAGATATTATATTTGTCAAGCAAGGAGTTAAAAGTGTGAGATTTAAATTGGACCCCATTATCGCTTACGATGGTTTCGGGACCCCGAAACAGTGAAAGAGGTCTTCTTCCAGGAAGCGTTTTATGGAATCTGCTGTGAATTTTCGTACCAGCTAAAAATGGAAATTTTGACAGAGGGTCTAAGACGAAAAAAGATGCCAATATTTCCTGACCTTCTCCGGATAAGGTCCCAAAAAAGTCTACAAATAATTTTTGGAAGAATCGAGAAGGTAATCCCGTATTCCCATTGGTGGCTTTAGGGTTGATTTGGATGCTTCGTGGTTTTAAGGTTCGATGGTTTGAAGTTTACAGATATGGCAATTTATTTATGAGTTCTTTGACATCCACCACTAAGTTTGGCCAATAATAAGATCGCCCTGAGTCTTTCAAGGGTTTTATTTATCTCACTGTGGGCACAAAGGGATCCTCATGGGCAGCTTTGAGGACGGTTTTACAAGGGATGGGGGGTATCCAAAGCTCCCAGCGGGACTCGTCTGTGATCTTGGTTCCATCGGCTTGTTTCCGCACGACGAAAGATGCGCTCATCTTTGATTTTTTAGATCAGGCAATCGGGAACTGTTCAACCAGATCTTATCTTTAATTGACTGATATTCTGGTAACTTGAACTCAGGAGAATCAGTGTCGACCATCATGCTGTCAGTCGCCAAGAAAGACAAGTTTTCTGAGGCGTACGGGACAAGGCATGCCCTGAACTTTTACGGCTACCCGCAGCGTAACCTCGTTTTCAGTTACAGTGTATTGCTTCTGGCATTTTGTTAAGCTTTTTCGACATAAGCGAATTGGTACGTCTGCGCCCTCGTTGCTTTCTTGCATTAGAACTGCCCCTTACGCCTGTATGACTGGCGTCTGAATGTATAGAGAATGGTATGGAGAAATTTGGGCTATGTAAAACTGGCGCGGAACACATTTGAGACTTTAATGACTCGAAAGCCAGCTGAGCCTCGGTCCAAATAAACTTGCGCTTAGATTTCAAATTATCTGATATGGGTGAACTGATAGCTGCATAATTGTGGATCAACTTGTGGTACCAGCCTGTCATTCTGAGAAATCGACGAACTTGTTTGATCGACTGGGAAGCTAGAAGTCCTTAACGGCGGTTATTTGGTCAGGATCAGTGCGAATATTTCCACAACAAATCACGTGGCCTAAATATTTAACCTCTTTCCGGAAAAAAATTTGCTTTTTCTACATTTATAGTAAGATTGGCCTTGGAAGGTTGATGCGACCAGGGACAACACCTCCAGATGGTGTTCGAATTTATCGGATATAACTAAGAGGTCGTCAAGATATATGAATATTTCATTCCGTAGATGGGCTGGTATGATTTTTATCATAAGTCGCGACAAGGTACAAAGGTGCGTTGGTTAGGCCGACCGGCATGACGAAAAACTCATATAAGGGACGGCCAGGCACGGTGAACGCTGTCCTATCACGAGATTTTGATCGAGAGGAATTTGCCAAAAATGCGTCCTTTTAGATCGATGCTAGTGATGAACTTTGCTTTCGGTAGTCTACTCAGGATTCCGTCGCAGGGGCATGGCATAAGCATCGTTTGCAAACCGAGTTTACTTTCCTGCGAAATCGATAATACAAACTAACCTTTGCCGGGCTTTTAACCAACACGCCAACAGCGCCCTCATTGTGGGGTCTTCCAAAGATTCAATACGTAAATTGGTTGGCATCAAGTGCAAAGGTAAAAGTTCAAAAGCCGTCCAAAAAATTCCCAGATAAAGATTACCGTCAAGGAAGGTACAATAAAAACAAAGTTCCTTGATTCACCTCTATACGTGACTTTTTATTTGGAAATTTTTGCTGACTATACTTTGGCTCTTTCCGTGGGCAGCTCGGACCTTTAGGGACAGCGGCTTATATTTAATATTATTCCGAAGAACATCGGACGCGCAATTTCCCAAATGCAGCTAACTGAAGCTCCAGTATCCATTAATCCCATGACTGGCTTACCAAAAAGCATAATCTGAGCATGGGGTCATGCGTCCTGGGTTTTCCAACTACGGAAGCTAACAGCAATCTTTTCTGAAGTTGGCATTGTTTCTTCAAATCGATTCAGCTACGACGCTGGGATCGGTTCAGGGCCTAACAAGGTGGTCAGCTTATACGCTGTTTGACACATCTGGTATAATAAGGTCAGTGGAAGGAGAAGCGAATTGTTCAATCGGTATTGGTCGCCCGGTGGACCAGTTGTTTGCGTGCACTTTCGGTGGTGCACGCGACAACGAGTTTTTAATGGGGTTGCACTTTCTGCAATCCAGGCTTATAAGGCCCTGCCACAACCATGGCAAAATACCCCTACGTTCGGCCATGCACTCTGGTATCGATGGCCTTTTGCCACCGCAATTCTACTCTACTGCGGATACTTCCAGATCTTCTTCTTCACACTTCTTCACTATCTGGGAGTAACAGATTCGTCTAATATAGCATTGACTTGGCGGCGTGGTAAAGTTCGGGGGCAGCCAGGAGGCTTGGTTTGCTACGGACTGCATGAATACTGCGTTTGGACAAGGTGACGTAAGTTTCACAGTCGCAGCCGACTCATAATATAAAATTTCATGCTTTATATCAGCCAAGAGATTTGCTCGCAGTGTCTCAGCAAGGCTGCCTCCAGACGTCAGACAGTTTATCTGCCAATGCGGCAATTACGCCATAAAAATCATCAAAGGATTCGTTTGGTCGCTGTTTCCTTAATTCGATCTCTGTTCTAATATTCCTATCTGTTCTATCGTCTTTAAATTTACCACGCAAGGCTAGGCATAGATCTTCCCAACGGACTTCAGGGACACTTTTGTGATACCGCCAAAACCATTTACCATCAATACGGTAAATGAAGTCTTCTGGCTGAATCTGGCTAACACGATCCGCCCGAAGGGATGAAGCGGCTGAAACTGTGGAAACTCCTGAGCCAACATTACGGGTTTGCCCCAAATTCGAGAGTGACGAACTATTTCCCGATTGATTAATCCCCGGCACTGGTACCTGTTCACTAGTGGACAGCTGAAAAAGTTGCTCGATCGTTTGCTGCTCTAGTTCCACTACAGGTTGCATCCGAGCTGCATTTATGTTCGTGGACGGTACAGACGCTGTACTTTGAAGTTCATCAGAGATGGCTCGAACTAGCCGGTTAGTTTGATCAGCCATACTACTCCCCAGAATTCGGGTCTGCTCTACCATAGCTACTCTAATCGCGTCAACTATGGACTGCTGTATAGTTTCCGCCATAGTGGGCTGACTCTGTTGAGGATCGACAGAGACTTGAGACATGTTGGCATCCTCTGAGTTAGCCATCTCGGGAGGGCTTAACGCTTCAACTCTTTTCTTTGACATCTAGTCTGAAGGGACTGAGAAACAGAGGGCATTCGTGCTCTAGACGTAGACGGACCACTGGGACTAAGATTCTCAGATGAGGCCGATATGATGTTCAGGTCTTGCTGACAAGTGGGACACTCCTTTTTGTTATTATTTTTAGCGGTGAAGCACGCTCTGTGAAAGGTGTGCCCACAACGGGCCGATAATAGTTGGACTTGATAAACAATTATTTCGGAGCAAATCTGACAATGTTTCCCAGTGTTATCTGAGAGTGCTAAATTTTCCGTACTCCAAGATACCACCATTTCGGTTTGGGAACCACAAAGTATCAATATATGAATAACAAATGCAACAAAATAAAGAAAATAATACAAAAATCAAAGTCAGTAGATATAGATATCAAAACAATTTAGGAGCCATGCAATCATTTTGGGACATTTTGGACAGCCAATTAAGTAAGGGCAATCTCAGACAACCTTCCTCAAGAACGATTTGGAATGCGCCGTCGTTTCCAGCAGTAGTGTTCTCGCTTAGATCCTAAGCCGATCATTAACTAATTGTTGTATATCCGGTTAGGCTAAGCTCGGACCACGGAGTTATACTCAATAAAAGCTATAGCACTTCCAGTGTATCGGACCTACTACACGCCAATATACCCTACACGATACTAGGCCCTGTGGCATGATGAGCTTACACGGATCCACAGTATCCACTGGATATCTTGGAGAGGAAAGACGAAACAAAACAAAACAACAACAACAAAAACGGTCTAGCAAGGATAAAAGTCAGGTGTTACTTTTGACCAAGGTTTTTCTTTAAATGGGGAAGCCGGATCGGGCCCCACGTTGGGCCCAAAATAAGATAAATGTAGCATATCACCTACAACGACTGTTGTGTGTGGTTGTGCCACTCGAGCTGGTCGGGGTGTTTCGGGCAGGACTGGTGCACGCGCTGGCTTCGGCTGTATGGTCGGTAGTATGGGGGTCGGTAGTATGGGGGGGGGTTCGTATACTTGTCCTTTCCTTCACTTGCTCGCATCGATGCATAATCTTATTCTTTTTCACGTGCACTACCTCGCTTAGGACCGTACGCCTGGTATCAGGGGTTGGGGGAGGAGGATGAGGAGGCTGAGGAGTACCTGACTCTGCTTCAAGAACGTGCCAAATGGCGCACACCACAACCCTCGCTCCAGGTCAACGATGTCGTTTGCATCAAGGATGAAAACTTACCACCATTGAAGTGGCCCTTAGCGCGGGTGATCGAGGCTATCGCTGGAGCTGATGGCGCTGTGAGAGTCTCCATCCTGCAGACACCCTCTGGAACCACTCGTCGAGCCGTCAACAAGCTGTGCGTCCTTCCAGTTGAGGATCATGTTAAAAGCCCTGGTCTTTCAACGGGGTATGTTCGGAGCAGCAGCTGTTAACAGCTCTTAAGTAACGTCAATAACTTCTCTCTTAAGCTTTCTATTATCGCGCTCATCCCATGTACGCTCTCAGTGCATACACGCACACACATATGTAACGTTCTTACTTCTTAAATTCCACTGCTTCGACCCTTCCATCAGCAGTAGGTCAGTCCTCTTCGCCGAAGGTACCTTACACCTAAAGCTAAGTTCACGCCACGGCTTTTAACAAAAACACACAAAGAATATCGAACAATAAACGCCAAATTGTAACCTTAACAACGGAGCAATTTTTAATTTGTAAATGTGGAGTCAGAGTTGCCGAAAAAGCTCGGCAGCTTCCAACAAATTATTTTGTCAAAACACCGGGTTTTTATACAAAATAAACAGAAAAGAAGCAGAGCGCAAAGCAAAAACACGTCTGGTCTGTGAAAGAGAACGAACGAGCTATTATATTATGGTCTTATATGAAATTTTAGCCACGAGGTATGGCGTAGATGCCAGAACGGTTCGTTGGTTATATGTTTATATATTGTGACATATCCGTGATCCCCCAACTCCCACACACATCATGTATGCGTCTTATACACCCCACCCTAACCATTAGTAACAGGAAACCGCCTAGAAACAACAATTGATTCTTCTCACACTCCAATCCAGAGTCACCCCATTATAAACAATGGACTCTATTGATTCCCATACTCCAGAATCACGCCACACTCGAAAATCAATTCCCCAGAATCACGCCACAATAGAGGACCAATCCGAGTTAAGTATAAGCCACGGATCCTCACACTCCAGACTCCCCATGTAATTGAACACCGTTCGCCAGCCGCAGTCGCCTTTCATCAAAGACGACGCACCCACATACATTGGCCCAGGTACGTAGGCCAACGCAACGAAGTTGCAGCCGAGGAAGGCTACACCCGGAAGCTAGAGACGACAGGTCCAAAGGAAGGACTGAACGAAACTCGCCAAGAGAACAGAAGTCAGCTCCTTTTGAGACGAAAAGACCAACAGTCAAGTCAGGGAATTCATAAACATTAAGAAGTTCAGCTTAAATAAAACAAATCTTTTAAAAACATAACTTCGAGTTGCAGATATCTATTATATATATGCCAACTCACGTAGGCCAACGCACCGAGAGCTAAAGCCGCGATCAGCCGAAGTGCAACCGAAGAAGAAAGCTGCAGCCGAAGATCAAAGCTTGGAATCAAAGCTCGAAAGCTTCCCAAGCTAGGCCTATTGGAAAATAGATGAAGATACAAGAATCAGTTCCGTTTGAGACTTTCAACATAAAACTCAGGGATAACTCAGTAAACATCCATTGTATTAAATATAAGTTTGGATTAAATAAAAACATTTTTTTTTTAAAACCAAACTTCAACATTGGAATTCTAATTGGCGCAGCCGGTAGGATTCTAACAAAACTAACGCGAAAATATTCAGGTCAGTGATTCGCTAAGGATAATCTATACGACTAGATTATCTAGAATCATAGTAATCCCGGATAGTGTTCGTAAAATAGAATCCGCATAAGAATCTAAGTGCATCACCGCACTGGTGTTACAAAAAGCTAGCACCGCGTTCAAAAATTTAAAGACAAAGTGAGTTCACGCAGAATATTAAGAATCTAAGTGCATCGCAGAACAAGTGTTACAACAATCAAACACCGTGATCACACCAAATATTAAAAGTAAAACTTAATCAAAAGAACAACTAAAGAATTGCAAAAATGGCATTACCACCACCTAGCCTGAGCGAGATTCATTTGAATCAAGCACTATATAGAAAATAATACAGAAGAGAAAAATGTGAGCAAAGATAGGCAGAAACAACAGCAGTCTAATCGTAGGAATACGGGCAACTATTATCCAAATTATACAAATAATAATAGCCATCAACAATCGCAGAATTTGCATGATCAAACGAGTTCATCTCGGAATAATAATAATAACCAAGGACTTCGTCAAGAATTCCGAAATTCATTGCAACAAGGGCAATCCCAAAATCCTATGAATTACCATAGCCAGAATAACCAAGCTAGTAGGAGTAGGCCCAATCAACCTACTAAAAGAGCTAGGGAAAGCCAAAGCGATCAGATGAAGATGGATCATGGATGGATTCATCAGATAGCCTCGGAAGAAACAGAGGGGATCCTATATAGAAATTACTATAAATAACAAAGTATTCAGAGGTATCGTAGATTCGGGATCTTCTAGTAACATCATGAAGGAGAATTTCACGAATACCCAAATAAATAAAGAAAATGTAAAAGTCCACACGATCAATGGACCGGTTAACCTAACAAAAGTATAATAAGACGGCCTAATAAAGTCTGTCCGTCCGAGCAAAAGTTTTACATATTCAACTTTTCTAGCAACTACAATATATTGCTAGGCCGAGAATATCTGGTGGCCAGTCAAGCAGTAATTAGCTACAGAGATAATACTGTAAGGTTAGGAGAAAGAACATTCCCAATCATGTCAGGCGGAGAGGTTATTAAAGTAAGCGAAACAACACCTGAAGGCGACGATATATCGTCAAAGAAGGATATGATCACCTCTGAATATCCCAGCCCATCCTTAGAGATGGATCAATACTTCACTTCCGCACTAAATAATGAATTAAGGAAAGTAACGAATTAAGGCTAGAACATTTAAACGGTGAAGAAAAGGAAAAGCTGAAAAAGGTCTTGTATGAGTATAACGACTTGCAGTACAGAGAAGGTGATAATTTGCCTTTCACAAGTACTGTCAAGCATACTATACAAACCCAGCATGAAGATCCGGTATACTGGAGGCCATATAAGTATGTGCAAATACATGACCAGGAAGTTAATCAGCAAATAAAAGATATGATCAGGCAAGGAATAATTCGTAAATTGAAATCGCCTTACTGTTCACCCATTTCCATGATCCCGAAAAAGATCGATGCTTCAGGAAAGCAGAAATACCGACTCGTTGTGGATTATAGAGGTCTTAATGAGATAACTATCAAGGATAAATTCCCTACTCCTAGGATGGATGAGATACTAGACAAACTAGGAAAATGTCAATATTTCACAACGATTGACTTGGCTAAAGGTTTCCATCAAATCCCCATGGAACCCAATTCAATCATGAAAACAGCGTTTTCAACAAAACATGGTCATTACGAATACACTCTGATGCCATTCGGGCTGACAAACGCAGCCGCAACTTTCCAAAGATGCATGAACAATCTATTGGAAGATCTGATCTTCACAGATTGTTTAGTGTATTTAGATGACATAATAATCTTTTCCACCTCATTGGATGAACACTTGTTATCCTTAAGAAAAGTATTCGGAAAGTTAAGGGCGCAAACCTAAAATTGCAAATGGATAAGTGTGAATTTATGAAGAAGGAAACCGAATTCCTTGGTCATATAGTCACACCAGAGGGAATAGTACCGAATCCAAACAAGATTTCAGCAATAGTTAGGTTCCCGATACCAGAAACAACCAAACAGATTGAGTCATTTTTGGGACTATGTGGTTTCTATAGGAAGTTCATCCCTAACTTCGCAAATACAGCGAAGCCTATGACACTCAAGCTGAAGAAACGAGCCATCATAGATCCCAAGGAAGAGAAATACGTCGAGGCATTTGAGAAACTGAAAGTACTTATTACCTCAGACCCCATTCTCAGTTACCCAGATTTTAATAAAATGTTTTCCGTAACTTCAGACGCTAGTAACATGGCAATAGGCGCAGTTCTGTCACAAGACCATAAGCCGATATGTTATGCCAGCAGAACACTAAACGATCATGAAGTAAATTATTCCGTCATCGAAAAGGAATTGTTAGCTATCGTATGGGCGACTAAGTATTTCCGATCATACCTATTTGGTAGAACATTCGAGATACTTAGTGATCATAAACCATTAGTATGGTTGAATAACCTCAAAGAGCCAAACATGAAGCTACAAAGGTGGAAAATAAAGTTAAGCGAATTCGACTTCAAAATAAAATATCTACCAGGAAAAAAACTATGTAGCAGATGCGCTATCAAGAGTAAAGCTCAACGAGAACCTTCTTGGTGAGGTATCCGATAGTGCAGGCGCAACCATACATAGCGCGCAAGAAGATAATCAAAACAATATCCCCATTACCGAGAGACCTATTAACTATTACAACCGACAAATTGAGTTAATAAAGGGAGAAGAGGATAAGGAAGATACATACCATTACTTTCATGAACTAATCATTAAAATAACATACAAGGTAATGACAAATACGCTAGCTAAAGAACTAATCAAGAAATATGTATGCACAAAGAAGAGTGCTTTATATTTCAATAGTGATGAAGATTTTCCTTTATTCCAACAAGCATATTTAGAAATAATTAATTCAAGAAATATAACGAAAGTGATCAAATCGAGTAAAAAGCTAATTGATATTTCAAAATTATGCCGAGTTTAAAGAGCTAATAGTACAAAATCATAAAGAGTTATTGCATCCTGGAATTGAGAAAACAATCAATTGGTTTAAGGGAAAATACTATTATCCAGACCATCAAAAATTAATTCAAAACATAATAAATGAATGCACTACTTGTAGTATTGCCAAAATGGAACATCGTGATACTAAGTTAGAATTCGAGATAACCCCAGAAATACAGAACGTCAGAGAAAGATATGTTATGGATTTTTATATGATAGGTAACCAGCAATTCCTATCGTGTATAGACATCTACTCGAAAATTGCCTCACTAATAGAAGTGAATAGTCGCGACTGGCTTGAAACAAAAAGAGCCATTATAAAAATCTTTATCGAAATGGGCAAGCCTCAAGAGATAAAAGCCGATAAAGATTCATCTTTCATGTGCGCAGCATTGCAAACATGGCTAATCTCGGAAGATGTGAAATGAAAAATTGAGAGTAATAACGAGCGAAAACGACCCTGAAACAAAATATACAAAATTCGAGATAATCTTATATATTTATAATCATAAAACAAAACATAACACTAAAAACAGGACACCTGCCGACATATTCATTTATGCAGGAACACCTGAATATAATACACAATTAAATAAAGAAAAGCAGATCAATAAATTGAATCAAAAACGTAACAATTACGAAATAGACACAAGGTTTAAACAATCCCCATTAGTAAAGTCCAAAATAACGAATCCATTCAAAAAGACGGGAAAAATAACAAAGCTTGATGAAAATCATTATGAGGAGAAAAATAGAGGCAGGAAAATAACACATTATAAATCAAAATTCAAAAAGAATAAGAAAACTAATAATAGTAAATACAATAATTACAGAGAATCAGAAGATAATGACGGGAATAATGAACCGCAACCTGATTAGATAAAATCCCCGTATGGACATCTCATATTCAATACTGGAACAATAAATATACCAATTAATTACGAATATCACTACCTTACGGTAAACATAACAAAAACTGAAGAAACTTATGTAAGCCTTATAGAAAGAGCTAACTACTTCAAAAAGTAATTCAAATACAATATTTAGTAGACAAGCTCACAAGAGAAATAAACGGGCTGAAAATAGCCAAACGCAGTAAGAGGGATTAATAAACATAGTCGGTACAGCCTATAAATACTTATTTGGAACATTGGACCAAGAAGATAGGAAAGAACTAGAAAGCAAAATAGACAGTCTAGCCGAAAATAGTATCCAGACCAACGAGTTAAACCTAGTGATAGAAACGATAAATAAAGGAATGGAGGCCATACATAATTTAAACGAAGAAAGAAATAAAAACCAACAATTAGAAATTTTGATATTTAACCTCCAACACTTTACAGAATACGTTGAGGATATAGAGTTGGGTATGCAGCTATCTAGACTTGGTATATTCAACCCAAAATAATTTGAAACATGTAAATTCTGAGAAAATACTGCACATTAAAACTTCAACATGGCTAAAAGTAGATTCTAATGAAATATTGATAGTTTCCAGTATTCCAAGCAAAAGCATTAGCACCCCAATATACAAGATAATTCCCTATCCAGATGAGCACAATAATATCTTAACAGAAATAACATCTGAAGAATATTATGTTGTTGAAGATAAAGTATTTAATAAGGACAGTAGACAAGTAATAAATGACGAATGCATAAATGGCATCATACAACAAAAACCTACAAAATGCCCTTATACAAAAACATATAAGAACATTCAAGTAAATTATATAGAACCAAACATTTTAATAACATGGAACCTCCCAAGTACCAAATTAAACCAAAACTGTCTAAATAAAGAGATCATTATAGAAGGAAATAATATCATCAAAATTTATAATTGCTCAATCCAAGTTAATGAGTTAATAGTAACCAATTCAATGCTTGATTTTACACAGAATGTCTACATTAGTAATAACATAACTAGATCAAAGCCATTGTCTTATGTACAGGCAAAAGAAATAATCATAGAACATACAAAATTGTATAATGTACTACAAACAATAATTATAATTGCATTTATTATAACAATAATAATTATAGTTGCATATTTAACCATTACATTTAGGAAAATACCCAAAAACATAATTATTAAACATGTAAAACCCAAAGAGGTAGAAGAAAGAGTAGAAATTATAGCAGAAACTCCATCCCTATATCCAAGGTAAACGCCTGAGGACAGGCTAATGAGAAATGCCGGGGGAGTAACATATCCATAATACCCTACACCCACACACCCATTATGTATACGTTAAGCACTGGACATATCAATAACACATTATACATATGCCCAGCACTAACCCTACCAAATTAGGATAAACAAATGATAAGATCCCCAACACCAGAGAACAAATGAATCATAAGCTGTCAACAGGAAATCACATAAATTCCAAGCTAATAGAATAAACAATTTGATTCCCACGACCAAATTGAATCATAGATACCCAAGTAAACAAATTCGGCTCCCACAATCCAATCATATAAACAAGTGACCAGCCCAGATGAAAGATGATACAGATCACCAGCTGCAGGCAATCCTTTCATCGAAGCCGACAATTCCCATACGTTGGCCAACTACGTAGGCCAACGCACCGAACTAAAGCCGCGATCAGCCGAAGTGCAACCGAAGAAGAAAGCTGCAGCCGAAGATCAAAGCTTGGAATCAAAGCTCGAAAGCTTCCCAAGCTAGGCCTATTGGAAAATAGATGAAGATACAAGAATCAGTTCCGTTTGAGACTTTCAACATAAAAGTCAGGGATAACTCAGTAAACATCCATTGTATTAAATATAAGTTTGGATTAAATTTAAAAATTTTTGTTTTTAAAACCAAACTTCAACATTGGAATTCTAATTATATATATATATATATATTCTGCTTTGAATAATCGCTTCCTTGCTAATCACTCTAGCACAACTTCTGTTAGTTCCACTTGGCTGCACCGAACCTAAAGCTCAAAGATCGGATGATATTTGGAACTTCAATCGTATGATCTTTCGCCGAATCGAATGAAATTTTTCACGCTTTGATCTATGCTCTCCCTACGCTACTCTTTTGGTCAAGGCAAACGCAACGTCTCTGTCTTAAATGCGTGCGCAGTGCAGCGGAATGTTTTCAGCTCACGATCCACTTTCGGAGTTACTAGGATCGGCACTTTTCAACGAAACTTTTTTTCCTGGTGTCCGTTGTACTGAGGACACCAGGAGACAGGACACAGGAGACGTATTCTAAGATCGGACTAACTAGTGAGGTATGTAATGTACCAACCACCTTTGTATATATATAAAACAACAAAAACAGTGCAGACCGTAGCGTAAGGCCGGTCTTAACATTGGCCTTTCCCTGAGTATCCAGTTGGCAGTGAAGAAGGTCAATGGGACACAGCTAGCAAAACAGCCTGTGGGGGTTCTTGACCCATTCCATCTCCAACCTCAGGGCAAACATTTAGAAAATGTCCCTTGCCTTAATGTTTGCATCCATCGAGTCGCGCAGTGCAAAGGGCAACGCGATCCCCAACTAACGCCATAATAGCTAATAGCTAATAGCATAATTTGAGCCAGACCCTTACTTTTCTCTATATCTCAGCTAATACACACATTCTAAGATATGTATGGATTAGTGAGTCTGCTGATATTATGCTGCAACGCGTCACAACCCTCCCGACCTTTAAAAACTCTCAAAAACGATACCTATCATCACTCTTTTCTTAACATTACGTTGTTTATTAATCAATAATATTTATAAAATTTTAAATCTTTAATTGATAATAAGTAATCATAAATGACTAAAACTAACCACCACCATTGCCAACTAAAGCACAATATTTTTATTTTTTATTTTCCTATTTCCTAATTAGATATTTGTAATACTTCTAATTGAATAAGTGTATTCGTTATCTAAACAATTGCAAACTTAATTATGTTTTTCTTTCTCTTCATCGTAATTCTCTAATGTATTTCTCCTATCCTTTTCTCTTTTTTCTAATCTTTTTAACAATTCTTTCTTTATCT
>CM017781.1:46880324-46890144 GCA_008121275.1 Drosophila lowei | reverse complement strand
TTATAATGAAAAAGAATTTATTTAATTTCATATGATATGGGGAATATACTTACTAAGCCGGCAATGTCTGTAATTTTATATGAATATATATATATTTCTTAATATATATGAATAATTTTGAAGTGATTGTATAGTATTTTGTATTAAAATACGAAAAGAAATTACTGTTAAGAGGCACTCTCAAGTATAAATACCCGATTTGCAGAAAGCGTGGCAGAAAACCTATATAGGGAGTGGTGGTGTCGTGCGTTGTATATTTCATATGAAAATTTATAATGAAAAAGAATTTATTTAATTTCATATGATATGGGGAATATACTTACTAAGCCGGCAATGTCTGTAATTTTATATGAATATATATATATTTCTTAATATATATGAATAATTTTGAAGTGATTGTATAGTATTTTGTATTAAAATACGAAAAGAAATTACTGTTAAGAGGCACTCTCAAGTATAAATACCCGATTTGCAGAAAGCGTGGCAGAAAACCTATATAGGGAGTGGTGGTGTCGTGCGTTGTATATTTCATATGAAAAATTTATAATGAAAAAGAATTTATTTAATTTCATATGATATGGGGAATATACTTACTAAGCCGGCAATGTCTGTAATTTTATATGAATATATATATATTTCTTAATATATATGAATAATTTTGAAGTGATTGTATAGTATTTTGTATTAAAATACGAAAAGAAATTACTGTTAAGAGGCACTCTCAAGTATAAATACCCGATTTGCAGAAAGCGTGGCAGAAAACCTATATAGGGAGTGGTGGTGTCGTGCGTTGTATATTTCATATGAAAAATTTATAATGAAAAAAAATTTATTTAATTTCATATGATATGGGGAATATACTTACTAAGCCGGCAATGTCTGTAATTTTATATGAATATATATATATTTCTTAATATATATGAATAATTTTGAAGTGATTGTATAGTATTTTGTATTAAAATACGAAAAGAAATTACTGTTAAGAGGCACTCTCAAGTATAAATACCCGATTTGCAGAAAGCGTGGCAGAAAACCTATATAGGGAGTGGTGGTGTCGTGCGTTGTATATTTCATATGAAAAAATTTATAATGAAAAAATTTAATTTATTTAATTTCATATGATATGGGGAATATTGAAAAATTAGAAGAGTTTTTCTAATGAATTAACCGAAAACTTTGGGTGGCTGTAATTTAAATTATTTATTCGGCGGGGCGAAAAATTGATACGCTCGATCTATTTCAATGTTTGCGAACAACTATATTTCCTTCACAATTCAAATCTCTACTCTAGCTAACCTACGGTGGCAAAGCGGGGCGAATTCGCCAAGAGCGCGAGAGCGAGCTTTATTGCGCTCCCGCTTTGCCCTAGCCTAATGAATACTTTTGAAGTGAATTACGTTCAATAACTAATAATCGCCGCCATGGATGGAAGGTCACGCAACACCGGCCCCGTTGAACGCCTGCATCGGCTTCAACACATTGGGAGCGGCGCCAATTTGTGTATGGCCCGCCGAAAAACCGCTCCAGTGCTAGTCCTTATTTCGACGACCCTGACCATGCCGTCCTCTCCTGCGTGCGTGGCGATGACCCTCCCCACGAGCCACTCCTGAGGCGGCAGATTGTCCTCGGCCACGATGACGAGGTCTCCTTCCTCGAGGTACATATTGAAAAATTTATAATAAATTTTATGCGGTTGCCGCTGGTGCCATTTGCCCCGAATTTGCAGCCCCAGGACATATTCGCGGGACCATCGCTGCCAAAACGCTTGCCTGACTGACGAGACAAGTCGCCATCGCCGCAAGCAACTGAGACTCTCCTGGTCCGGAGTCCGCAGTGCTGGGGGGGCGATGAGCGACCCGCCTGTCAGCAGGTGCCCGGGTGTTAGGGCCTCGCCGTCGCTTGGATCCTGGCTGATGGCTCCCAGCGGCCTCGAGTTCATTATGGCCTCGATGCCGACGAGGACTGTGGCGAGCTCTTCGGCGGTTAGGAGCGCGCTGCCTACCGCCCGTAGGAGTAGGCTCTTGGCAGTTTTTACACCTGCCTCCCATAGCCCTCCCATGTGAGGAGCTCGTGGCGGTATGAACGCAAATTCGCATCCGTTTTTGACGCGAAGTCGCGAATTGCGTCTCCCTGCTCCTTGACCCTGATCCGCAGAGCGCTGAGATGGCGGCGGTCCTAAGTATAAATAACAAAAAAAACGAAAGTTCGTCCCGTTGTCGCAATGGACGACTTGGGGATATCCTCGGCGCCCGACGAACCTTTGGAAAGCCAACAAAAAACAGTCAGTGGTTAGATCGGAAACTACTTCTAGGTGAACCGCCTTGGACGCAAAACAAACAAAAAGCGCAATGTATGACTTGTATGGGGGCCTTCCGCGAATTTTCAATGTCGTGTGCACTGGTCCACAAAAATCAACGCCGCAAATTGAAAATGGGCGGAGAGCACGGAGTCGATCTGCGGGTAAATTCCCCATGAGTTGCGTCAGCAATCGCGGCTTGCATTTAAAACAGCGCATACACGATCGAACTGTCTGACGGCAGACCTCCTGAGCGTTCACTATCCAAACGCTCTGTCGAAGGATGCTCACAAGTGCTCGTGGGCCGACATGAAAATTCGAATGGTGCAGATGACGAATATAGCTTCGCACGAATTGCGAGCGCTTAGTCAAAAGCAGAGGAAACTTGGCATCGTATGATATAGGAGCTTTGGCTAGTCGCCCCCCCACTCGCAACAACGAAAAGTTGCACCAGTCCCTGTGTCTTCATGGATGAATGGGTTCAACCGCTGAAGACTAGGACCAAGTTGTAAATCCTTTCCTAACCTTTTCGATTTCTCCTTGATACTCGTGATGCTGGACGATTTCGACAATTTTATAAAAGGCTTCATTGTATTCGGTCGGTGAGATAGTTTTTCGAAATTTAGGCTTGGGTCTTTACATTTTTTCTTATAAAGCGGAACACATACACGAACACTCTAAGCAGTTTGAGGTGTGACGAGAATCCCTCGATGACATCTAACAGCTCCGAACTTCGCACAGCCGCGGTCAGCCCGACCGCAGTCTTCCTCTTTTCCAGCTGAAGATCATCGGAGTGTTCGAAATGAGCGTTCTTGGGCCAGTTTTCTTCTTCCTCTTTCAAAAATGATGGTCCTTCGAACCAAATTGACTGCACGATTTCGTCGACGTCACAACCTCTTGAGACAATATCTGCTGGGTTCTGTTTCGTGGGTACATGCCGCCACGTAGCATCATCTGACCACTCTTGAATCTCAGCCACTCTATTTGAAACGAAAGTCGACAACGACGATGGATGAGACCGGATCCAATGAAGAGTTACCTCTGAATCCGACCAATAAACTACTCGTTCAATGGGCACGTTTAATAGGGGCTTGATTCTGTGACAGAGATCTGCGAGAAGGTGAGCGGCACATAACTCAAGCCTTGGGAGCGTTTTGGTCTTGAGCGGCGCTACTTTTATATGATTTCGAAGTCAACAATGATATTTTTAAACCTTCTGCAGTTCTGCTACGTATATAGACGCACGCTCCATAGGCTCTCATGGAGGCGTCAGCAAAGGCATGTATTTGAACCGGTGACATCGGATCGGTATACACAAACCGAGATATGGATATGTCTTCCAATTGAGATAGTGTATTTTTCAACTTATTCCACGCTGTTTCCAAATGCAGCGGGATCGACTCATCCCAATCTAGTTTGTTAAGCCAAAGCTCCTGCAATAGGATCTTGCCTTTTATAACGATAGGACTTAATAAACCAAGGGGTCAAACAACTTTGATGTCACCGATAGTATGTTCCGTTTTGTCGCTCGGAGACCCATAACTGAATTGTCAATTTTGAACTTAAAGGCATCGTCAGTAGGTAACCATGAGATTCCTAACGCCTTTGTCGACTCTGAATCCGAGATTGTTATGGGTTTGGCTGTGCTCTCAGATGCGGTGATCTCGGGTGAGTTTGAAAACCACTTAGTCAACTCAAACCCTGCGGTCTGAAGAACCTGAGACACTTCGGACTTAATTGCCCTTAGCTCCTCTACGCATGCAGCACCAGTCAACAAGTCATCGACGTAAAAAGTCGGACCCAATAACATTAGCAGCTCTAGGGAATGAGAGCTTCGCAGACTCACTCAACCTTTTCAAACACCGGATAGCTAAGAATGGGGCTGGTCCAGTCCCATAGGTTACAGTGTTGAGCTTGTATAATCTCAAGGATTCAGAAGGGTCTCTTCTCCACACTATTAGCTGAAACTGCCGATCCGCTTCGTTCACCATCACTTGGCGATACATCTTTTAACATCAGCAGTCAGGGCAAACCTGTGCAGACGGAAACGGAGCAGTGTCGAGTATAATTCCTCTTGAATGGTAGGTCCTACCATCAGAATATCATTTAAGGCCACCTGTGAGGACGTCTTGGACGAAGCATCGAACACGACTCGGAGCTTGGTAGACGTACTTTGGGGCCTCAGAACACACTGATGAGGGATTACGTAGTGTGGAGTAGAAGGAATCGTATTGTCAGTAGGAGACATATGACCTAAGGAGAGGTACTCTTCCATGAATTCCAAGTACATTTTCTTCAACTCAGGGTCACGATGCAATCGTCTTTCAAGCGACAAAAACCGCCGTTTCGCAACCTCAAAGGAGTTGCCTAAACAATTTGGATCTGATTTAAACGGGAGCCTTACTTCGAACCGACCTGATGATAGTACCTGAGTCGTCTTACGATAGTGTTCTTCACACAGCTTGTGCTCAGGTGTGGCAATTTTCTTGGTAGATGGCATTTCTTCCAGTGACCAAAACTTTTTCAAGGTCCTATCGATGGATACTAGCAACTCTTCACTGCAACTCAAACTGTTTGTAATTTGAGGAGCAGAACTCCTGAAACATATTTTCCCGACACAACCCAACCAAGAAGGGTTTTCTGAAGAGTTGGAAAGTCAGGACCTTGTTTAATTTGACCAACAGCTAATAATTCAAAGAACGATTCTGCTCCAATTAGCATATCTATTCGTTGTGGCTTGTAGAAATAAGGGTCTGCCAGTGGTAGGTTCTCTGGGATTCGCCAGTCAGTCACATTCACTGACTGGTCAGGGTGATAACCTGAAATTGATTTCAGGATCCAAAAATCAAAGGAGAACTCACTACCATTTATTCGCGACTTCACCACTGTGTGTATTTTATCCTTTACTTGAGAATTAGATTCACCAATTCCAAAAGAAGTTAATACAGGACTCCTCTCTACGGATCTGTAAGCGATTAGCGAGGTCCTCGGTAATGAAATTTGTTTGTGATCCAGAGTCGAGCAGAGCTCTGGCCAGAATGTGTTCACCGCTCTTAGTTCGGACGCTTACGATCGACGTAGCCAGAATTACCCTGTCCAACGCTGTCGCATGCAAAACATGTGACGTGGAAGGTTGATTCTGATTTGATGGAGGAGAAGGACTCTCTTGGGGTGGTGGCAACGCGAGACTATTAGCCGACACTGTGTATCGATGCAATAATGTATGATGTGAGCGGCTGCACACTCGACATTTATTGGCTTTGCATTTTACAACAGCGTGGCCTTTTCGCAGACAATTAATGCATAGGGATGCCGACTTAGCAAACTCAAACCTTTGCATCACCGAGAGACGCGAAAATGGAGGGCAATTTGACACTACATGGTCTCCTGAATTGCAGTAGCTACAAGTTTGCTGAGTTCTACTGTTGGTGGAAGTGGAAGAACAAGCAAATGAACTGCGATTATGTTGCTTGCTTGGCATGACTTTGTCTTGCCTTGGCTTGGTCGATTCTTCAGCAGACAGATGCTGGTATCGACGATTCAAGACTTTCTCAAAGTCGGACCAAAGCGGCAACTTCTCATAAGTAAGCTGTTCATCCCACTTTTGTTTCGTCACTGGGTCGACTCTGTTTAAAACGAGATGAATGAGCATTGCATTCGAAATTTTTGTATCATCTCCGATCGACAGTAACGATCCGTAAATCGACGAAACAGTATCGATTAGAGTTCTTAGAGATGATGCAGATTGATGCGATATTCTCGGCAGATTGAACAATGTGGAAATATTATTCGTGAAAATCAAATAATCGTTGTCATATACTCGTTTTAGGCCAGCCATGGCCTTTTCATAATTTGCCTCGTCTGTTTGCAGAAAACCCATTTTGTATAAATAGGAGTGGTGGTGTCTTGTACTTGGAACGCCTTTATTGTTCCTAATGCTTCATCAGAGAGGCACGAAATCAAATGATTAAATTTTTCGATCACCGGTATGCTGTTGTCGCTATGGACTAGTCTCTCAAAAGGCTAATGAAATTTTTGAATTCCGAGTGTTTACCACTAAATTTGGGTAATGCCAATTTCGGAAGTCTAGCATGAGTTGGGGCTGAAGCAGACACTGGCTTCGTCTCGCTTGCTGCATCAAAGGCGGCGATAAGCGACATTATCTTTCCCTTGGTGACAATCGTCAGCTCTTCCAACTCGGCTGCATATGCATCATCACCTGTTATGTCCTCGATTTGCTCCTGCAAATGGTTAGCCTTTTCAATTGAAGCATTCAAACAATCTAATCTACATTGTAATTCCGGTAATTGCAAAGGAATCGACCCTTGATCTAATCGATCCTCTAAGCGGCGAATGCTTTTTACTCGACTTTTGAGCTTAATCTTTAAGTCTTCAAGAGTGGATTTACTGTTTTCTGCCATAATATTTGTGTATGAAGATTTTACGCAACAAACCACTATTATTCCTATTTATTTATTTATTATTATTTTTTTTTTTTTAAATGTTTGAACGAGAACGATAATCGAAAACGAATTTTAATTGAATGTCGAGGCACGAGGTATCAAGGGAAAGAGTAGTTGCAAGTGACGTTCGAAAACAATATACCCTTAGAATGTAGGGTAGCGCGTCACTTGGCAAGTAACAGCCGAAAAGAATATACCCGTTAAAAACAGGGTAGCGCGTCACTTGGCGCACCGTTAAGCTCAAGAGCGGCAACGAAAATTCTCCCAACAAATACAACGCAAGCAGCAGTGGAGAAGCGAAAGCGAAAACGAAATAATGCACCGGTGCTGCTGCTTGTATGTATGTGTGGATACTTTCTATACGCCGTGGCTTGGGTGAACGAACGAACAAACTTTCTTGTGAGGTTCTAACGACGAGAAAGGTAGAACAAAATAAAGGGGAGGGCGACAGTGATTGCAGTTAACGATAGATGTATGTACATATAACTGTTGCGTCCAAATAGCGGTTCACATATGTCTGTATGTGTCGATATGTATGTATTTATGTGTGTTTAGTTATATTTATGCAATTACTAATAAAATGCATGCAATCAAGCTCTACTATATGTATATCATACGTCTGTGCCTAGAATTGAAGGCGATGTGCAATGTTTTTCAGCACAAGACACCTCAAAGAGAGATCTGAATGTCTTTTGCTCAGCCTTCAATTTTCTGCACAAATACCTCTGATTCCTCTTTTGGATCTTTGAATCCAACTGCTACTTTCCTGGCTTTATCGCAGGGCATCCCTCGGCGGTAGCAGAAATTTGCACAAAAATGATTCTTGGCGCGACCGACGCGATGATATTATGCAAATTGATTGCCGATTAACACACACACCCACGACGCGGGCAACGAATATGTTTGCATATACTGCAATTTCTTGTGTCACTTCACTTATTGTTGTTGCCTATAATTAACTTTACAGTCCACCCGGGGGCGCCATGAAAAATTAGAAGAGTTTTTCTAATGAATTAACCGAAAACTTTGGGTGGCTGTAATTTAAATTATTTATTCGGCGGGGCGAAAAATTGATACGCTCGATCTATTTCAATGTTTGCGAACAACTATATTTCCTTCACAATTCAAATCTCTACTCTAGCTAACCTACGGTGGCAAAGCGGGGAATTCGCCAAGAGCGAGAGAGCGAGCTTTTATTGCGCTCCCGCTTTGCCCTAGCCTAACTTACACTAGACTTCATAATTACGTTCAATAACTAATAATCGCCGCCATGGATGGAAGGTCACGCAACAAATATACTTACTAAGCCGGCAATGTCTGTAATTTTATATGAATATATATATATTTCTTAATATATATGAATAATTTTGAAGTGATTGTATAGTATTTTGTATTAAAATACGAAAAGAAATTACTGTTAAGAGGCACTCTCAAGTATAAATACCCGATTTGCAGAAAGCGTGGCAGAAAACCTTTATAGGGAGTGGTGGTGTCGTGCGTTGTATATTTCATATGAAAAATTTATAATGAAAAAGAATTTATTTAATTTCATATGATATGGGGAATATACTTACTAAGCCGGCAATGTCTGTAATTTTATATGAATATATATATATTTCTTAATATATATGAATAATTTTGAAGTGATTGTATAGTATTTTGTATTAAAATACGAAAAGAAATTACTGTTAAGAGGCACTCTCAAGTATAAATACCCGATTTGCAGAAAGCGTGGCAGAAAACCTATATAGGGAGTGGTGGTGTCGTGCGTTGTATATTTCATATGAAAAATTTATAATGAAAAAGAATTTATTTAATTTCATATGATATGGGGAATATACTTACTAAGCCGGCAATGTCTGTAATTTTATATGAATATATATATATTTCTTAATATATATGAATAATTTTGAAGTGATTGTATAGTATTTTGTATTAAAATACGAAAAGAAATTACTGTTAAGAGGCACTCTCAAGTATAAATACCCGATTTGCAGAAAGCGTGGCAGAAAACCTATATAGGGAGTGGTGGTGTCGTGCGTTGTATATTTCATATGAAAAATTTATAATGAAAAAGAATTTATTTAATTTCATATGATATGGGGAATATACTTACTAAGCCGGCAATGTCTGTAATTTTATATGAATATATATATATTTCTTAATATATATGAATAATTTTGAAGTGATTGTATAGTATTTTGTATTAAAATACGAAAAGAAATTACTGTTAAGAGGCACTCTCAAGTATAAATACCCGATTTGCAGAAAGCGTGGCAGAAAACCTATACATGATGGACAGTTGATGTCCATCAGTTGATGTCCATCAGTATTGTATACAATATTTGGTACAGTATTGTATATGATATTTTTTTTATATGTTGTCATTATATATGTTGTCATTATACTCAAAGAGTGTTTTAATTAAGAGATATTTGTTTTCAAATTGATCTTAATGAAAAGATAATATAGTGAAACTAACCCAGATATATACTATTTAGTATATATCATTTCGGTTTCGAATTATTATCGTGAAATTTTGGAAATGGTCTTATATGATTAATTATTGTATGAGTACCATTTCACCAATGTACCAGCATATAGCATATAATCAAAGCGATTTATATGCCAATGCATATATTGCCAAAATATATTAAATCCATTCCACATGAACTATCATGTGTTTGGTTTTATTTAATGTATATCACAAAAAACCCCATTCGAAATTGGATAAATTTTAAATTTGTTGTCAAAATACATAGTTTAAAAAATACAATTTATATTGGTTTAAGCCTATATACGTGTGATAATATATTAAGTGCAAATAAAAATTTTGAACGAAAAAAAAATGTATATAGAGAGAAAAATGGCGAATGTGAATGCTATATAAAAATGGCCACAATCGTTTAACAAATTCTCATAAACTATTGATAAAAATTATATTAATTTTTTTTTTTTATTCAAAAGTATTATTGAGTTGTCAAATATTTACATATGTGTGCGTATGCGCACGAAACGAAAAAAATATTATTCTGGTTGATCTGCCTGCCAGTAGTTATAT
>CM017781.1:46847824-46875324 GCA_008121275.1 Drosophila lowei | reverse complement strand
TTTTAAATACTTGAATAATTTTGAACGAAAGGGAATACGGTTCCAATTCCGTAACCTGTTGAGTATCCGTTTGTTATTAAATATGGGCCTCGTGCTCATCCTGGCAACAGGAACGACCATAAAGAAGCCGTCGAGAGATATCGGAAGAGTTTTCTTTTCTGTTTTATAGCCGTACTACCATGGAAGTCTTTCGCAGAGAGATATGGTAGATGGGCTAGAAGAGCATGACATATACTGTTGTGTCGATATTTTCTCCTCGGACCTTGAAAATTTATGGTGGGGACACGCAAACTTCTCAACAGGCCGTACCAATATCCGCAGCTGGTCTCCAAGGTGAAGAGTCTCTAGTCGATAGAATAATGTAGGTAAGGGAAGTCGGCAAATTAGATCCGTAACTTCGGGATAAGGATTGGCTCTGAAGATTGAGATAGTCGGGCTTGATTGGGAAACAATAACATGGTTTATGTGCTCGTTCTGGGTAAATAGAGTTTCTATCATTTATGGTAGTTACTTGTTCCCCGGATAGTTTAGTTACGTAGCCAATTGTGGAACTTTCTTGCTAAAATTTTTAAGAATACTAATTGGGTTAAACCAGTTAGTTCTTATTAATTATAACGATTATCAATTAACAATCAATTCAGAACTGGCACGGACTTGGGGAATCCGACTGTCTAATTAAAACAAAGCATTGTGATGGCCCTAGCGGGTGTTGACACAATGTGATTTCTGCCCAGTGCTCTGAATGTCAAAGTGAAGAAATTCAAGTAAGCGCGGGTCAACGGCGGGAGTAACTATGACTCTCTTAAGGTAGCCAAATGCCTCGTCATCTAATTAGTGACGCGCATGAATGGATTAACGAGATTCCTACTGTCCCTATCTTCGACGGCCGCCAGTGGTACGGTTTGCTGGAGCAAGCCTACCATATAAGCGCAAATACCGGTATCTTGGTATCACGGTCGGCGAGCGGTTGAGTTTTCTCCCGCACATCACGGGCTTACGTGATAAGCTGACCGGAGTCGTAGGGCATTGTCGCGCGTACTGCGGGTCGACTGGGGACTCAGTCCCCGCTCAAAGCGGACAATATATGCCGGACTCATGGTGCCCTGTGCACTATTTGGTGCCTCGATTTGGTCTGTCGTGACGACGACGCAAGTGGTTGCCAGGAGGCATCTGCTTGCTGGGGACTGCCAAAAAGGATCATCCTGATTGGATGCCTGCCGGTATGCCGAACAGTGTCCACCATGGCACTGCAAGTACCATGGCACTGCAAGTACTTGCCCCCCGTTTGATCTGGTTGCCAGACGCCTGGCAATCAGCTTCAAACTAAAGCGCGACTACCCGCTGGAGGAGAGCGATTGGCTGTACGGCGAAGATTTGGCAAATCTTAGCTGGAAGCAGAAGATGGCGCGACTAGACGAAGGCCTGTTGTGCGAGTGGCAACGCAGATGGGATGATGGTGACTGACTCCCCAGGTCGGGTGACGCACCGCTTCATCCCGAACGCAGGCTTCGTCTACAGCGAGCGAAGGTTTGGCTTCACGCTGCGCGCTGGGTTCCTGCTGACGGGCCACGGATCGCTCAATGCATTTCTGCATGGAAGAAGGCTTAGCGACACGCCAGCATGTCTATGCGGCGCAGAACGCGAGGATTGGCAGCACTTCCTATGTGCTTGTCCCCTCTATGCAGACTTGCGAGACCTCGATGGACTTGGAGTGCAGTACACGGATGGCGACTGGACCTTCTCCGGAGTGACGGCTTCTCAGGAGAGAATGCGGATCCTCGACAGGTTCGCCGGACTGGCGTTCTCTAGGCGACAGCAGCAGCTGAATGTGCTAGCGGTGCACGGGCTGGATGGATTCCCCATCCGAGCCGGTCGGGGCTAAAAAGGGAGGATCGAGCTGAGTCCTTAAGATCGGTACCACGGGTTGTGCAGTTCCAAGGCTGCACATTGAGGTCGGCCCCCTAGTGGGAGTATCGTGGTGGCTGTGGTTAATACCCAAACGTACGCGGGGAGAGCCGCTAGGCTCATCGTGGAGTTGCGCTCTCAACCGGGTGCCGAGACCCATAGATCGGAAGACGTGTTAGATACACCTCGCCCCTCACCAAGGGGGATTGTATGCCCGACCAGGATACTTTCAATTGGTACCGGAAGAGTCGCTATGTATTTGCTATAGCTTCTTTTCTGGGGCGTTAACTGGCGCATCTGTACCAGGTTCCTGCGTATGTGTGCGGTGGTGCGTGATGGCGTGATATTTATATATCGCGCTAATCGAGGCTAAGCCGTGGCTAACACATTTGACGCCGTGGTTGAAATCCCTCCCTGTGGAACCGCCACGTTAAATAAAGCTGAGAGATCAGATTCATTCTGTCCCTATCTACTCAGTTGCTCTCTGACTGCTAACGAAAGCAGACGTGTTTTTCAAGCGTTCCGCTTCGCCGTCTTTTTTCCACAGTATAGAGTGTGCTTTTCCCGTGAGGAAAGTGAATATAAATTGCCGCGAGATCACGCGCTGTTCGCCAGTGTAATCGTGAGTTAATTTGGTGCAGAAACAGTGAAGATATTGGCAAATTAATTTTTGCAATATAAACGCCGAAAAACTGCCACGTGTGGCAGTTTAGTTCGTCAACAAGTGCGAATAGTTCGACAACAAGTGCGAATAGTTCGACAACAAGTTCGAGTTCGAAGCTTCCGTTCGAAGCTTTGGCTCGAGGTTGGAGCTTGCGGTTGGTGTCCCCGCTAAGCTTTCGGGTTTTTGTCTCGGCTAGAACTTTCGGTTCGTGTCTCCGGTGAGACTTTGGTGCGCGTCTTCGCTAAAGACTTTGGTAGCTGTCTACGCCGATAGAGGGAGCCACAACGGACATGGAAGTAGATACGGAGGCCGACGCTAGCGACACTAGCTTGGCTAGTGCCGGAGCGAGCTCGACGTCGAGCGTTCCCGCCCGCAGGCGAGGCCGGCCGAAATCTACAGCCGCCAAAAAGGGAGCCAAAAAGATCGGGCTTGGCATTGGGCTGCCAGGAGAGCAGCCGATCCCAGCCGAGAGATCGCCGCCACCATCGCTCCCCTATGAGGAGGCCATTCCAGGCACCTCTGCCGCTGCCGCTGCCACCACCGCTGCCACCACCGCTGCCGCCACCGCTGCCAGTACTTCTGCCGCCGCTGCCACCATCGCTGCCACCACCGCTGCTGCCACCGCTGCCGCCACCGCTGCCGCCACCACCGCCACCACCGCTGCCACATGCCCGGCAACTGGCATTGTCGCGGCAGGCTACTCAACCATCATCGCGGAGATGTCCGCGCGATTAGGATGGCAGTTAACGGAGCTGTGCTGAAGGGGCTGATGCCGCCAGAGGCGTCTATGGAAATCCTCGTCGCTACCAACCGGTACGACGAGTTGGTCATGGCCCTGGCTGGAGAGAAGGTGCGCCTGGAGGAGAGGGCAAGGATGCCGCCTCCAACGAGACCCGTTGCTGCTGCCCCCATGGGCACCACCGCTGTCACCACCGCTGCGTATGCGGCAGCCTTCCCAGGATTGCCGGCACCGAGCGCCATCATCGCTGCACCCATCCCGAAGCCAAGGGACACGTGGTCGGCTCTTATTAAGAGCAAGAACCCGGAGGAGACCAGCAAGGAGCTAGTGGAGCGGGTGAAGAAGACCGTGGTGCCGACACTGGGAGTCCGTGTCCACGAGGTTCGCGAGCTGAAGAGCGGAGGAGCGATTATTCGCACCCCTTCAGTAAGCGAGCTGAAGAAGGTTGTGGCCAGCAGCAAATTTTCTGAGGCAGGATTGTGAGAAGAAGGGCCGGATACGAAGCCCCAGGTTGTGGTGTATGACGTGGACACGTCAATCACACCTGAGGAGTTCATGGAGGAGCTCTTCACCAAAACCTGGAGGACACCATGACTGCCGCGGAGTTCAAAAAGTCGGTTCACCTGGGCAGCAAACCCTGGTCGGTCACCGACGGCGCCACGATCAACGTGACGCTAGAGGTCGACGCGAAGGCACAGGAGGCATTGCACGAGTGTGTATACATCAAGTGGTTCAGATGCCGCTGCCGCTCCTTGGTCAGGACATACGCCTGCCACAGATGTGCGGGTTTCGACCACAAGGTGTCGCAATGTCGCCTAAAGGAGAATGTGTGCCACCGGTGTGGACAGAACGGCCACAACGTTGCACGGTGTCCCAATCCCGTGGACTGCCGCAACTGCCGCTTCAAGGGGTACCCTGCAGCACATTCCATGCTGTCAGTGGCGTGCCCGATTTACGCAGCAGTACTGGCGAGGGTGCAAGCTAGACACTAATGTTTAGCTTCATCCAAGCTAACTGTGGCCGTGGCCGAGCGGCTGTGATGGAACTCGGAGCCATCATGCGCAGCTCTGGCCGTCAGTTCGCACTGGTCCAGGAGCCGTACGTCGATGGAGCAGGGCGGATTACTGGCCTTCCTTCTGGAATGCGAGTATTCCAGGACCGCCGAGGGAAAGCTGCTATCATCGTCGACGAACCGGCAGCCATCTGCATGCCAATGGAGCCCCTTACCACGGATTTTGGAGTATGCGTCAGAGTTACGGGAAGATTTGGCTCAATCTTTCTATGCTCCGTGTACTGCCAATTCGACACCGACTTGGCGCCGTACCTCAGGTACCTAGATGCGGTGCTGCTGCTGGGCAGCCGCACTCCCGTCATCTTTGGGCTCGACGCGAATGCAGTATCCCCAGCGTGGTTTAGCAAGCTCTCCGCACACAATCGGGGGCAAGCTAACCATGCACGGGGTGAGCTGCTGTCTGAGTGGATAACCGAGATGAGAGCCGGCGTGCTCAACGAAGCCAGTCGGGTGTACACATTCGATAACCGTAGAGGCCAAAGCGATATCGATGTGACAATCGTGAACCAAGCTGCGACTATGTGGGCCACATACGATTGGGAAGTGAAGGAATGGGATACCAGCGATCACAACATGATCCACGTTGTGGTGACGTCTGACCCGAGGGACATAGTCGAGCCCATTGCTCCTGTGCCGTCCTGGAAGCTTTCCAATGCGCGCTGGCGATTGTTCGAGGAGGAAGTGGTAAGGGAGACAGCCGAATTACCGGAAGACATCGCTGAATCGCCGTTGGACGACCAAGTGTCTGCACTGCGCTCTTTAGTACACAGTGTGTGCGACAGAGTGCTGGGACGCAGCACACCGAGAGCCGCGAGAAAAGTAGTTTGGTGGACTGCCGAACTACACTCCAAACGCCGAGAGGTCAGGAGACTGAGGCGGAGGCTCCAGGACGCTCGTCGGCACGAGACCGACGCAGCAGAGGAACTTGTGGTCGCGTTGAGGATCTCCTCAGCGCAGTACAAGAAGCTCATCCTGAGGACGAAGGAAGACAACTGGCGACGCTTCGTGGGAGAGAACAGAGATGATCCATGGGGGCACGTCTACAGGATTTGCCGAGGCCGCAAAAAGTGCACGGAGATTGGATGCCTTCGAACGGATGGTAGGCTGGTCGCAACATGGCGCGACTGTGCGGGTGTGCTCCTTCGCAACTTCTTTCCTGTTGCGGAGTCGAATGCACACATTGCCATCCCGATCGAGGCTCCACCGGCCCTCGAAGCTTTCGAGGTTGATGCATGCGTCGCCAGGTTGAAGAGCAGACGCTCTCCCGGCATGGACGGCATCACAGGTGCCATTTGCAAGGCATTGTGGCGTGCCATCCCTCAGCACATGACAGCGATGTATTCCCGCTGCCTGGAGACAGGGTACTTCCCAACGGAATGGAAGCATCCTAGGGTGGTTCCACTTCTGAGGGACCCGATAAGGACCGGACCGATCCTACCTCATATCGGGGTATCTGTCTGTTGCCAGTGCTGGGCAAAGTGCTAGAGGGGATCATGGTGAATCGTCTGAAGGACACCATTCCGGATGGCTGCAGATGGCAATTTGGCTTTCGCCAAGGACGTTGTGTGGAGGATGCTTGGAAGCACGTCGTGAGCACTGTTTCGGCCAGCCGGTCGAAATACGTGCTCGGAGTCTTCGTGGACTTCAAGGGAGCCTTCGACAACGTCGAGTGGAATGCTGCACTACGCCGCCTCCTCGAGCTGGGATGCCGAGAAGCAAGCTTGTGGCGAAGTTTCTTCTCCGGCCGGAGTGCGAGCATCGTCAGTAGGCATGGAGTAGCCACTGTTCCGGTAACAAGAGGTTGCCCGCAGGGGTCCATAAGTGGTCCATTTATATGGAACATCTTGATGGACGTGTTGCTCCAGCGCTTAGAGCCCCTTGGTGCGCTCAGCGCGTATGCTGACGACTTGCTCCTCCTCATCGAAGGGAATGCCCGATCAGAGCTCGAGCAAAAAGGAGGTGAGTTGATGTCCATCGTAGGCGCTTGGGGAGTTGAAGTCGGCGTTGCCGTTTCAACTAGCAAGACGGCGATCATGCTGCTCAAAGGCATACTTCGACGGCCGCCAGTGGTACGGTTTGCTGGAGCAAGCCTGCCATATAAGCGCAAATATCGGTATCTTGGTATCACGGTCGGCGAGCGGTTGAGTTTTCTCCCGCACATCACGGGCTTACGTGATAAGCTGACCGGAGTCGTAGGGGCATTGTCGCGCGTACTGCGGGTCGACTGGGGACTCAGTCCCCGCTCAAAGCGGACAATATATGCCGGACTCATGGTGCCCTGTGCACTATTTGGTGCCTCGATTTGGTCTGTCGTGACGACGACGCAAGTGGTTGCCAGGAGGCATCTGCTTGCGTGCCAAAGGATCATCCTGATTGGATGCCTGCCGGTATGCCGAACAGTGTCCACCATGGCACTGCAAGTACTTGCTGGAGCCCCCGTTTGATCTGGTTGCCAGACGCCTGGCAATCAGCTTCAAACTAAAGCGCGACTACCCGCTGGAGGAGAGCGATTGGCTGTACGGCGAAGATTTGGCAAATCTTAGCTGGAAGCAGAAGATGGCGCGACTAGACGAAGGCCTGTTGTGCGAGTGGCAACGCAGATGGGATGATGGTGACTCCCCAGGTCGGGTGACGCACCGCTTCATCCCGAACGCAGGCTTCGTCTACAGCGAGCGAAGGTTTGGCTTCACGCTGCGCGCTGGGTTCCTGCTGACGGGCCACGGATCGCTCAATGCATTTCTGCATGGAAGAAGGCTTAGCGACACGCCAGCATGTCTATGCGGCGCAGAACGCGAGGATTGGCAGCACTTCCTATGTGCTTGTCCCCTATATGCAGACTTGCGAGACCTCGATGGACTTGGAGTGCAGTACACGGATGGCGACTGGACCTTCTCCGGAGTGACGGCTTCTCAGGAGAGAATGCGGATCCTCGACAGGTTCGCCGGACTGGCGTTCTCTAGGCGACAGCAGCAGCTGAATGTGCTAGCGGTGCACGGGCTGGATGGATTCCCTATCCGAGCCGGTCGGGGCTAAAAGGGAGGATCGAGCTGAGTCCTTAAGATCGGTACCACGGGTTGTGCAGTTCCAAGGCTGCACATTGAGGTCGGCCCCCTAGTGGGAGTATCGTGGTGGCTGTGGTTAATACCCAAACGTACGCGGGGAGAGCCGCTAGGCTCATCGTGGAGTTGCGCTCTCAACCGGGTGCCGAGACCCATAGATCGGAAGACGTGTTAGATACACCTCGCCCCTCACCAAGGGGGATTGTATGCCCGACCAGGATACTTTCAATTGGTACCGGAAGAGTCGCTATGTATTTGCTATAGCTTCTTTTCTGGGGCGTTAACTGGCGCATCTGTACCAGGTTCCTGCGTATGTGTGCGGTGGTGCGTGATGGCGTGATATTTATATATCGCGCTAATCGAGGCTAAGCCGTGGCTAACACATTTGACGCCGTGGTTGAAATCCCTCCCTGTGGAACCGCCACGTTAAATAAAGCTGAGAGATCAGATTCATTCTGTCCCTATCTACTATCTCTAGCGAAACCACAGCCAAGGGAACGGGCTTGGAATAATTAGCGGGGAAAGAAGACCCTTTTGAGCTTGACTCTAATCTGGCAGTGTAAGGAGACATAAGAGGTGTAGCATAAGTGGGAGATATTAGATTTCGGTTTGGTATCGACAATGAAATACCACTACTCTTATTGTTTCCTTTACTTACTTGATTAAATGGAACGTGTATCATTTCCTAGCCATTATACGGATATATTTATTATATCTTATGGTATTGGGTTTTGATGCAAGCTTCTTGATCAAAGTATCACGAGTTTGTTATATAATCGCAAACAAATTCTTTAATGAGAAGATGCATTTATGTATTTTCAATTTGAAAATTTGGTATAACTCCAATTACTCAGGTATGATCCAATTCAAGGACATTGCCAGGTAGGGAGTTTGACTGGGGCGGTACATCTCTCAAATAATAACGGAGGTGTCCCAAGGCCAGCTCAGTGCGGACAGAAACCACACATAGAGCAAAAGGGCAAATGCTGACTTGATCTCGGTGTTCAGTACACACAGGGACAGCAAAAGCTCGGCCTATCGATCCTTTTGGTTTAAAGAGTTTTTAACAAGAGGTGTCAGAAAAGTTACCATAGGGATAACTGGCTTGTGGCGGCCAAGCGTTCATAGCGACGTCGCTTTTTGATCCTTCGATGTCGGCTCTTCCTATCATTGTGAAGCAAAATTCACCAAGCGTTGGATTGTTCACCCATGCAAGGGAACGTGAGCTGGGTTTAGACCGTCGTGAGACAGGTTAGTTTTACCCTACTAATGACAAAACGTTGTTGCGACAGCATTCCTGCGTAGTACGAGAGGAACCGCAGGTACGGACCAATGGCACAATACTTGTTCGAGCGAACAGTGGTATGACGCTACGTCCGTTGGATTATGCCCTGAACGCCTCTAAGGTCGTATCCGTGCTGGACTGCAATGATAAATAAGGGGCAATTTGCATTGTATGGCTTCTAAACCATTAAAAGTTTATAATTTATTTTATGAACGACAATGGATGTGATGCCAATGTAATTTGTAACATAGTAAATTGGGAGGATCATCGATCACCTGATGCCGCGCTAGTTGCATATAAAAACATTATTTAATACAATGACAAAGCCTAGAATCAATTGTAAACGACTTTTGTAACAGGCAAGGTGTTGTAAGTGGTTGAGCAGCTGCCATACTGCGATCCACTGAAGCTTATCCTTTGCTTGATGATTCGATATATATAATTTATTCTTTATATATAAAAAGTATTTTTATATATTTATATAAATATATATCTATACATGGTAATAATATATATATATATAAAAAAAATATATTTTATATAAATATGGATAATTTATTTATCCTATATATATTAAATTACGTTTGCTTGAATATTATGATATAACATAAATGAGGTTAAAAAAATAAATGTGTTAAACTTATATAAATATGAAATATGATACTTGTAAAAATTTTATTATAATATAATATAATATTATACATGAACACACAAAACATTGATATATATGCATATGTGCAAATGTATATATAAAATATTTTTAAAATCAATATACACTTGGGGATATGAATGAAAATAACTTGGAGTGAGAGATCTCATCGTATGTGGAACTTTGAAGTATTTCTAATATAGAGACTTTTCATTTATAAATATAAATGCAAGAATTGAATATATGGTATATAAAATGACAATATATTATGGATATGGGGAATATTTCCCATATAATACAAATTATAACAGCTGAGCATGATTTGATTATGAATACAGAAAATATAAATATATATATTTTATATACATACAAATATTATGTGTACATTCGTGATAATGTGTTATAATGAATGAAAATAATAAATGACTTGGAGTGTGCGCTCATATATGTATATATAATAATATATATATTTTTATATAAAATATAAAAATATTCAGTATATAGAGACAGAGACTTTTGATTTATATGTATAAATAAGAATTGAACGATTTTTGATATTAAATAAAAATTGAGGAGTTGTTGATATATAAAATATCAATATTATATTTTATATGGATATGGGGAATGTTTCTCATATATAATATAACATTATAACATGAGCATGAATGATTGGATTATAAATACAGAAAATATAAAAATTTATATAATATAAATAGATATAATATGTGTATATGTATGTGAAAGTAAAGAAAAAATACGAACTGATATGATATTTTTCATATGAAATGGGTGGAATAATATCGCTAACTATCAATTAATGTCAATTTGTATAAATATTTATATAAATATCAGAAAGCGTGTTTAAAAACCCAACATATATATGGAGTGGGTGGTGTTGTGCGTAATTATATGTCATATGAAAAATTTTTATAATGAAAAAGAATTAATTTAATTTCATATGATATGGAGAATATACTTACTAAGCCAGCAATGTCTGTTATTTTATATGAATATATATATATTTCTTAATATATATGAATAATTTTGAAGTGATTTTATAGGATTTTGTATTAAAATACGAAAAGAAATTACTGTTAAGAGGCACTTTCAAGTATAAATACCCGATTTACAGAAAGCGTGGCAGAAAACCTATATAGGGAGTGGTGGTGTCGTGCGTTGTATATTTCATATGAAAAATTTATAATGAAAAAAAAATTTATTTAATTTCATATGATATGGGGAATATACTTACTAAGCCGGCAATGTCTGTAATTTTATATGAATATATATATATTTCTTAATATATATGAATAATTTTGAAGTGATTGTATAGTATTTTGTATTAAAATACGAAAAAAAAATTACTGTTAAGAGGCACTCTCAAGTATAAATACCCGATTTGCAGAAAGCGTGGCAGAAAACCTATATAGGGAGTGGTGGTGTCGTGCGTGGTATATTTCATAAAAAAAAAAAATTTATAATGAAAAAAAATGTCTGTAATTTTATTTAATTTCATATGATATGGGGAATATACTTACTAAGCCGGCAATGTCTGTAATTTTATATGAATATATATATATTTCTTAATATATATGAATAATTTTGAAGTGATTGTATAGTATTTTGTATTAAAATACGAAAAAATTACTGTTAAAGGCACTCTCAAGTATTAATGGCATTTGCAGAAAAGTATAAATACCCGAAAACCAGAAAGCGTGGCAGAAAACCTATATAGGGAGGTGGTGGTGTCGTGCGTTGTATATTTCATATGAAAAATTTATAATGAAAAAAAATTATTTAATTTCATATGATATGGGGAATATACTTACTAAGCCGGCAATGTCTGTAATTTTATATGAATATATATATATTTCTTAATATATATGAATAATTTTGAAGTGATTGTAGTATTTTGTATTAAAATACGAAAAGAAATTACTGTTAAGAGGCACTCTCAAGTATAAATACCCGATTTTGCAGAAAGCGTGGCAGAAAACCTATATAGGGAAATATTTCATATGAAAAATTTATAATGAAAAAAATTTATTTAATTTCATATGATATGGGGAATATACTTACTAAGCCGGCAATGTCTGTAATTTTATATGAATATATATATATTTCTTAATATATATGAATAATTTTGAAGTGATTGTATAGTATTTTGTATTAAAATACGAAAAGAAATTACTGTTAAGAGGCACTCTCAAGTATAAATACCCGATTTGCAGAAAGCGTGGCAGAAAACCTATATAGGGGTGGTGGTGGTGTCGTGCGTTGTATATTTCATATGAAAAATTTATAATGAAAAAAATTTATTTAATTTCATATGATATGGGGAATATACTTACTAAGCCGGCAATGTCTGTAATTTTATATGAATATATATATATTTCTTAATATATATGAATAATTTTGAAGTGATTGTATAGTATTTTGTATTAAAATACGAAAAGAAATTACTGTTAAGAGGCACTCTCAAGTATAAATACCCGATTTGCAGAAAGCGTGGCAGAAAACCTATATAGGGAGTGGTGGTGTCGTGCGTTGTATATTTTCATATGAAAAATTTATAATGAAAAAAATTTATTTAATTTCATATGATATGGGGAATATACTTACTAAGCCGGCAATGTCTGTAATTTTATATGAATATATATATATTTCTTAATATATATGAATAATTTTGAAGTGATTGTATAGTATTTTGTATTAAAATACGAAAAGAAATTACTGTTAAGAGGCACTCTCAAGTATAAATACCCGATTTGCAGAAAGCGTGGCAGAAAACCTATATAGGAGTGGTGGTGTCGTGCGTTGTATATTTCATATGAAAAATTTATAATGAAAAAAATTTATTTAATTTCATATGATATGGGGAATATACTTACTAAGCCGGCAATGTCTGTAATTTTATATGAATATATATATATTTCTTAATATATATGAATAATAATTTTGAAGTGATTGTATAGTATTTTGTATTAAAATACGAAAAGAAATTACTGTTAAGAGGCACTCTCAAGTATAAATACCCGATTTGCAGAAAGCGTGGCAAAAACCTATATAGGGAATGGTGTGGTGGTGTCGTGCGTTGTATATTTCATATGAAAATTTATAATGAAAAAGAATTTATTTAATTTCATATGATATGGGGAATATACTTACTAAGCCGGCAATGTCTGTAATTTTATATGAATATATATATATTTCTTAATATATATGAATAATTTTGAAGTGATTGTATAGTATTTTGTATTAAAATACGAAAAGAAATTACTGTTAAGAGGCACTCTCAAGTATAAATACCCGATTTGCAGAAAGCGTGGCAGAAAACCTATATAGGGTGGTGGTGGTGTCGTGCATATGAAAAAATTGTATTATTTCATATGAAAAATTTATAATGAAAAAAATTTATTTAATTTCATATGATATGGGGAATATACTTACTTGCAAGCCGGCAATGTCTGTAATTTTATATGAATATATATATATTTATTTCTTAATATATATGAATAATTTTGAAGTGATTGTATAGTATTTTGTATTAAAATACGAAAAAAAATAACTGTTACTGTTAAGAGGCACTCTCAAGTATAAATACCCGATTTGCAGAAAGCGTGGCAGAAAACCTATATAGGGAGTGGTGGTGTCGTGCGTTGTATATTTCATATGAAAAATTTATAATGAAAAAAAATTTATTTAATTTCATATGATATGGGGAATATACTTACTAAGCCGGCAATGTCTGTAATTTTATATGAATATATATATATTTCTTAATATATATGAATAATTTTGAAGTGATTGTATAGTATTTTGTATTAAAATACGAAAAGAAATTACTGTTAAGAGGCACTCTCAAGTATAAATACCCGATTTGCAGAAAGCGTGGCAGAAAACCTATATAGGGAGTGGTGGTGTCGTGCGTTGTATATTTCATATGAAAAATTTATAATGAAAAAAAATTTATTTAATTTCATATGATATGGGGAATATACTTACTAAGCCGGCAATGTCTGTAATTTTATATGAATATATATATATTTCTTAATATATATGAATAATTTTGAAGTGATTGTATAGTATTTTGTATTAAAATACGAAAAGAAATTACTGTTAAGAGGCACTCTCAAGTATAAATACCCGATTTGCAGAAAGCGTGGCAGAAAACCTATATAGGAGTGGTGGTGTCGTGCGTTGTATATTTCATATGAAAAATTTATAATGAAAAAAAAATTTATTTAATTTCATATGATATGGGGAATATACTTACTAAGCCGGCAATGTCTGTAATTTTATATGAATATATATATATTTCTTAATATATATGAATAATTTTGAAGTGATTGTATAGTATTTTGTATTAAAATACGAAAAGAAATTACTGTTAAGAGGCACTCTCAAGTATAAATACCCGATTTGCAGAAAGCGTGGCAGAAAAACCTTATATAGGAGTGGTGGTGTCGTGTCGTGCGTTGTATATTTCATATGAAAAATTTATAATGAAAAAAAATTTATTTAATTTCATATGATATGGGGAATATACTTACTAAGCCGGCAATGTCTGTAATTTTATATGAATATATATATATTTCTTAATAATATGAATAATTTTGAAGTGATTGTATAGTATTTTGTATTAAAATACGAAAAGAAATTACTGTTAAGAGGCACTCTCAAGTATAAATACCCGATTTGCAGAAAGCGTGGCAGAAAACCTATATAGGGAGTGGTGGTGTCGTGCGTTGTATATTTCATATGAAAAATTTATAATGAAAAAAAATTTATTTAATTTCATATGATATGGGGAATATACTTACTAAGCCGGCAATGTCTGTAATTTTATATGAATATATATATATTTCTTAATATATATGAATAATTTTGAAGTGATTTGTATAGTATTTTGTATTAAAATACGAAAAGAAATTACTGTTAAGAGGCACTCTCAAGTATAAATACCCGATTTGCAGAAAGCGTGGCAGAAAACCTATATAGGGAGTGGTGGTGTCGTGCGTTGTATATTTCATATGAAAAATTTATAATGAAAAAAATTTATTTAATTTCATATGATATGGGGAATATACTTACTAAGCCGGCAATGTCTGTAATTTTATATGAATATATATATATTTCTTAATATATATGAATAATTTTGAAGTGATTGTATAGTATTTTGTATTAAAATACGAAAAGAAATTACTGTTAAGAGGCACTCTCAAGTATAAATACCCGATTTGCAGAAAGCGTGGCAGAAAACCTATATAGGGAGTGGTGGTGTCGTGCGTTGTATATTTCATATGAAAAATTTATAATGAAAAAAAATTTATTTAATTTCATATGATATGGGGAATATACTTACTAAGCCGGCAATGTCTGTAATTTTATATGAATATATATATATTTCTTAATATATATGAATAATTTTGAAGTGATTTTATAGTATTTTGTATTAAAATACGAAAAGAAATTACTGTTAAGAGGCACTCTCAAGTATAAATACCCGATTTGCAGAAAGCGTGGCAGAAAACCTATATAGGGAGGTGGTGTCGTGCGTGGTATATTTCATATGAAAAATTTATAATGAAAAAAAAATATATTTCATATGATGAAAATTATAAGCCGGCAACAACTGTTCTACTTAGCGCCCCAAAACATAACGGAATCCCGGAGTCCCTGCTCGGGCGCCATCTGTAAGGAAGCGATCCTGGGCTGGGGTACATATCTCAGTCTACTCCAGGGTCGAAACGGACAGCACTTACGGGGCCCGGTCGGACTAAGAATTACTACGAGGGTCAGGGGTATCGGCAGGCATCGCCGGGAGGGCTTAGGCAATCGCCGGATAGCGCTCTCGGGATCCTGTCGAACTAAGAACTACTACGGGGCTGGAGATATCGACGAGCATCGCCGAAGGTGCCTAGGCAATCACCGGATAGCACTCACGGGACACTGTCGAACTAAGAATTATTACGGGGCCGGAAGTATCGACAAGCGTCGCCGAGGGCACCTAGGCAATCGCCGGATAGTACTCACGGGACACTGTCGAACTAAGAATTATTACGGGGCCGGAAGTATCGACAAGCGTCGCCGAGGGCACCTAGGCAATCGCCGGATAGTACTCACGGGACACTGTCGAACTAAGAATTGCTACGGGGTCGGAGATATCGACAAGCATCGCCGAGGGCACCTAGGCAATCGCCGGATAGTACTCACGGGACACTGTCGAACTAAGAATTGCTACGGGGTCGGAGATATCGACAAGCATCGCCGAGGGTGCCTAGGCAATCGCCGGATAGCACCTACGAGACACTATCGAACTAAGAATTACTACGGGGAGTCGGAGATATCGACAAGCATCGCCGAGGGTGCCTAGGCAATCGCCGGATAGCACTCACGGGACACTGTCGAACTAAGAATTGCTACGGGGGTCGGAGACATCGACAAGCGTTGCCGAGGGTGCCTAGGCAATCGCCGGATAGCACTTTACGGGACGCTGTCGAACTAAGAATTACTACGGGGGTCGGAGATATCGCCAAGCATCGCCGAGAGTGCCTAGGCAATCGCCGGATAGCACTCACGGGATGCTGTCGAACTAAGAATTACTACGAATACGGGAATACCGACGCATATCGCCGAGAGTACCTAGGCAATCGCCGGATAGCACTCACGGGACACTATCGGGCTAAACATTACTGCGAAAGTCTTTATCATACAGGGCAGGCATCGCCGAGAGGGCTTAGGCAATCGCCGGACAGCGCCTTCGGGACCCTGGGAACTACTAGGGTACTGTGGGGTCACAAACTACTGGAGGGAATCATGCGGGAGGAACGCCAACAGATGTCACCGAGAACGCCTAGGCAATCGCCGGACAGCGGCCTCAGGATCCCGTTGGACTACGAACTACTGGAGGGAACCACGCGGGGCCCCGACGGGCATCCGGGTTGAATACGGATCACCACGTGGGTGCAGACAAAGAGGGAGACTCGGGCAAGAGGCGTGAGGAAGGGCAGAGAAGATGAAGCCCCAGGCATCCCGGTTCCCTAGTGTATGGATTGGGGGTGGTCGGGCTATGTTTTTAGTTATATTCGTTATATTTCATTTTATTCTACTTTGGTTCCCTACCTATCGCACCGCTCAGCAGCCCGTATGCACGCCTTGAGACTCGCTTACCCCTGAACTCCCACGCTCGTGCCTGTCGAAAGCCTCCTCTATCCCGGGGTTGCAGCGCCGGTGCTGGATCCCCTCTCCGTAAGCGTAATACCGATGCCGGATCCTTCGCGCACTGCTGATCGCGTTCTCTCCAAGTAGTCCGCCACGTGTGTTCTTTTTCTTTTCGCGAGCCACTCGGATTTTTACCCGTCAACGCGTCCGATTCCTCTGACTGCCTCTGATCTAACTGACTCCCTTTCCACGTTTTCCCAACTTCAGAGCCGGCGTTCTGCTGGCTCTGCCGATCCAGCGTCGGCGTGGGCGGCTAGCGTCGTTATTTCCCCTCTCTTTTCCACTGCTGGGGCGTCGTTGCTGGATTTGGTTGCTGTTCTCAGCGGTCCTCTTCTGCCGCTGCTGCGTTGATGCTGTCGGCTTATCTTGTCAGCGCTTCTCCTCGGCCGCTGCTGCGTCGATGCTGTTGGCTTATCTTGTCAGCGCTTTCCTCTCTGCCGTGGCTGCGTCGGTGCCGGCGGCTCGCTGGATCCCGTTGTTTTCCTCGTCTCTCTTTGGCCGCTGCTGCGTCGTTGTTGTTGGGTTATCTTGTCAGTGCTTCCCTCTCTGCCTGTTGCTGCGTCGATGCCGGCGGCTCGCTGGATCCCGTTGTTTTCCTCGTCTCTCTTTGGCCGCTGCTGCGTCGTTGTTGTTGGGTCTGGTTCTCGGTGTTTTCCTCGTCTCTCTTTGGCCGCTGCTGCGTCGTTGTTGTTGGGTCTTGGTTCTGGAAAGCCAGTGGCGTCCGCCGTGATCGCGACTTGCCCCTTTTAAGAAAATAATAAGCTACGTGGGGCTTAGAGACCCCTCGGGCCGTATAATATAAAATTAATAACAAGTGGCCTTCGTGGCCTTCCCCTCCCCTTAACCTAAAACTGAACCGTCAATGCTTAAACCTAGAAAATAGAAAGTCAAAAATCTTAATCCTAATGAAATAAGTTCGGGTCCCTCCAATGGGAAAATGCCGGCAAGATGATGGGTGGAAAAAATGTGGGTGGAGCGTACGCTCCCTCACAGTTATATATTGCGTTAACTCAAATTTGTAAACTCGATGAATCTTATCTTCATCAATATAAAATCAGATACATAGATTCAAATAGATTTTTAAATTCAAGCTTAGAAAAACTCGCTAGTTATATGGACATAGCGAATTTTAAAATTTTGAAAACTAAATATCAAGGTGAAAAATTTGATATGCTTCGACGAAAAGGTGTATTTCCCTATGATTATTTAGATAGTTTTAATAAATTTGATGAAACCCTGCTTCCTTCGAGAGAACATTTTTATAATTCACTAAATGATGAGGAATGTAGTGTTGAAGACTACAACTTTGCTCAGAAGGTTTGGAGCGCATTTAATTGCAAATGTATCAAAGATTATTTAAAATTATATTTGGAAAGCAATGTTTTAATTCTTGCTGATGTGTTTGAGAATTTTAGGAGTCTTTGTTCCCGAGTGTACAGGTTAGATCCCATTAATTATGTTACTGCTCCTTCAGTTTCATGGGATGCAATGCTAAAATACACAAAGGTAGAATTAGAATTGTTAGTGATCCTGACATTTATAATTTTTTAAAAACTGCAGTTCGTGGAGGGTTGACCCAATGTACTCAACGGATTGCAACAGCAAATAACAAATATTTAAATAATAAACTTAAACCTAGCGAACCCATAAATTTCCTTTCATATATTGACGCCAACAACTTATATGGATGGGCTATGAGTCAACCCCTTTCATTTTCTAATTTTAAATTTCTAAGTAACGATGAAATTTCATCTTTCAACGTTCTTAGCATATCGACATCTAGTGATGTAGGATATATTTTAGAAGTAGATTTGCGATATCCTGATGATATTCATAATAAGCATAATAGCTTACCTTTTGCCCAGAAAATAAGATTCCACCAGGAGGAAAGCAGACAAAATTAATAGCTGACTTATCCGATAAAAATAACTATATAATACATTTGAAACAGCTACAGTTATGTATAGAGCAAGGCATGATTTTAGAAAAATATCTCGAGTTGTATCTTTTAATCAGTCCTGTTGGCTGAAACCTTATATTGACCTCAATACATCTCTTAGAAAATTAGCTAGCAATGACTTTGAGATAAACTTTTATAAATTAATGGTTAATGCCGTTTACGGCAAAACTATGGAAAATGTAGAAAAACGTCGTGAGGTTGCATTAGTTAAACATTATAATTCAAGACAGAACTCAGCAGGGTTTAGACAACGCATAGCGAGACACAATTTCCACAGTGTTGAAATCTTTGGAAATAATTTGGCTGCAATTGAATCAACTAAGTCTCGAATTTTGTATGATAAGCCCATTTACATTGGAGTTAGTGTACTAGAACTTTCGAAATGGTTAATGTATGACTATTTCTATAATTTTCATTCTGTAAAATGTCCATCGTCAAAAATACTCTATATGGATACAGATTCATTTATTATATCATCAGAAGAAGATTTTATGATTTAATTAAAGACAATCCTAATCGCTTTGATACATCCAATTACCAAGCCTCAAACAGATTCAGTATAAATCTGGCTAATAACAAAGAACTAGGATTAATGAAAGACGAAAATGCAGGTAGAATAATGACGTCGTTTGCAGGATTAAAAGCGAAAGCATACTCATATTTAGTTGCTAGAGATGAGAACACTGACTATAACGTAAAAAAGGTAAAAGGCGTAAAAAGTCAGTAGTGAAACGATTATCTCATACTCATTATATTGAATGCATAAAACATAAAAAACCTATTATGGACAACAAAGAGTTATTAGAAGTAGGGGTCATAAAATTTATACTGAAATTGTAAATAAGATAAGTCTAAATTATAAGGATGACAAAAGATTTATATTACCTGATAATATTTCAACATTAGCTCATAACCACTGTGAAATTCAACATATTTTAGATGCTAGTAATAATACACGAAATATTGTATAAGTAAATTTAACATTATATTATTACCATTTTTAATTTGTATATAATTAAAACTATATTTTTAATGTAAAATAAAATGTATTTAATGTAAATATACCAAAATAAATCAAATCTGATAACTATTTTGTGTGTTTAATTATTTTAATATACTCTTTTTATCTATCCATGAATTGTGTGTTTCATCAAAACCTAACCATTTAACAAAAACTTGTTCCTTTTTCCTTCTGAGTATTTTTTCCACTAAGAAAGCATTTTCATCTTTCACTTTCTGGAGTTCTTGATCATAAAATGAGCCTTTGATCATTTCCCCTTATAGTCCTGCAGTTCATATGTTACAGGATTAGTAGACTTTACTTTTAAAATTTTAAAACTTCTGTTGTCCAGTTTGGATCATATCCCTTCGTAAAAATACCTTTATTTTTACTTATTCTAACAGGATCACCAATGGAAAACTTGTGTTTAGGAAATACCTTAAAAATATTATAAGCTGTTTTCAAAATAAACTCTTCATTTTGTTTGGTTACTTCTATAGGCTTCATTTTTATAGTACGGTGATATGAATTATTGTAATCATTTACTAAGTCTTGCAAGATATAAATCCATATATGTTTACCCTGCATACTAAACATTTTCCACATACGATTTTTTTTTAATGTTCTATTAAAACGTTCACAAATAGATGCCTTAAGGTGTATATGTATATATGTATGGTAATGGTTAATGTTATTTTTTTTTCATTAACTCCCCGAAGGCTACATTGAAAAACTCCTTTCCTTGATCAGATTGTATATTTTTAGGTATATGTTTAGATATTTTGAATATTTTCTTCAATGCTGATGAAACATCTAAAGCTGTTTTAGACTTAACGGGAACTGCATATGCATACTTCGAGAACGTGTCAATCACTGTTAGCAAATATCTAAATCCTTTGTTTTCCTTATAAAAAGGGTATCATTTCAACTAAATCGATTTGCCACGTCATTAATTCCCTTTTGTACGAATTTACGACGAATAAAATTTTTCTAGCAGGTTTATGTATTTCATTAACAACTTGTTGCTTACTCATTTTAAATATAATTTTTTATTTTTTATTGTTTGGTTGGGATGATTGCTTATTTAAAAGTGATTGCTTATATTCAAGAACATCGCGTTTTATTTGATTACACATTTTTTTTTGAAATTTCAAAGCATAAACGGGTTAAATCTATTTGCACATTTCTATCATAAGTACCGTCCAAATCAGCTAGTTGAACATCATATTTTTGTAAGGCTGCACACTTAGGAATAATATTATTATAGTAAAGGTATATAATTTGTTGCTTAAGTATCGTATTCCAACATAAAAATGTGGTAAAAAAAATGCCTAATCTTAAAATGATCTCCAGGACTCACTATCAAATTCAATTTTATTTCCAAACTGATTTATTATAAAAACATACTGCTTATCTGATTTTCGAAATCTAAAATGACATTTAATAGTGGTCAATAATGGATGGTCTATAATTGTATCAGGCATCAAAAAATCATACTGATCAAGTTTCAATTGGATATACTCCTTGTATGTAACCAATTGCATCCATTCATCTTTATCTAAACCAACGAAATTGTTTTTGCTTTGCTGCATCCATATCATTGGAGTGAATTTTCTTGTAGTTGAAAAACCGCATTTTAGCTTTAAATTATGTACTACATAATATTCGAGACCGAAAATGACTTCGTGATCCTGCTTCTTTCTAGTGGACCTAATTCTTTTTGATTGAAGCGTGTCCATTAGGGTTGAATGCTTTTGTTAAACTAAGAACTCTTACTGAATTGGGCTGTAGACATCGCCGACTCATTCAGTTTCTTACAAAATCTCAAACCAACATGAACACAATCGACAGGAATTCAAGCGTTATAGTTGATTTTCAATATCTCTTTGGAAATAATAAACAACTTTTATTAAGGAATTGGCGTTTATGCAAACCGGAACAGTAACACCAAACTTCTTTCATTTCAAGCCCCCATATCATCTAAATGAATTGGATAGTGAAATGATTAAACAACAAAATATTAATCGTCAGACCATAAATGGATTGGAATGGTCAGATGGTGAAATATCATATTTAAGTTTAGGTGAAATACTTTCACCACTAAATAGATTTAGCACCGTCATTGTACGTGGTGAAATTAAAAAAAAGTTTTTATCTAAGTATTTAAAAAATAATATTATTGATATCGATATAGGAAAAAGTCTCACATTTTATCCAAACTTTTTACAAACTGTAAGATCCACAAAAAAATACCTCTTAGATGTGCTCTAAATAATTTATTTAAGCTATTTGTTATCTTGGAAAATTCGAACTACGCTGTCTACTGCATTAAACACTTGTAGTAACTAGTTGTTTAAAATGGATTCATTTAAGCGTTTGTTTGAAAACGATCCTCGCAAAAGCGGATACACACAAGTTGTTTACTGTGATTATTGCGGATCTGATACTCATTTCGAAAAAAACTGCCACAAAAACGCGATCAAGAGACACGTAATTAGAATATCTTAGATGTTAGAAAACATTTATAAAATATCAATAAATAAAATATAACCAAAAATGTTTAAACTATTTATACATCCTTTTACAATGCTTATTTGCGGACCTTCAGGGTCTGGTAAGACCACGTTTTTAGAAAATTTAATAAACAAAAGGAATGACTTGCTAAGCATTTCAATTAATCGAATAATTTGGTGTTATGGAGAGGAGCATGCTAAACCAAATTTTAATAACATCGAATACTATAAAGGAGTTCCCGAAACAATTGAAAATGAAAATAATGAGCCTATTCTCTTAATACTAGATGACTTAATGATGGGTGCATTTAATAAAAATGTATGTGAGCTATTTACAAAAGGATCACACCACAGAAATTTATCCGTAATAGTAGTAACACAAAATATATTTCATAAATCATCACATACTCGAGATATTTCATTAAACACAAAATACATCGTTGCGTTCAAAAACCCTAGAGATAAGCTACAATTTCAATGCTTAGCAAGACAAATTTATCCTGAAAATTCTCAGGAGCTCTTCAGAATATATAAGGAGGTGACAGATGAACCACATGGTTATTTACTTATTGATCTTACTCAGGGAATAAATGATCTCCTTAGATTTCGAACAGATATTTTTAATTCTGTGTATACAGTTTGCTTTTCAGATGAAAATGGTTTACAAAAAGAATCTAAATCGACTGAAAGCGAACAAACATTTATAGTATGTGCTCAACAGGGCAAATAGTAAACTTCGAAATGCAATTATAAGTAATTGTGACATTGAGTTGGTAAAAGCATTAGTGGAGATAGTGTTGAATACTTTACGAGGAAATCATAAGATATCAAAAAGCAACTATATGCTCTAAAAAAAGTATAAAATGCATTACGTTTTATTGCATGTCCAAAACGGTCAATAAATTCTAAGAGAAAAGTTCTCATCCAAAAGGAGGATTTTTACCTATTCTAATAAGTTCATTGCTTTCGGGGATTTTTGGAAAAATATTGAACAATGCTTAGAAATAAGCATCAATTAAACAAAGTTATTTTAATGCATCCGAATGCATATAACAAATTGGTAAATAATGCCCAGAAAAACGATTTAATAAATATAACGTTTTTGCCTATTTTAAATGATAAAAAACTAGTGACTTTAATAAATGGATTAAAATACGTCAAGAATTGTGTTACTATCAAAATAAAAAAGAAATAAGACAATGGATATACGAACAACTCAGAAAAACCACTTTCACCACCTCAAAGCATTGGAATACAAACACAAGACGAGTCAGTTTGGTTAGATGTAAAACCCAACACTTCTATTCCTAACAATACAAATAATGATTCCTCAAAAATGAACTCTCTATCACCAACGAGTATCCTGATTTACCTATCGACATCGATGATGAAGATTTTCTGACCGAAAAATCTTTCAACTCAAAGCATAATAAGCGTAAAGTTGAGGATACTTCATTTTTAGACACTCACACATCGAAAAAACCAGCATTGACTAAAGTGAAGCTTACTGATAAACAGCGAAAACTAAGAGTTAAACTTTAGAGGTATAAAAGTGAAACAAATCCATTTCAAGACTTGAAATACGTAAGTGGACGGGAAAAAGTTGACGAGGTCTGTTAGAAACAGTAAGGCCGTACAAATTGGAAAAAACAAAATTAATTGGTTTTCCTATAATTAATAAACTGCAAAGAACGTAGAAAGTAAAATGGTATATTTAACAGAGTTTTTCGTGACATTACTTAGTAATGATTCGTTAAATGTATATCATGATAACGTTAAGTGTGCATTTACAAACATTGTAAATATTCCTGAAAACATGAACGATGAATGGGAAGTAGGAATTACAGACTTATATCTAAATAAATGTATAAAAAGCAGGCCTGAGAATACCTCAATTGTATCTGAAGAAACAACAGAATTCGTTATTAGCTTAGTAAATGGAGAAACATTTAGATATGAAAATGACTCAATAGAGTCTGAACAGTTTGAAAATGGGTTGATTTTTGTTTACACTGACATTATCAAACCAAGATGTGTTGGAAATAAAAGACCTCGCTGTCTTCGAGTATTACATTATAATGGCAAAGAGCAACTTATACAATTCAACAATATTGAATATTATCCCATTGAAATATGGTCGCCAAAAGAAATTTCGATCTTAATTACCGATTCCAAAGGATATAAAGTACCATTTGAATCTTCAGCAATTCCAATTTTGTCACGCTTCACTTTAGAAAACGAAAAGAAATGCTATAAATAATACTGTAAAGATGGAAATTTATTCAGAGTAGAAATAACCATCATGACGAAATCTTATCAACAATATTATTTAAATCAGTGTGGAGGAGGGTTGAATCATATAGGAAGTCTTTATGTTTCACCCAGAGTTATCCAGCAAGGTAGAGGAATTGAAATTTTTTTTAGTGGTCTTTTAATTACATAAAACCACTATTCCTTTCGGGGATTAACGCAATTAAAACCAAGCTTCTGAGACTGGAAAGGCTGTAATAAATGAGTTTGGTCGAAAACCTCTAAGAACCATTATTCAAGAACAAAGCAAAATTGCTTTGCAAAACCTATCAAATAAAGCCATTAATAAGTTAACCAGATTCCAAAATGGAGCAGGTAAAAAGAATAAAAAGAGAAGGTCTAGGAAAAAAACTATCTCATTTATCATCTAAAGAGGGACGCAAACATACGCAGTCGAGACCCAAAAGAAAAAAATCAACAAAAAAAAAATTAACTATAAGAGACATTTTTTCTAAATCAAAATGACCACCCATATTGAATGTATGAAAAGCGAATTGGATCTGTTTGAGCCACATCCTACACAAAGCACTATTCTGAGAACAGAAGAAGTTTCATATAACCCCATAGCTTCGTTGGACAGTGCTTCTTCAATTGAATTCGTTTGCTTAGGAAACGGGGAAACATATCGAGACCTATCAAGTGTTTACTTAAGACTTGTTGTGCAACTAAGAAAAAGTGATAATGCCAACATTGAAGGAAACGATGTTGGAGTAGTGAACAATATTTTGCATTCAATGTTTAGAAGTTCGTCCGTATATTTAAATAATATATTGGTTTCTCAGAGTGATAATAACTATCATTATAGATCGTATTTGCAAACGATTTTAAACTATGGTAGTGACGCTAGTGAAAGTCACTTAGCCACTCAAGGTTATTATCCTAATTATGGTAAATTATTATCTGGTAGATACGTTAACACCGATGGATCCATTATGCTCAAAAATATTTTTCAAAACAGTAATAAGGTTGAACTATTCGGAAAAGTTCATGGAGATATATTTAATCAACCAAAACTGCTTATAAATAATGTGGATTTGAGGATTACTTTTAACATTGAAAAAACAGCATTTTATTTAATGGAATCTGAAACTGAATCAAATCTTAAAATATTGGAGGCACAACTATTCATGAACCATATAACTATTAATCCGAGCATTTTATTGGCTCATCATCATGTTTTACAAACTAAAAATGCCATTTATCCATACAGCAAAGTTCAAGTAAAATCATTTACAATATACCCAGGAAATAATACATTATCAATTGACAATGCAGTTATTGGACAGCTTCCGAATTTTTGGCTTTTTTGCATGGTAAAAACAAATCATATTCTGAAATCGGGCTTTGAACCCCTTCAATTTTGATCATTTTAAAATTCAACGCTTTAATCTATTGGTTAATGGAGTACAAGTGCCATCGCAGGCACTTGAGTTTGATTTCTCGAACTCTGAAAATGCTCAAAGCTCTAGAGGATATAATATGCTATTCAGATCAAGTGGAATAAAACATTATGATCGAGGCTTACAAATTACAAAGGAAATGTTTGATAAAAACAGTTTTATTTTTAGCATTTGACTTAACTGCAGACCATCACAATTCAACTGTATGCTCAAATTTAATTTCTCAAGGAGCCATCCGAATTGAAGGACGATTTTCTGAGCCTCTTACAGAAGCAGTTACTTGTCTGGTATACTGTGAATATGACTCAATGATTGATATTGATAAACATAGAAATATTCGTGTTCTATTGTAAAAATGAATACATTGCAAATCGATAAGTTGCTTTCCAAGCATTCAAAAACAAAACAATTTTTAAAGGAGTTTATCCCTCTGATCAGCTGCCCAAAGTAATTTCGAAATATCCTGCTTTAATAATAGCAAACACAGATTCTTCAAGCCATCCAGGAACCCATTGGGTTGCTTTTTACTTTGTTAACAAATATTCAGCAGAATTTTTTGATTCATATGGTCAATATCCTCAAAATAAAGAATTTTTAAAAATATTAAGGAAAAATTCAACAAAGTTTACATTTAATAAACAACCACTGCAAGGATATTTTTCAAATACATGCGGTCATTACTGTATCCTATATGGAATATTTAAAAGCAACAAAAACATTAAATTGTTTTTAAAACAATTTAAGAAAAATGATTTTAATTATAATGATAAGTTAATAATAAAAATGTTTAAGAAAATTTGTTTAAAATAAAAACACAATGTTATTTTTTAAAAAGATATTTAAGATATTTATTGATTTTTGAGCTGGGATACATTCTTTTAGTTAAGTTATAGTACTTAAGCATTAAGTCTATAGCTTCAGCTTTCTTGTTTGGTAGGGTATGACACAGGCATGTGTCAGGTCCGTCCGTTGCATCATCATCGCTCCAGGGGCACAGCTTATAATGAAAGCCAAACTTGGAGTACTGAAGCTCCTTTTCCTCCAGATCCTCCAAAATGTTCATCAGGTTTTCCAGAGTTTGTATGTGCTCCTCGAAGATCATCTCTTCGAATTGCATCAAAAAGTTTTATTTGCTTCGCGTACATCTTGCAGCTGACTTCTTGAATCTGATACTGTTATTGATTCAAAGAGCAGGACTCTTTATATCCACGTCTTTGCTCTGCTACCCTTATATTTTTCTTTACCTATGTATTGGAAATGATCAGTACTATATCTAGTCATCTCTTTTTTACATATGTATATTCTCAACCTTTTTTTTTTTTTACCTATGCATTGGAAATGATCAATACTATATCTAGTCATCTCTTTTTTTACATATGTATATTCTCAACCTTTTTCCTTATTTTTTTTCTTTACATGTATAGTTGTCTCTTCTTCTCTTACATATATAAGATGTATTCCATTGAAGTCTTCATTTATAGTATCTTATTCTCTTACATATATGTACATATATAAAATTTATTCCATTGAAGTCTTTATTTACTCTTTACATATAAATTGAAATGGGCAGTGCTGTATCTAGTCATCTCTTTTCCTTTATATATAAGATGTGAAATTCCATGCTCCTTCAACATCTTAAAGGGCGTTTTTGTGGAAAATTTGGTTACATAACTTTTAGGTAAAAATATCCAAAGCTGTTCGTTGTCCTTATCAGTTAAAT
>CM017781.1:46785951-46847324 GCA_008121275.1 Drosophila lowei | reverse complement strand
TCCGCTGGCGTACAACTTATCTCCGCTGGCGGAAATTTATATCCGCTGGCGGACAACTTATCTCCGCTGACGAACAACGTTTCTCCGCAGGCGGAAAACTTATCTCCCTTGGCGAACAACTTATCTCCGCTGGCGGAAAATTTATATCCGCTGGCAGAAAACTTATCTCCGCTGGCGAACAACTTATCTCAGCTGGCGGAAAATCTCCGCTGGCGAACAACTTATCTCCGCTGGCGGACATCTTGTCTCCGCTGGCAGAAAATTTATCTCCGCTGGCGGGCAATTTATATCCGCTGGCGGAAAACTTATCTCCGCTGGCGAACAACTTATCTCCGCTGGCGGAAAACTAATCTCCGCTGGCGGACATCTTGTCTCCGCTGGCGGAAAATTTATATCCGCTGGCGGACAACTTATCGCCGCTGGCGAACAACTTTTCTCCGCTGGCGAACAACTTATCTCCGCTGCCAGACAATTTATCTCCGCTGGCGGGAAATTTATATCCGCTGGCGTACAACTTATCTCCGCTGGCGGAAATTTATATCCGCTGGCGGACAACTTATCTCCGCTGACGAACAACGTTTCTCCGCTGGCGGAAAACTTATCTCCCTTGGCGAACAACTTATCTCCGCTGGCGGAAAATTTATATCCGCTGGCAGAAAACTTATCTCCGCTGGCGAACAACTTATCTCCGCTGGCGAACAACTTATCTCCGCTGGCGGACATCTTGTCTCCGCTGGCAGAAAATTTATCTCCGCTGGCGGGCAATTTATATCCGCTGGTAGAAAACTTATCTCCGCTGGCGAACAACTTATCTCCGCTGGCGGACAACTTGTCTCCGCTGGCGAACAACTTATCTCCGCTGGCGGACAATTTATCTCCACTGGCGGACATCTTGTCTCCTCTGGCGGAAAACTCATCTCCACTGGCGGACATCTTGTCTCAGCTGGCGGACAACTAATCGCCGCTGGCGAACAACTTATCTCCGCTGGCGGACATCTTGTCTCCGCTGGCGGAAAATTTATCTCCGCTGGCGTTCAATTTATATCCGCTGGTAGAAAACTTATCTCCGCTGGCGAACAACTTATCTCCGCTGGCGGAAAACTTATCTCCGCTGGCGGACATCTTGTCTCCGCTGGCGGGAAATTTATATCCGCTGGCGGACAACTTATCGCCGCTGGCGAACAACTTTTCTCCGCTGGCGAACAACTTATCTCCGCTGCCAGACAATTTATCTCCGCTGGCGGGAAATTTATATCCGCTGGCGGACAACTTATCTCCGCTGACGAACAACTTATCTCAGCTGGCGGACAACTAATCTCCGCTGGCGAACAACTTATCTCCGCTGGCGGAAAACTTATCTCCGCTGGCGGAAAACTTATCTCCGCTGGCGGACAAACTCATCTCCACTGGCGGACAACTTGTCTCCACTGGCGGACATCTTGTCTCAGCTGGCGGACAACTAATCGCCGCTGGCGAACAACTTATCTCCGCTGGCGGACATCTTGTCTCCGCTGGCAGAAAATTTATCTCCGCTGGCGTTCAATTTATATCCGCTGGTAGAAAACTTATCTCCGCTGGCGAACAACTTATCTCCGCTGGCGAACAACTTATCTCCGCTGGCGGACATCTTGTCTCCGCTGGCAGAAAATTTATCTCCGCTGGCGGGCAATTTATATCCGCTGGTAGAAAACTTATCTCCGCTGGCGAACAACTTATCTCAGCTGGCGGACAACTAATCTCCGCTGGCGAACAACTTATCTCCGCTGGCGGACAATTTATCTCCACTTGCGGGAAATTTATATCCGCTGGCGTACAACTTATCTCCGCTGGCGGAAATTTTTATCCGCTGGCGGACAAGTTATCTCCGCTGACGAACAACGTTTCTCCGCAGGCGGAAAACTTATCTCCCTTGGCGAACAACTTATCTCCGCTGGCGGAAAATTTATATCCGCTGGCAGAAAACTTATCTCCGCTGGCGGACAACTTATCTCCGCTGGCGAAAAACTCCGCTGGCGGACAATTTATCTCCGCTGGCGGACAACTTATCTCCGCTGACGAACAACGTTTCTCCGCTGGCGGAAAACTTATCTCCCTTGGCGAACAACTTATCTCCGCTGGCGGACAACTTATCTCCGCTGGCGAAGAACTTATCTCCGCTGGCGGACAATTTATATCCGCTGGCAGAAAACTTATCTCCGCTGGCGGAAAACGTATCTCCGCTGGCGGAAAACTTATCTCCGCTGGCGAACAACTTATCTCCGCTGGCGGAAAATTTATATCCGCTGGCAGAAAACTTATCTCCGCTGGCGAAAAACTTATCTCCGCTGGCGGACAACTTATCTCCGCTGGCGAACAACTTATCTCCGCTGGCGGACAAACTTATCTCCGCTGGCAGACAATTTATCTCCGCTGGCGGACATCTTATATCCGCTGGCAGAAAACTTATCTCCGCTGGCGGAAAACTCATCTCCACTGGCGGACAACTTATCTCCGCTGGCAGAAAACTTATCTCCGCTGGCGAACAAATTATCTCCGCTGGCGGACAACTTATCTCCGCTGGCGAAAAACTTATCTCCGCTGGCGGACATCTTGTCTCCGCTGGCGAACAACTTATCTCCGCTGGCGGACAACTTATCTCCGCTGGCGAACAACTTGTCTCCGCTGGCGGACAACTTATCACCGCTGGCAGAAACTTATCTCCGCTGGCGAACAACTTATCTCAGCTGGCGGACAACTAATCTCCGCTGGCGAACAACTTATCTCCGCTGGCGGACATCTTGTCTCCGCTGGCAGACAATTTATCTCCGCTGGCGGACAACTTATATCCGCTGGCAGAAAACTTATCTCCGCTGACGGAAAACTCATCTCCACTGGCGGACATCTTGTCTCCGCTGGCAGAAAATTTATCTCCGCTGGCGGGCAATTTATATCCGCTGGCGGAAAACTTATCTCCGCTGGCGAACAACTTATCTCCGCTGGCGGAAAATTTGTCTCCGCTGGCGGGAAATTTATATCCGCTGGCGGAAAACTTATCTCCGCTGGCGAACAACTTATCTCCGCTGGCGAACAACTTATCTCCGCTGGCGGACAACTTATCTCCGCTGGCGGGAAATTTATATCCGCTGGCGTACAACTTATCTCCGCTGGCGGAAATTTATATCCGCTGGCGGACAACTTATCTCCGCTGACGAACAACGTTTCTCCGCTGGCGGAAAACTTATCTCCCTTGGCGAACAACTTATCTCCGCTGGCGGAAAATTTATATCCGCTGGCAGAAAACTTATCTCCGCTGACGAACAACTTATCTCCGCTGGCGGAAAACTTATCTCCGCTGGCGAACAACTTATCTCCGCTGGCGGAAAACTTATCTCCGCTGGCAGAAAATTTATCTCCGCTGGCGGACAACTTATCTCCGCTGGCGGACAACTTTATCTCCGCTGGCGGACAACTTATCTCCGCTGGCGAACAACTTCTTGTCCGCTGGCCGCTGGCGGACAATTTATCCCGCTGGCGGACAATTTATCTCCGCTGGCGAACAATTTATATCCGCTGGCGGAAAACTTATCTCCGCTGGCGAACAACTTGTCTCCGCTGGCGGAAAACTTATCTCCACTGGCGGACATCTTATCTCCGCTGGCGGAAAATTTATCTCCCGCTGGCGGAAACTTATCTCCGCTGGCGAACAACTTATCTCCGCTGGCGAACAACTTATCTCCGCTGGCGAACAACTTATCTCCGCTGGCGGACAACTTATCTCCGCTGGCGGAAAATTTATCTCCACTGGCGGAAATCTTGCTCTCCGCTGGCGGAAAATTTATCTCCGCTGGCGAAAAACTTATCTCCGCTGGCGGACAACTTATCTCCGCTGGCGAACAACGCTCTCCGCTGGCGGAAAACTTTATATCCGCTGGCGGACAACTTATCTCCGCTGGCGGACAACTTATCTCCGCTGGCGGAAAACTTATCTCCGCTGGCGGACAACTTATATCCGCTGGCGAACAACTTATCTCCGCTGGCGGACAACTTTATCTCCGCTGGCGAACAACTTATCTCCACTGGCGGACAATTTATCTCCGCTGGCGGAAAACTTATCTCCGCTGGCGGACAACTTATCTCCGCTGGCGGACAACTTGTCTCCGCTGGCGGACAATTTATCTCCGCTGGCGGACAACTTGTCTCCGCTGGCGGACATCTTATCTCCGCTGGCGGACAACTTATCTCCGCTGGCGGACAACTTATCTCCGCTGGCGAACAACTTATCTCCGCTGGCGGAAAACTTATCTCCGCTGGCGGACATCTTGTCTCCGCTGGCGGACAATTTATCTCCGCTGGCGGAAATTTATATCCGCTGGCGGACAATTTATCTCCGCTGGCGAACAACTTTATCTCCGCTGGCGGAAAACTTTATCTCCGCTGGCGGACATCTTATCCGCTGGCGGACAACTTATCTCCGCTGGCGGAAAATTTATATCCGCTGGCGGACAACTTATCTCCGCTGGCGAACAACTTTATATCCGCTGGCGGACAACTTATCTCCGCTGGCGAACAACGTTATCTCCGCTGGCGGACAACTTATCTCCGCTGGCGAAAATTTATCTCCGCTGGCGGAAACTTATCTCCGCTGGCGGAAAACTTATCTCCGCTGGCGGAAAACTTATCTCCGCTGGCGGAAAACTTATCTCCGCTGGCGGACATCTTATCTCCGCTGGCGGAAATTTTATCTCCGCTGGCGGAAAACTTATATCCGCTGGCGAACAACTTGTCTCCGCTGGCGGAAAACTTTATCTCCGCTGGCGGACAACTTGTCTCCGCTGGCGGAAAACTTATCTCCGCTGGCGGACAATTTATCTCCGCTGGCGGAAAACTTTATCTCCGCTGGCGAACAACTTATCTCCGCTGGCGGACAACTTATCTCCGCTGGCGGACAACTTATCTCCGCTGGCGAAAAACTTATCTCCGCTGGCGGACATCTTAATCTCCGCTGGCGGAAATTTATATCCGCTGGCGGACAATTTATCTCCGCTGGCGGACATCTTATATCCGCTGGCGGAAAACTTATCTCCGCTGGCGAACAACTTATCTCCGCTGGCGGACAACTTATCTCCGCTGGCGGAAATTTATCTCCGCTGGCGGACAATTTATCTCCGCTGGCGGAAATTTATCCCGCTGGCGGACAACTTATATCCGCTGGCGAACAACTTATCTCCGCTGGCGAACAACTTATCTCCGCTGGCGGAAAATTTGTCTCCGCTGGCAGAAAATTTATCTCCGCTGGCGGAAAATTTATATCCGCTGGCGGAAAACTTATCTCCGCTGGCGAACAACTTTTCTCCGCTGGCGGAAAACTTATCTCCGCTGGCGGACAATTTATCTCCGCTGGCGGAAATTTATATCCGCTGGCGGACAACTTATCTCCGCTGGCGGAAAACTTATCTCCGCTGGCGAACAACTTATCCGCTGGCGGAAAACTAATCTCCGCTGGCGGAACATCTTATCTCCGCTGGCGGGAAATTTATATCCGCTGGCGAACAACTTATCTCCGCTGGCGGAAATTTATATCCGCTGGCGGACAACTTATCTCCGCTGGCGAACAACTTATCTCCGCTGGCGGAAAACTTATCTCCGCTGGCGAACAACTTATCTCCGCTGGCGGACAACTAATCTCCGCTGGCGAACAACTTATCTCCGCTGGCGAACAACTTATCTCCGCTGACGGAAAACTCATCTCCACTGGCGGACAATTTATCTCCTCTGGCGGAAAACTCATCTCCGCTGGCGGACATCTTGTCTCCGCTGGCGGACAACTAATCGCCGCTGGCGAAAAACTTATCTCCGCTGGCGGACATCTTGTCTCCGCTGGCGGAAAAATTTATCTCCGCTGGCGGACAACTTATCTCCGCTGGTAGAAAACTTATCTCCGCTGGCGAACAACTTATCCGCTGGCGGACAACTTATCTCCGCTGGCGGACAACTTATTTCCGCTGGCGGACAACTTATCTCCGCTGGCGGACAATTTATCTCCGCTGGCGGAAAACTTATCGCCGCTGGCGAACAACTTGTCTCCGCTGGCGGACAACTTATCTCCGCTGGCGGACAACTTATCTCCGCTGGCGGACAACTTATCTCCGCTGGCGGACAACTTATCTCCGCTGGCGGAAAACTTATCTCCGCTGGCGGACAACTTGTCTCCGCTGGCGAACAACTTATCTCCGCTGGCGGACATCTTATCTCCGCTGGCGGACAACTTGTCTCCGCTGGCGGAACAACTTATCTCCGCTGGCGGACATCTTATCTCCGCTGGCGGAAATTTATCTCCGCTGGCGGACAACTTGTCTCCGCTGGCGGACAACTTATCTCCGCTGGCGAACAACTTATCTCCGCTGGCGGACAACTTATCTCCGCTGGCGGACAACTTATCTCCGCTGGCGAAAACTTATCTCCGCTGGCGGACATCTTGTCTCCGCTGGCGGACAACTTATCTCCGCTGGCGGAAAACTTATCTCCGCTGGCGGACAACTTATCTCCGCTGACGAACAACTTATCTCCGCTGGCGGACAACTTATCTCCGCTGGCGAACAACTTATCTCCGCTGGCGAAAAACTTATCTCCGCTGGCGGAAAACTTGTCTCCGCTGGCGGAAATTTATCTCCGCTGGCGAAAACTTATCTCCGCTGGCGGAAAACTTATCTCCGCTGGCGGACAAATTTGTCTCCGCTGGCGAACAACTTATCTCCGCTGGCGAACAACTTATCTCCACTGGCGAACAACTTTATCTCCGCTGGCGGACAACTTATCTCCGCTGGCGGACAATTTATCTCCGCTGGCGGGAAATTTATATCCGCTGGCGGACAACTTATCTCCGCTGGCGAACAACTTATCTCCGCTGGCGGACAACTTATCTCCGCTGGCGGACAATTTATCTCCGCTGGCGGACAACTTATCTCCGCTGGCGGACAACTTATCTCCGCTGGCGAACAACTTATCTCCGCTGGCGGAAAACTTATCTCCGCTGGCGGAAATTTATATCCGCTGGCGGAAAACTTATCTCCGCTGGCGGACAACTTAATCTCCGCTGGCGAACAACTTATCTCCGCTGGCGAACAACCTATCTCCGCTGGCGGAAATTTATCTCCGCTGGCGGACAACTCGGAACATCTCCATTGGCGGACATCTTGTCTCCTCTGGCGGAAACTCATCTCCGCTGGCGAACAACTTATCTCCGCTGGCGGACAACCTTATCTCCGCTGGCGAACAACTTATCTCCGCTGGCGGACAACTTATCTCCGCTGGCGGACAACTTTATCTCCGCTGGCGGACAACTTATCTCCGCTGGCGGACAACTTGTCTCCGCTGGCGAACAACTTATCTCCGCTGGCGGACAATTTATCTCCGCTGGCGGAAAACTTATCTCCGCTGGCGGACAACTTATCTCCGCTGGCGGACAACTTATCTCCGCTGGCGGACAATTTATCTCCGCTGGCGGACATTTATCTCCGCTGGCGAACAACTTATCTCCGCTGGCGGACAATTTATCTCCGCTGGCGGAAATTTATATCCGCTGGCGGACAACTTATCTCCGCTGGCGGAAAATTTATATCCGCTGGCGGACAACTTATCTCCGCTGGCGAACAACTTTTCTCCGCTGGCGGACAAACTTATCTCCGCTGGCGAACAACTTATCTCCGCTGGCGGACAACTTTTCTCCGCTGGCGAACAACTTATCTCCGCTGGCGGGCAACTTATATCCGCTGGCGAAAACTTATCTCCGCTGGCGGACAACTTATCTCCGCTGGCGGAAAACTTATCTCCGCTGGCGGACAACTTATCTCCGGCTGGCGAACAACTTATCTCCGCTGGCGAACAACTTATCTCCGCTGGCGAACAACTTATCTCCGCTGGCGGAAAATTTATCTCCGCTGGCGGAAATTTATATCCGCTGGCGGACAACTTATCTCCGCTGGCGGACAATTTATCTCCGCTGGCGGACAACTTATCTCCGCTGGCGAACAACTTATCTCCGCTGGCGGACATCTTGTCTCCGCTGGCAGAAAACTTATCTCCGCTGGCGAACAACTTATCTCCGCTGGCAGACAAGTTTATCTCCGCTGGCGAGCAACTTATCTCCGCTGGCGGAAAACTTATATCCACTGGCGGACATCTTATCTCCGCTGGCGGAAACTTATCTCCGCTGGCGGACAACTTATCTCCGCTGACAGACAATTTATCTCCGCTGGCGGAAATTTATATCCGCTGGCGGACAAATTTATCTCCGCTGGCGGAAATTTATATCCGCTGGCGGAAAACTTATCTCCGCTGGCGAAAAACGTTTCTCCGCTGGCGGAAAACTTATCTCCGCTGGCGAACAACTTATCTCCGCTGGCGGAAAATTTATATCCGCTGGCGGAAAACTTATCTCCGCTGGCGAACAACTTATATCCGCTGGCGTACAACTTATCTCCGCTGGCGGAAATTTATATCCGCTGGCGGACAACTTATCTCCGCTGGCGGAAATTTATATCCGCTGGCGGACAACTTATCTCCGCTGGCGAACAACTTATCTCCGCTGGCGAAAAACTTATCTCCGCTGGCGAAAAACTTATCTCCGCTGGCGAAAAACTTATCTCCGCTGGCGGAAAACTTATATCCGCTGGCGAACAACTTATCTCCGCTGGCGAACAACTTATCTCCGCTGGCGGACAACTTATCTCCGCTGGCGGACAACTTATCTCCACTGGCGGGAAATTTATATCCGCTGGCGGACAACTTATCTCCGCTGGCGGAAAACTTATCTCCGCTGGCGGAAATTTATATCCGCTGGCGGAAAACTTATTTCCGCTGGCGGAAATTTATATCCGCTGGCGGAAAACTTATCTCCGCTGGCGGAAATTTATATCCGCTGGCGGACAACTTATCTCCGCTGGCGAACAACTTATCTCCGCAGGCGGAAAACTTATCCGCAGGCGGAAAACTTATCTCCCTTGGCGAACAACTTATCTCCGCTGGCGGAAAACTAATCTCCGCTGGCGGACATCTTGTCTCCGCTGGTGGGAAATTTATATCCGCTGGCGAACAACTTATCTCCGCTGACGGAAAACTCATCTCCACTGGCGGACATCTTGTCTCCTCTGGCGGAAAACTCATCTCCACTGGCGAACAAATTATCTCAGCTGGCGGACAACTAATCGCCGCTGGCGAACAACTTATCTCCGCTGTCGGACATCTTGTCTCCGCTGGCAGAAAATTTATCTCCGCTGGCGGGCAATTTATATCCGCTGGTAGAAAACTTATCTCCGCTGGCGAACAACGTATCTCCGCTGGCGGACAACTAATCTCCGCTGGCGAACAACTTATCTCCGCTGGCGGACAATTTATCTCCACTTGCGGGAAATTTATATCCGCTGGCGGACAACTTATCTCCGCTGGCGAACAACTTATCTCCGCTGCCAGACAATTTATCTCCGCTGGCGGAAATTTATATCCGCTGTCGTACAACTTATCTCCGCTGGCGGAAATTTTATCCGCTGGCGGACAAGTTATCTCCGCTGACGAACAACGTTTCTCCGCAGGCGGAAAACTTATCTCCCTTGGCGAACAACTTATCTCCGCTGGCGGAAAATTTATATCCGCTGGCAGAAAACTTATCTCAGCTGGCGGACAACTAATCTCCGCTGGCGAACAACTAATCTCCGCTGGCGGAAATTTATATCCGCTGGCGGACAACTCATCTCCACTGGCGGACATCTTGTCTCCTCTGGCGGAAAACTCATCTCCACTGGCGGACATCTTGTCTCAGCTGGCGGACAACTAATCTCCGCTGGCGGAAAACTTATCTCCCTTGGCGAACAACTTATCTCCGCTGGCGGACATCTTGTCTCCGCTGGCAGAAAATGTATCTACGCTGGCGGGCAATTTATATCCGCTGGCAGAAAACCTATCTCCGCTGGCGAACAACTTATCTCCGCTGGCGGAAAACTTATATCCGCTGGCGGACATCTTGTCTCCGCTGGCGGGAAATTTATATCCGCTGGCGGACAACTTATCGCCGCTGGCGAACAACTTTCTCCGCTGGCGAACAACTTATCTCCGCTGCCAGACAATTTATCTCCGCTGGCGGGAAATTTATATCCGCTGGCGTACAACTTATCTCCGCTGGCGGAAATTTATATCCGCTGGCGGACAACTTATCTCCGCTGACGAACAACGTTTCTCCGCTGGCGGAAAACTTATCTCCCTTGGCGAACAACTTATCTCCGCTGGCGGACATCTTGTCTCCGCTGGCAGAAAATTTATCTCCGCTGGCGGGCAATTTATATCCGCTGGCAGAAAACCTATCTCCGCTGGCGAACAACTTATCTCCGCTGGCGGAAAACTAATCTCCGCTGGCGGACATCTTGTCTCCGCTGGCGGGAAATTTATATCCGCTGGCGGACAACTTATCGCCGCTGGCGAACAACTTTTCTCCGCTGGCGAACAACTTATCTCCGCTGCCAGACAATTTATCTCCGCTGGCGGGAAATTTATATCCGCTGGCGTACAACTTATCTCCGCTGGCGGAAATTTATATCCGCTGGCGGACAACTTATCTCCGCTGACGAACAACGTTTCTCCGCTTGCGGAAAACTTATCTCCGCTGACGATCAACGTTTTTCCGTTGTCGGAAAATTTATCTCCGCTGGCGGACAGATGTCTCCGCTTGCGGGCAACTTATCTCCGCAGACGAACCAAGTTCCTCCGCTGGCGGACAACTTATCTCCGCTGGCGGACATCTTATCTCCGCTGACGGAAAACTTGTCTCCGCATGCGGAAAACTTTTCTGCCATGGCGGACATCTTATCTCCGCTAGCAAACAATTTATTTCCGCTGACGAACATCGTTTTTCCCCTGCGGAAAACTTATCTCCGCTGGCGGACATCTTATCTCCGCTGGCGCATCTGCTCGGAAAATTTATCTCCGCTGGCGGAAAACTTATCTCCGCTGGTGGACAACTTATCTCCGCTGGCGGCCATCTTATCTCCGCTGGCGGAAAACTTATCTCCGCTGGCGGAAAACTTATCTCCGCTGGTGGACAACTTATCTCCGCTGTCGGAAAATTTATCTCCGCTGGCGGAAAACTTATCTCCGCTGGCGGCCATCTTATCTCCGCTGTCGGAAAATTTATCTCCGCTGGTGGACAACTTATCTCCGCTGGCGGCCATCTTATCTCCGCTGGTGAAAACTTATCTCCGCTGGCGGACAGATGTCTCCGCTTGCGGGCAACTTATCTCCGCAGACGAACAACTTATCTCCGCTGGCGGACAACTTATCTCCGCTGGTGGACAACTTATCTCCGCTGTCGGAAAATTTATCTCCGCTGGCGGAAAACTTATCTCCGCTGGCGGAAAACTTATCTCCGCTGGCGGAAAAATTAGTCCGCTTGGGGACATCTTATCTCCGCTGGCGAACATCTTATCTCCGCTGGCGGACAACTTATCTCCGCTGACGAACAACGTTTCTCCGCTGGCTGAAACCTTATATCAGCTGGCAGACAATTTATCTCAGCTGGTGAAAAACTTATCTCCGCTGGCGGACAGATGTCTCCGTTGGCGGAAAACTTATGTCCGTTGGCGGAAAACCTATCTCCGCTGTCGGAAAATTTATCTCCGCTGGCGGAAAACTTATCTCCGCTGGTGGACAACTTATCTCCGCTGGCGGCCATCTTATCTCCGCTGTCGGAAAATTTATCTCCGCTGGCGGAAAACTTATCTCCGCTGGTGGACAACTTATCTCCGCTGTCGGAAAATTTATCTCCGCTGGCGGAAAACTTATCTCCGCTGGCGGAAAACTTATCTCCGCTGGCGGAAAATTAGTCCGCTTGGGGACATCTTATCTCCGCTGGCGAACATTATCTTATCTCCGCTGGCGGACAACTTATCTCCGCTGACGAACAACGTTTCTCCGCTGGCTGAAACCTTATATCAGCTGGCAGACAATTTATCTCAGCTGGTGAAAACTTATCTCCGCTGGCGGACAGATGTCTCCGTTGGCGGAAAACTTATGTCCGTTGGCGGAAAACCTATCTCCGCTGTCGGAAAATTTATCTCCGCTGGCGGAAAACTTATCTCCGCTGGTGGACAACTTATCTCCGCTGGCGGCCATCTTATCTCCGCTGTCGGAAAATTTATCTCCGCTGGCGGAAAACTTGTCTCCGCTGGTGGACAACTTATCTCCGCTGTCGGAAAATTTATCTCCGCTGGCGGAAAACTTATCTCCGCTGGCGGAAAACTTATCTCCGCTGGCGGAAAAATTAGTCCGCTTGGGGACATCTTATCTCCGCTGGCGAACATCTTATCTCCGCTGGCGGAAAACATATCGCCGCTGACGGAAAACTTATCTCCGCATGCGGAAAACTTTTCTCCCATGGCGGACATCTTATCTCCGCTAGCAGACAATTTATTTCCGCTGACGAACATCGTTTTTCCCCTGCGGAAAACTTATCTCCGCTGGCGGAAACCTTATATCAGCTGGCAGACAATTTATCTCAGCTGGTGAAAAACTTATCTCCGCTGGCGGAAAACTTATCTCCGCTGGTGGAAAAATTAGTCCGCTTGGGGACATCTTATCTCCGCTGGCAAACATCTTATCTCCGCTGGCGGACAACTTATCTCCGCTGACGAACAACGTTTCTCCGCTGGCTGAAACCTTATATCAGCTGGCAGACAATTTATCTCAGCTGGTGAAAACTTATCTCCGCTGGCGGACAGATGTCTCCGTTGGCGGAAAAACTTATGTCCGTTGGCGGAAAACCTATCTCCGCTGTCGGAAAATTTATCACCGCTGGCGGAAAACTTATCTCCGCTGGTGGACAACTTATCTCCGCTGGCGGCCATCTCTTATCTCCGCTGTCGGAAAATTTATCTCCGCTGGCGGAAAACTTATCTCCGCTGGTGGACAACTTATCTCCGCTGTCGGAAAATTTATCTCCGCTGGCGGAAAACTTATCTCCGCTGGCGGAAAACTTATCTCCGCTGGCGGAAAAATTAGTCCGCTTGGGGACATCTTATCTCCGCTGGCGAACATCTTATCTCCGCTGGCGGAAAACATATTGCCGCTGACGGAAAACTTATCTCCGCATGCGGAAAACTTTTTCTCCCATGGCGGACATCTTATCTCCGCTAGCAGACAATTTATTTCCGCTGACGAACATCGTTTTTCCCCTGCGGAAAACTTATCTCCGCTGGCGGAAACCTTTATATCAGCTGGCAGACAATTTATCTCAGCTGGTGAAAAACTTATCTCCGCTGGCGGACAGATGTCTCCGCTTGCGGGCAACTTATCTCCGCAGAAGAACAACTTATCTCCGTTGGCGGACATATTATCTCCGCTGGCGGACATCTTATCTCCGCTTTCGGAAAATTTATCTCCGCTGGCGGAAAACTTATCTCCGCTGGCGGACAACTTATCTCCGCTGGCGGCCATCTTATCTCCGCTGGCGGAAAAATTAGTCCGCTTGGGGACATCTTATCTCCGCTGGCGGCCATCTTATCTCCGCTGGCGGAAAACTTATCTCCGCTGGCGGAAAAATTAGTCCGCTTGGGGACATCTTATCTCCGCTGGCAAACATCTTATCTCCGCTGGCGGACAACTTATCTCCGCTGACGAACAACGTTTCTCCGCTGGCTGAAACCTTATATCAGCTGGCAGACAATTTATCTCAGCTGGTGAAAACTTATCTCCGCTGGCGGACAGATGTCTCCGTTGGCGGAAAACTTATGTCCGTTGGCGGAAAACCTATCTCCGCTGTCGGAAAATTTATCTCCGCTGGCGGAAAACTTATCTCCGCTGGTGGACAACTTATCTCCGCTGGCGGCCATCTTATCTCCGCTGTCGGAAAATTTATCTCCGCTGGCGGAAAACTTATCTCCGCTGGTGGACAACTTATCTCCGCTGTCGGAAAATTTATCTCCGCTGGCGGAAAACTTATCTCCGCTGGCGGAAAACTTATCTCCGCTGGCGGAAAAATAGTCCGCTTGGGGACATCTTTATCTCCGCTGGCGAACATCTTATCTCCGCTGGCGGAAAACATATCGCCGCTGACGGAAAACTTATCTCCGCATGCGGAAAACTTTTCTCCCATGGCGGACATCTTATCTCCGCTAGCAGACAATTTATTTCCGCTGACGAACATCGTTTTTCCCCTGCGGAAAACTTATCTCCGCTGGCGGAAACCTTATATCAGCTGGCAGACAATTTATCTCAGCTGGTGAAAACTTATCTCCGCTGGCGGACAGATGTCTCCGCTTGCGGGCAACTTATCTCCGCAGAAGAACAACTTATCTCCGTTGGCGGACATATTATCTCCGCTGGCGGACATCTTATCTCCGCTTTCGGAAAATTTATCTCCGCTGGCGGAAAACTTATCTCCGCTGGCGGACAACTTATCTCCGCTGGCGGCCATCTTATCTCCGCTGGCGGAAAACTTATCTCCGCTGGCGGAAAAATTAGTCCGCTTGGGGACATCTTATCTCCGCTGGCGGCCATCTTATCTCCGCTGGCGGAAAACTTATCTCCGCTGGCGGAAAAATTAGTCCGCTTGGGGACATCTTATCTCCGCTGGCAAACATCTTATCTCCGCTGGCGGACAACTTATCTCCGCTGACGAACAACGTTTTTCCGCTGGCTGAAACCTTATATCAGCTGGCAGACAATTTATCTCAGCTGGTGAAAAACTTATCTCCGCTGGCGGACAGATGTCTCCGTTGGCGGAAAACTTATGTCCGTTGGCGGAAAACTTATCTCCGCTGGCGGAAAACTTTTCCCCTGACGGACATCTTATCTCCGCTGGCAGACAATTTATTTCCGCTGGCGGAAAACTTATCTCCGCTGGCGGACAACTTATCTCCTGACTGAAGCTGACGAACAAGGTTTTGTCTCTGTTGGCGGAAAACTTATGTCCGTTGGCGGACATAATATCTCCGCTGGCGGCCATCTTATCTCCGCTGGCGGAAAACTTATCTCCGCTGGCGGGCAACTTATCTCTGCAGACGAACAACGTTTCTCCGCTGGCGGCCATCTTATCTCCGCTGGCGGAAAACATATCGCCGCTGACGGAAAACTTATCTCCGCATGCGGACAACTTTTCTCCCATGGCGGACATCTTATCTCCGCTAGCAGACAATTTATTTCCGCTGACGAACATCGTTTTTCCCTGCGGAAAACTTATCTCCGCTGGCGGACATCTTATCTCCGCTGTCGGAAAATTTATCTCCGCTGGCGGAAAACTTATCTCCGCTGGCGGACAACTTATCTCCGCTGGCGGCCATCTTATCTCCGCTGGCGGAAAACTTATCTCCGCTGGCGGAAAAATTAGTCCGCTTGGGGACATCTTATCTCCGCTGGCAAACATCTTATCTCCGCTGGCGGACAACTTATCTCCGCTGACGAACAACGTTTTTCCGCTGGCTGAAACTTTATATCAGCTGGCAGACAATTTATCTCAGCTGGTGAAAACTTATCTCCGCTGGCGGACAGATGTCTCCGTTGGCGGAAAACTTATGTCCGTTGGCGAAAAACTTATCTCCGCTGGCGGAAAACTTTTCTCCCCTGACGGACATCTTATCTCCGCTGGCAGACAATTTATTTCCGCTGGCGGAAAACTTATCTCCGCTGGCGGACAACTTATCTCCTGACTGAAGCTGACGAACAAGGTTTTTCGCTGACAGAAAACTTATCTCCGCTGGCGGACATCTTGTCTCCGCTGGCGGATAACTTATCTCCGCTGGCGGAAAACTTATAGCCGCTGGCAGAAAATTTATCTCCGCTGGCGGAAAACTTATCTCCGCTGGCGGACAACTTATATCCGCTGGCAGACAATTTATCTCCGCTGGCGGAAAACTTATCTCCGCTGGCGGAAAACTTATCTCCGCTGGCGGAAAACTTATCACCGCTGGCGGACAACTTATCTCCGCACCATATCATAGGTTAGGTTAGTTTAAGTCGGTAGCCGGGAAGGGGGCTAAAACCCCGCCCCCAAGCTCACTTGGACCTATGAGAGGTCCATTGTGTTTCCGCATGGGCATGTGCCCCTTCTCGTTGCCTGAACCTTGAGAGCAGACTTCTGCAGGTTAAGGGCAGTCCCATCCGAGGCTTGGATGAATTTTGACAAGGTCCTGGCTTGATTTCGACAGGTCCGAAATGTCCGTGAGGAAAGCGGCCCCGAGAATACGAAGACGACGATTTCCAAGGGCTGGGCAGTGGCAGAAGAGGTGGGGTGAAGAAGTGATTCCTCCTCTTCCTCGTCGCGACAACTCCTGCAGAAGTCATTATGAGGGATTGACAGTCTAGAGGCATGAGTGCCTATCTGCTAGTGTCCCGTGATTGCTCGGGTGACTGCAGAGCATTGTGCTCTACTGAGTCTATATAGCTCCGCCGAGCGCCTTTTCGATCGATGATGCCATATCGATCTCGAGACTTTACAGGAGATGGTTTGCTGCCATCTCCCGTTTGCCTTTTGCTCGAATATTTCGTGCGTAAGAAGCCTACACGTCGCCAAAGGCACCGCTACCTGCTCCCTCTCTGATAAGAGAGGGATTGTAGTGCCCCTGCCTGGCTAGCTCGTCGCCAGCATCATTCCCCTTGATGTCCCTATGTCCGGGGACCCATGTAAGGAAGATATCTAACTGCTCTACGATCTCGTGCAGAGACCTGCGGCAGTCATTTACAGTCGCTGAGTTCGACGATATCCAGCCTCGAGCTTTTAAAGCTGCTTGGCTGTCCGAGAAGACGCACACTAAGTGCGTGCTTAGAAGTACTTTGGAGACAATAGAGATGGCCTCCTTGATGGCCATAACCTCCGCTTGGAACACACTACAGTGATCCGGGAGCCTGAAGCAATGACTGATGTTCAGCTCGCTACAGTAGACTCCGCCTCCCACGCGGCCGTCTAACTTTGAGCCATCAGTGTAGAAGTGGACCGCATTTGCAGGTCCTGGTTCGCCCATCTCCCAGTCCTCCCTAGGTGGGATTGATACCTGGAAAGGTGTCCAGAGGTGATCACTAGGGATACAGTAAACTGTCCTCTCAGGTAATTTCGGGAGTCTCGTCAGGATTCCCGAGTGCCCAACCGCGGACGCTTTAAACAGTTTGGCTTCTTTCATTCTGAGGGCGGAAGGTGTTGCCACCTTCTTCCATGAGATCTACAGGGAGGAGGTCCAGTACGGTATCCAGGGCTTCCCCTGGACTAGTGCGTAGCCCGCCAGTTATGCATAGCTTTGCCATGCGTTGAACTCTACTGAGTCTGGTAAGACAATTATTTTTGTCTAGAGCTGGCCACCATACTACCACTCCATAGAGCATGATTGGTCGTGTGATGGCGGTGTATAGCCACCGAACTATATACGGGGTCATTCCCTATTTTAGTCCGATTGCTTTCCTGCATGTGTAAAGGGCCACTGTGGCCTTTTTTCTGTCGCTTTCTGTCGAGGATTAGGCCAAGATACTTGGCATTGTTGCTAAAAACTAGCGCTTCCCCATAGAGTTTTGGGGAGTCAGTATGGGAACTTTGTACTGCTAAGTGAAAAGCACAAGTTCCGTTTTAGACGGGTTGACTCCTAGCCCGCATTTGTCTGCCCATCTCGACATCTTCGTGAGAGTGCTTGTCATGCACTCACACAACGTCTGCGGAAATTTTCCGGAGAATTCTATAGCAACATCGTCCGCATACGCCACCACACGGCAACCAACCCCCTCCTTCTCTCGCAGCAGTACGTTCACTGCCACGTTCAATAGGAGGGGCGAGAGGACTCCGCCCTGCGGTGTGCCTCTGCTGACAAATCTGGTGCACGTTGACGCCCCAGTGATGCCTCAACCGTCCTGCACTATAGCATCTGATCGATCAGGCTCACCGTCCGGGAATCAGCCCCCAGATCCGTCAGTACGCCCGTAATGGCGGTCGGATGGATGTTATTAAAGGCGCCTTCTATGTCGAGGAAGGCTACCAGGGTGTACTCCTTAAAGTTAAGGTATGCTTCGATGATCGATGTGATCGAGTGCAGGGCCGTTTCGGTGGATCTTCCCTTCCGATAGGCATGCTGGGAGTCTGAGATAGGACTGGGCGAAATACACGCCGTGAGATGCAGACCCAGGAGCCGTTCCATCGCCTTCAGGAGGAGAGACGATAGACTAATGGGTCTGAAATCTTTTGGGGCATTGTGCGAGGGCCTGCCTGCCTTGGGAATAAAAACGACTTTGGTCTGAAGCCAGGTGTCATTGATACACCCGTGGGAGAAGATTCCCTCGTAAATTATTTTGAGCCAATGAATGGCTTTATGTCCGCAGTGTGGGTGTTGTCTTCGAGAGAACTCTGCGCAGGCGCGAAGCTTCTGAGTTGTTCTCGATTTCGCTACAGAACTTACGCCAAGAGGTGCGTTTGGCTTTCCTAAGTTCCCTGTTGTAGGTTGACAGACTGGCCTTGTAATCGGCCCAGTTTTGCTCAACGTTTTCAGAACTAGCTCTATTGAAGAGTCTCCGGGATGCTTTCCGGAGTTCCCCCAGTTTCGGACTCCACCATTCAGGTTTCTTCTGGCCTCTGTTCTTGCCAGAGGGGCAGGATTTATCGGGCGCCTTATTGCAGGCGTCGGTGAAGATCTTAACAAGACGAGTCGTGGCCTCCTGGAAAACTCCTCCTCAGGTGGGGACTCCGGGAGGACACGACAAAGGTAGTCAGAGTACCGAGTCCAGTTTGTCCGCCTGAGGTTCCGGAATTGAACTGGTCTCGGTAATGAGAAGGAGAATACAGTTTCCACGTACCTGTGGTCCAAGAAGGAGTGTTCTTCCAGGATCCTCCAGGACACAATGTATCTTATGAGAGGCAAGCGTGAGGTCCAGGACCTACTTGCGGTTTTTAATAATGAAGGTGGGGTCACTACCCCGGCTTAATAAGACCATCTGAGTGGTCAGTAAGTAACTGAAAAGGTAGTCACCCCTTTCGTTTGTGTCAGTGCTTCCCCACTGGCAGTGATGTGCGTTGGCGTCGCACCCCACAATTAGGCCGATGTCCTTGGCCGAACAATCTGCGATTATAGCCCGGAGAGGCGCGTGTGGAGGGGGGTCCGGTTGATCATGACCCATGTATGTGGAGCAGATCCTCAGTGAGTGCTCCTGGCCTTCGAGGCTCACTGATGTGTGGTCTTCATTGCTGAAATTTGGGAGCAAAAATAAGTGCAACTCTCTTTTGGCAAGTATACAGGTACGAATTTTACCTGCGGTCTCAGCTACGTATAGCTTATATTCTAGAGTCCTCAGACCGGAGACCCTGTTTCCGAGGATCCAGAGTTTCTGAATGAGGACTATGTCGGCTCCACCCTTGGCTAGGTTTAGCAGTAGGGCAGCGCATGCTGCTTTACAATGGTGGAGGTTTATCTGCAGGAGCGTTAGTGACATTCCTGAGGCTCACCTCCACCATTGTTGTTTCTAGGTCGCTGTCGGGGGACTCCGGCTCCTTCCCGACAACGATGTGGCTGAGACCTCTGGCTAGGTCGCTCTCGTCGAACGCGTAGTCGTCCAAGATGTCGTCCGACATCATTGACGCCGCATCCGACGCCGGGTTGTCTTCCTCGCACGAGGCCCCCTCTTTCGGGATCTCCGGCAGCTCCGGGTCTGGCTCAACCTCCGCTTGCCTGCCCTTGCGATCGGACTTGTAAGTGGATATGGTGACCTTCTTGTAGCCATAATCCACTACACCGTCCGACTTTGCGAGGAGATCAATGGACTCCTCATTTAGGACGAGGATAATCTGGCGCCTCTGCCCTTGGATATCCTCCACCTTTGCCACCTTCCAATCGGCTGTAGGAAGGTGGGGGTTGCAGACCTGCAGTAACCTGAGGATCTTCTCAGGCTCTGCAGGCTTAGCCGAGACCCACGCTCTGGCTCTCGGGCGGCTGGGGACATCTTCCCACTTCACGGCCTCCAGTTTCGCCCCTGGATAGACCTCTTTGAGGGCCGCCACCGCCTTCATGTAGAGGGCCGCAGAGCGAGCGTCTTGGCAGGCGATGGCTTTCACCTTGCCTTGATGCCACCCTGCGTCCTCACACTTTGGCGGTGGTCCGCCGTTCTCCTCCAGTTCCAGTAGGAACCGGTCCTGGAGCTCGTTCTCCACCAGGTGCCACTTATCGCGAGGGACATGGCCGTCCTCGGCGCCCCTGTCCAGGACACCGATCAGGGTCTTGCCCTCGCCACCTCAGCGAACGACCGGTTCGTGAGGTGGGTCTTCACCCGCTTGGCTTGGTGGGCTTGGCCTGGCTGATTTGCGGGGTCCTCCGCTGAGCGTTGCCGCTTGTTGGGGGCCTTGGCTGCGCCCTTCCGGCTTTGGCTGGCTGGAACAGCGGAAGGATTGAGGAGGCCCACAGCCTCTGCTCCTTTCCTTCGGCTGACGCCCCTGAAGTTCGGGTCTTCGTTGGACAGGATGAAAGCCGCTCGTCTCCTGTCCTGGTACGACGGCTTTCCTCCCCGTGGTGCAGAGACGCTGCCCGCCGGGGCTCCCATGGGTTCTTCGGCCCCGGTGCGCTTACCAGCCGCGATTACGCTCTGCTTGGCAGCCACCCCGGTATCCGCTTCGCCCTTGGAGCCACCCGACTTGGAAGGACCCGATTGGCTTTTCGGGCCCCCTCGCTGCGGCTGCTGCCTGAAGACGGTGGACCGACTCAGTCTCCTTCCCCGTCTTCTCTGGACCCGGTTTCCCAGGCGCTGGTGCAGAGGAATTGGCTTGTCCCTCCGGTACTTTAAGAGGAGTACCGAGCCCTTTGCGGTTTTGTTGGTTTTGATATTTTGAGTATTCGACATAGTAGTTCCCACGAGTAGGCGGGAAGGGGATGGTCACCCGAGGCATAGCCCGCTTGCCCCGGGAAGCCTGATTTAAACTGGAGGTCAGCAGGTATCCAGAGTCCGCATATTAGCGACCGGGCACCCCCGGCCATGCATCCCTCGGCATATAACAGTGTCACCTTGGATTGGGGTAATTTCACTGAGAGTTTTCTTCTCTCCGCCCGACTACCATTCGCCAGCATCCTAGCAGAGACATGACCGTGCTAGGACCTGTTTCCAGCCGCCCTCACGGGGAGAGTATAGTCGCACTTCCACCGGTGTGCACAGTTACGGCGGGTGACGGTTCGCTCGCAACCCTCTGTATCCTAGGGGTGTGGGACACAGACCGCCCCGGGTACAGGGGAAGCCCTAACCCGGAGTGGCTGCGCCTCATTCCGAGCTTACAGTTGTGCAAGCCGACCCGCCATCCGTTTATCCCCCCTGTAGCACCCGATGGCTGACGGCCCCATATCATATGAAATTTAAGTTTTTTTATTATGAATTTTTTATATGACACATACTAAGCACGACACCACCACCCCATGTAAAGGTTTTCTGCCACACTTTTCCAATATCGTTTATTTTTACTTCAGAGTGCCTCTCAACATTAGTTTCCTCTCATATTTTAATATAATATATATATTAACAAGTATGTTTGTAGTGGGGCGGACGAAGCTCAAGTCTCCAACGACGATATGGATGATCCAGTGAAACCTCTTAGTTGCCGTCGTAAGAAATGAAATGCCGTGGTGCTTCGTGATATATGTAGTATTTATTTCGGTAGTCGCGCGGTAGATCGGGCGTTTGAAACGGGGGTTGAAACGTAACTAACTACTCAGGCTTCTGATCTATGCTCTATGCTGGCTTGGGCGCCGTGTGGATCGTGAACTGTGGATCGTAGACCGCCCGAGCACCCCTCCGAGCGCGCGAGCGCAAGTTGGGACCGGAGCGCCCGGAGTTGGCACAGTGCGCGGCAATCATCTGCTGCTGGCCTGAACATCCTCCCCCTGCAGGATGCAAAGCCCAATCGGTGTATATGGCTGTGTGCATGCACCGGATACGATCCATCCGAACACCGTGCTCTGGGCCACAGGAAGGCCGTCCTCGCGTGCCAGGAACCCGGGTTGGATTACTTTCGGGTAGACGTCGGCGCCTAAGACCAGAGAGATGGTGGCTGGTCGATGGAATTGCGCATCTGCGAGCTTCAGATCGTCAAATCGAGCCCGGATCGTATCGCTCAAAGGTCGGATCGGCGTGCGGATGCGCAAACGGGGCTCGACCTTCAGGATGGCTTCCAGTCGGAAGTCGCCCGTCTTGGTACGAATGACCGCGGTGCACACCTTCTCGTTGCCGACGCGCGTAGTAGGTAGCTTTGAAGGCGGAGGCCAATGAGTCGTCAATGCAGCTCACCGGCGTGCATGGGTCGATGAGCGCGCCCGTTTCGAAATCCTTCGAGCCCGTATCCAGGACCACCAGCGCCGTCGGGAGGATATTGAGGCTCCTATGTTGTAGAAGGAGCTTACGGAGGGCGCCGGGTTCCTACGACGGGGTGGTTCACGGGGTGACGGGGACGGCACTCAGCTTGAGACGCTGGACTCGAAAACGATGAGGTCGCGGTTCCTACGACCGGTCGGCTGACGGGCCGACGAGGACGGCGCTCGGCGTGAGCCGGCGTGGATTGCGGCGGTTCAGCCGGGGCTGGACGGGCTGGACGACGAGGGTGGCGTCCGGCGTGGGCCGATGTAGCTGTCGACTGTATTCCCGAGGCTGAGCGGGCTGGACAGCGAGGCGCGGATATGTGGAGTAGCGTGTGGTGGTTCTTGCCACACACCCTGCACAGCCCGCCACTGAGGCAGTCCTTCCCGGAGTGCTGGTGCGCCAGGCAGTTGGCGCAGTATTTGTTTCTCAGGACGGCTCGGAGCCTCTTCTCAGGGCTCAGGCGCAGAAACACGTGGCAGGTCCGTAGCGGGTGTATTCCTGGGCAGACTCGGCAACGGTAGGTGCTTCTACCCCGTGGACGCCGGCTCTACCCGGTGCGGTTGGCGCGTGAGCGTGGGGCCATGTCTGGATACGATGAACTAGGAGGAAGGAAAGTGGTCGAAGAAGTATTAGTAATGAAACTTGGAGCTTTGGAAGGTACATTCGCGTTATTGTTGGACGGAACTAGGGCGTTCTACTGGGAGGAGAACGACCTTTACAACAGGTCTTTTAAGGACCCCGCAGGCAGTAAGGATATCTACCACACGGACTCTATCGTCAGCGCCGGGATACACGGACTGGACTCTCCCGAGCCGCCATTCATTGGAGGGCAGGTTGTCTTCTTTGACGACAACCATATCCCCAACCTGAGGTTCGGCGTCGGCGTCTGCCACTTAGTGCGCTTGTGGAGCTCTTTGAGGTATTCCTCTTTCCACCGCTGGCAAAACTGTTGGGTGAGGGCCTTTAAATGCTGCCATCGATTGATTATTGATTTAAGGTCACCCTTTATTTCGGGTTCGGGCGTAGATATCAAGGGTCCCCCGGTAAGGAAGATCTTCGGACATCGGCGAGAGCGGCCTGGAATTAAGGCATGCTTCGATCTTTGCGAGAAGCGTGGAAAGCTCTTCGAAAGTGTACTTCCGAGTGGACGTGGCTTTGTAGAAGAGAGTTTTGAAACTCTTCACCCCAGCTTCCCACAGACCTCCCATGTGGAGCTCCTGGTGGGATAAAACGCCACGAAACCCGGTGATGGCTGTACGCATCAGTTATCGAGCGCTTGAATGCTTCTAGGAAGTCACGGAAAGCACCTTGGCGGCACCAACGAAAGTTTTGCCATTGTCGGAGTGAATGCGCTGCGGACACCCTCGTCGTGCGACGAAACGAGCGAAGGCTGCAAGAAATTTCTCGGTCGTGAGATCCGACGTGGGCTCCAAATGGATCGCCTTCGTGGAAAACACACGAACACACACACATACCCCCTTGGTTATCAGGCACGCTCTCCTGTGTAATTCCGTATTTCGAAGGGACCCGCGTAGTCAATTCCGGTGTGTGTGAACGGTCTGAAAAAGGAAGTTCGTTCCGTGGGAAGATCACCCATCATTTGGGCTTGCAACTTCTGTCTGTGGATGACGCATACCTTGCAGGAGTTTACCACCCCTTCATGAGTTTCTGAACCTTGGGAATCCAGAACTTGGATCGGATAAGTCGCACCATTAGTTGGTTCCCGCCATGAAGAGTTATCCGGTGGGTGAATTGCGCGAGAAGGCGGGATAGCCGGAAGCGGTACGGCAGAATAATGGGATGCCGTTCGTCGTACTTCAGAAAGGTAGAAGTTGCGATACGGCCACATGCTCTTATGAGCCCATGTTGGTCTAGGAACGGGTTCAAATTCAGGATAGAACTTGACCTTGGCACTGGCCGCTTCGCTTAGGCAGTGATACTCTTGGGAGTATTCCCTGCGCTGAGTCTCTAGGATAAGAGTGCGCTCAGCTTCGGTAATGTCTTCGCTTGCAAGGTGGTCCTCTTGTCCGGTGACCTGCTTCCGGCAGCGTTTTGTGAAGCGAAGGACATAAGCACGGACTCGCAGAGCTCTCCAGATTGGAGAACCGATCGAGGAAGTCTTCGGATGGGCTCGGTGCAAAATGAACCTTCATAGCACGTTGCTCGAGGGTTATCACGGGATCGTCCCCGCCTTGGGCTGGCCATTGATGCCGGGGCCCTTGCAACCACGCTGGTCCGTGCCACCAGAGTTGGTTCTCGACGAGCTCCTGTAAGGATACGCTCCTGCTGGCGAGGTCGGCGGGATTTTGTGCGGACGGAACGTGACCCCACCTCGACCTCGGTGGCTTGGGAAATTCTGGTCACTGGTTGGCCACGAAGGTAGTCCAGTGGCAAGCAGGCTTTTTCAGCCAGGACAGGACTATAGCGGAATCTGTCCAGAAGTAACAGGTTGTAGGTGCGCTTGGCATATTTGGCAGGATAGCCGTCGCCATTTCGACAGTAGCACGGCGCCGCATAGCTCTAGCCGGGGGAGCGATACAGTCTTAACGGGTGGGACTCGTGTTTTCGCGGTGAGCAACTGCACCTTGACCAGGTGGTCAGTCTCGATGCGTACGTAGATCACCGCACCGTACGCCTTTTCGGACGCATCGCAAAATCCGTGATGCTCGACCCTTACAGATGGTTCGGAGCCAATCCACCTTGGAATGCGGATCTGGTCGAGAGCGGAGTAGCTCTGCAGAAAACTCTGCCAGCGCTGACGCATCTCGGTCGGAAGATCTTCGTCCCATCCCACTTCTTGCAACCAGATCTCTTGCATGAAGATCTTTGACCGGACAATGAAAGGAGCCAACCAGCCCGCAGGGTCGAACAACCTTGCTATCTGGGAAAAGCACCGCTCGCTTGGTATAGGATGCCGTAGATGCCAGTTCTGGCGGAACGAAGAAGAAATCGTCTGTTGTCGCCTTCCAGCGAATTCCGAGAGTCTTGGCTGTGCTCTCTGCCTCAATTTCAAGGAAGTCGGTGTGAAGGAGATGGTCATTCGGAATGGTAGTCAGGATATCCTTGTGGTTGGACGTCCATTTTCAGTGGAAACCCGGCAGAACTCAGGGCGGCCTGTAACTCGCGGATAGCTAGTTGAGCCTCAGTGGGAGAGTCTGCTCCCGCTAGGACGTCGTCGACATACATACAGGACCGAATGATGTGACTGGCTCTCGAGAATCGGGACTGACATCGTCTGCAAGCCGTTGCAACACCCGGATGGCGAGAAAGGGAGCACAATTGACTCCAAAGGTAACAGTTTGCAACTCATAGTCGCGTATCTCGCCCTCCTTGTTGCGAAACAATATTCGCTGGAAGGGGTGTGCTTCGATCTACCCAAATCTGCCGAAACATCTTGGTGATGTCAGCATTGAAGACGTACCGGTAGTAGCGCCACTTCAGGATCTGAAGGGTTAAGTCGGACTGGAGAACAGGGCCGGGGTGCAGAAGATCATTCAAGCTGATACCGTTAGTCGACGGGCTGGATGCGTTAAATACAACGCGGACTTTCGTGGTTGTGCTATCAGGCTTGAAGACAGCGTGGTGCGGCAGGTAGTAGGTTGAGGACCCATGAATCGGAGGAACTTCTGTCATGTGATCAAGGTCTAGGTATTCTTGGATCACGGAGTCGTATTGCGCTTGTAAGGTAGAGTCTCTTTTAAACGATTTTCGTTCCGCAAAAACTGAGTCAGGGCAATCGACCTTGAATACCCCAGATCGGATCCGAGACGATCTGGGTCACGGAACGGCAACGCGACAACGTACTTTCCGTTCGACGTTCTCGAAGTGGTTCGAGGAAATTGCTTTCGCAGTAGGCATCCGACTCGCCTACGATTTTCACCGGTAGTGTCTCCACCTCCCAAAACTTGGCAAGAAGCTGGTCTAAGGGAGCCTCTAGCTGAAATACTGCTTTGTACAGTATTGGGCACTGGGCCGGTAAGTACCCACCCGAAAATGGTTTCCTGCCCGAGGAGAGCCACAGATGTTGGTCTGTGAGCCGCTTAACAGGATGGACGGAAGGATATCCGCTCCAATCAGGACATCTATTTGTGAACTCTCGTGGAAGGTCGGGTCTGCCCATGCAAGGCTCGGCAGGTCTCGCAACGAAGTTTGCGGAATCGGATAGATGGCAGGGGACCCGCAGGCGGATCCTGGTCGATTAGAGCGCGGGCGCGGAAATTTGTCCCTAGGTGGCAAATATTAATGATTGCTGTTCCCAGAAGGACAGCTCTTTGGCCGGAGGCGAAATAATTTTGAACGCTGGGTGGCGCGTCGGAAGAACTTGACTCGGTACGACTTGGGAAGTGGAATCACGGGCGATTGAGTGCCACGGTGCAGCAGCGTGTGGTGTCGGTCCCCACAAGTACTGCAGTTATGGGCACTTTGGCATTCCCGGATCTGATGGCCTCGTGCGAAACAGTTGAGACAAAGCTGCATCAGCGTTCATTTGGAGAAAGTGCGGGCATAGCCGGATTGGGTGATTCTTTTCCCGCAAAGATCACACGTTCTCCGGTTCGATTTACGGTTGTCTCGAAGGAGTGAACCCTCCGAGGAACAGGACTCCCTTTGGGAACGGAACGGGTTGCTTCGGGAAGGTGGCGGATTCGGATCACCTTTCGGACTGTGTGAAGCGGACGGGTTGCCCTCGATGGCTTCGAGCGTCAGGTATCTCTGGCTGAGGAAGGATTCCATCTCCTTCCACGAAGGCATCTCTTTCTTTGTGGTGACGGAATCTTCCCACAAAGCCCGGGTCAACTTCGGTAATTTGAGGCACAAATAGTCAACAGCAAGCTGTCCCAGTTTTCGGTGGAGACCTTTGAGTGGGCCAGTGCGGTTAAAACCCCTTGATGGTGCTGAGAAGCCCTTTAGCGCACGACTGGACTCGGTACCAACGGAAGCCAATGAAAGGAGGATATTTATCTGGTTAGTCACCAGGAGCCTGTTATTTTCGTACCGGTCACGAAGGGCATTCCAAGCCGCCTCGAAACCGTCATTTGTGAGTGGGGACTTTTCCACTATGGTTTTCGGATCACCACTGGTCTTAGTGGTGAGATGGTACAGCTTCTCCACGGAGACAGCCTGGGATTTTTTTTATATATATCGCAGTAAAAAGGTCTCGGAACGTAGGCCAGCGAACGTAATCCCCAGCGAAAACTTCTATATCGCATGGGGAGTCGGCAGCCGCCGTGGAAATCTGGCTGTGCGGAAGGGCGGACTGCGGGGTTGTCGATTTGGATGGTGAGATCAGCTATGCACTGTTCATAACCCTCATAGCATTCGCCATACATGTCTTGGAGGACATCTTTGACTCTGGATCCTCTTCCACCATCGCTGTGGAACAGGCCTCGAACTCCGCGTCCACCTTTGCCCACATGCTCTGCAATTGGTCTCTGCGGACCTGGGAAATGGCGGCGGATGGGATGCTGGTACCGGGAGTGGTAAGGCGGGCTTCCAAATTGGTCAGCCGATCGATGGCTGCCACAAATTTGGCCCGCGCGGAAGTGACGGCGGATTGGGCCATTGCAGTGGTGTGTCGAGAGCGGCTCGGACTGCTTTGCGTACACGTTGGCACCTTAAGCGTGACCGGCGACGGAACAGGACCGATCTGGTCTTCGCACCCGCGGAGCTTGTGGTGAGCCCGGGAGTACTGGATGACTTCACTTTGCGAGTCACCGAGGTGGGTGTTTCTGGGGCGGACGAGCTGCGTGGTCTTCTGACACTTGGAGAGGTCACGGACAAAAGTTTTTTGCTCTCTTCACGCCCTGTTGGCATATTCGGAAATCACACGAAGAAAGGAGAACAAACTCCCACTCGGATGAGGAAGTGTGGGCGAATGGCCACAACCTTGGTTGTATACGGAGATTGGGATGAAAATTGAGGATGAACAATAATATTGAGGCACGAGGTATCAATATATAGAGTCGGTTGCAAACGGCCGTCTAAAACAATATACCCTCGAAATGCAGGGTAGCGCGTAACTTGACGCTCCGTTACGGTCAAGCGCGGCACCGAAAAATGTTCTCCCACCAACAAAAACGCAAGCGAACACGGTGGAAAAGCGAAATCGAAAGAAAAAAACGAAACGAATGCACCGCTGCTGCTGCTTGTATGTGTGTGCGTATGGATGTAAGTGCTATGTACAGAGCCTTGAGTTAACGCAATTGAACAACGGGTACAAAACGGTAACCGTTTTAAATACAAGATGTGTGTATGTATATAGATATGCAAGAATATGCTACTTTAAAAAGAATGCGTACTTATGTATATGTAAATAAATATGTGCCGGGCGTATGTAATCGTGTATTATGTTATGGACGATATAATTAGTTATATGTAATATATGTAATATATATGTAATTAGTATATATGTATGTAATTATAAAACCAAAAACTCTGGGCTATTGGACATGCACGGAATAAACACCAAGGTGACTGCAAGAATCTGTGCAGAATATGTATGTGCATGTGTACGTTTGTCTGCCGCGAAAAGCTCAGCTGGTAGCTGGGAGAGGAAGGCAGATGAGTTACCGACAGATATGCATACATATGTGTATGAATGTAAGCGCTGGATCGGAGGCGGATAAAATTGGTCTCGCTGCAGGTGAATTCTTTTTATTTCACTGTGGCACAACTGATTGCACAGACAACGGAACTATAAGCACGACCGTTGTATTGGGTATGTAGATGTGGGTATATACGAGCATTCGAAGAAGCGGAGAGCGCCCGGAATTGCCAAGAATATGGCGCCGTCGATAGAACGGTGAAAGGAAAGACGGGGCACGTATATATATGTATATATGTCCTGCCGAATGGGACCCGGAGGTGAGGAGCCACTGGAGATGGGCAGATGGGGAATCCGTACTTATCTTGGAGTTTGGGAATTATCCGCCGGTGCTTGCTGGGGTGGACTTTTCCTTTTGTTTAGGCGAAGATCCGACTCGAAGGACCAATGTTTTTAGTGGGGCGGACGAAACTCAAGTCTCCAACGACGATATGGATGATCTAGTGAAACCTCTTTGTTGCCGTCGCAAGAAATGAAATGCCGTGGTGCTTCGTGGTATATGTAGCATTTATTTCGGTAGTCGCGCGGTATCTATGCTCTATGCTGGCTTGAGCGCCGTGTGGATCGTGAACTGTGGATCGTAGACCTCCCGAGCGCCCCTCCGAGCGCGCGAGCTCAAGTCGGGACCGGAGTGCCAGGAGTTGGCACAGTGCGCGGCAATCATCTGCTGCTGGCCTGAACAAAGTATCTTGATATATATATAAAGCTGACCCGGCAGACGTTGTTCTGCCTCGTAACAAAAAAATGTTCTTAATTAGATGTGGCTAATTTATAGCGAACAATTTGTAGATGACCCGGTGAACTTTTTTCCGCCTTAGAGGCAATAAATAAGCCGATTTTTATACCCGATACTCAAACTGAGTATTGGGGTATATTAGATTTGTGGTGAAAATGGATGTGTAACGTCCAGAAGGAGGCGTTTCCGACCCCATAAAGTATATATATTCTTGATCAGCATCAATAGCCGAGTCGATTGAGCCATGTCTGTCTGTCCGTCCGTCCGTCTGTCCGTCCCTATCAGCGCCTAGTGCTCAAAGACTATAAGAGCTAGAGCAACGACATTTTGTATCCAGCCTTCTGTGATATGTCACTGTTACAAGTATATTTCAAAACATCGCCCCCGCCCACTTCCGCCCCCACAAAGGACGAAAGTCTGTGGCATCCACAATTTTAAAGATACGAGAAAACCAAAAACGCAGAATCGTAGAGAATGAATTTATCTTCTAGACTGCTGAATCTGAATTGATCGTATCATTATTATAGCCAAAATGAAGAAAACAATTTCATTTTTTTTCGCCCTGTCTCTCTCTAACACACACGTATCATAGCCGGCTTTGCCTATTGCTGAATGTGAGTTCCTAGATCTCAGAGACTATAAAATCTAGAGCAACCAAATTTGGTATCCACACTCCTGTGATATCGGACCTTGACGAGTTGTTTTCAAAATTTCGCAACAACCCCTTCCGCCCCCGCAAAAGACGAAAATCTGGAGCACCACAGATCTCAGAGACTATTAGACCTGACTGTAGATCTCTCACTGCTACAAAACTATTTGTAATTTTTCACTGCAGAACTCACTGTTACAAGTGTATTTCATTTTGCTCACTGTAGAGAGCTCACTGCTACAAGTGTGTAAGTTATCCGATCCAGCCGGATACCCCTCCCTCTGCATTTGGTTCTCGACCCTACAGCGGGTCAATGAGCTTAAACACCTTCATAAGAACCAAATACAGCACATGCCTCGTCGCGTAATAGAACACGAGAGTTGCAGCGTTGACGGAGACACTTGCCCAGACAGCCCAACAACAACCATGGGGCCGTGGAACGTGGGAAACTGCCGCTGCTCAACATAACACCGGCGCGTGTGCCATGTCAGCAGATTAATGCACCGGCGACTGCGCAGCCGGCGGCCGGTGACTTAATATTAAGACTTTCATTTTTATGTAAATTTAGATTCTCTTAGACCTCCAACGAGGAACAATAAATCTCGCTTCGACGAGTAAATAATAAATAATAAATACTACAATAAACGTCGATTCTACTTAACTGGCGCCCAACGGAATTTTATCCAACGCTAGTAATTATTTAAAAATTCGTAAGCTAACGCTTCGGGTTTAACAAAAATAAAAGAAACATAAAGAGTGCTTACCCAACTCGAGTTTTACTACTAAATTAGCGAGCTAACGCCGTAGTAGCAACATCTACAAAGGAAAAATAGGCTGAAGGGCAATCCTCGCCTCAAAAATAAAAAACAACAAGCTGAAGGGCAATCCCTCGTTGAAGGTGAAAAAACCAAACCCGGAAGAAGCTGAAGGGCTATCCCTCGCTCCCGGCATCAACGTCTACGAAAGGAAAAACAGGCTGAAGGGCAATCCCTCGCCTCAAAAATTAAAACCAACAAGCTGAAGGGTGATCCCTCGCTTCCCTCATAGCCAAAACCCGCAAAGGAATTAATAATTAATCGAAGGAAACTAATAATTAGGTCAAATAAAACACGGTATAAACCGCAGAAAACCATGTAAGTAAGCTCTTTTTATAAAATTTTATTCAAGCATTTTGGTAATCGCGACCCAAAAAAAAAAATAATACTGAGTGGTGCAGCTGAGATATTTAAAATCAAAATCAAATTCATTAAAAAAAAGAAAATACGGGCCGTCAGCCATCGGGTGCTACAGGGGACAAACGGATGACGGGTCGGCTCGCACAACTGTGAACTCGAACTGAGGCGCGGCCGCTCCGGTTAGTAATACCCGGTGCGGTCTGCGTCTTACACCCCCTAGGACACAGAGGGTTGCGAGCGAACCGTCACCCGCCGTAACTGTGCACACCGGTGGAAGTGCGACTATACTCTCCCCGTGAGGGCGGCTGGAAACAGGTCCTGGCACGGTCATGTCTCTGCTAGGATGCTGGCGAATGGTAGTCGGGCGGAGAGAAGAAAACTCTCAGTGAAATTACCCCAATCCAAGGTGACACTGTTATATGCCGAGGGATGCATGGCCGGGGGTGCCCGGTCGCTAATATGCGGACTCTGGATACCTGCCGACCTCCAGTTTAAATCAGGCTTCCCGGGGCAAGCGGGCTATGCCTCGGGTGACCATCCCCTTCCCGCCTACTCGTGGGAACTACTATGCCAAACAATCAAAATATTAAAACAACAAAACCGCAAAGGAGCTCGGTACTCCTCTTAAAGTACCGGAGGGACAAGCCAATCCCTCTGCACCAGCGCCTGGGAAACCGGGTCCAAAGAAGACGGGGAAGGAGACTGAGTCGGTCCACCGTCTTCAGGCAGCAGCCGCAGCGAGGGGGGGCCCGAAAAGCCAATCGGGTCCTCCCAAGTCGAGTGGCTCCAAGGGCGAAACGGACACCGGGGTGGCTGCCAAGCAGAGCGTAATCGCGGCTGGTAAGCGCACCGGGACCGAAGAACCCATGGGGGCCCCGGCGGGCAGCGTCTCTGCACCACGGGGAGGAAAGCCGTCGTACCAGGACAGGAGACGAGCGGCTTTCATCCTGTCCAACGATGACCCGAACTTCAGGGCGTCAGTCGAAGGAAGAGAGCAGAGGCAGTGGGCCTTCTCAATCCTTCCATTGTTCCAGCCAGCCAAAGCCGGAAAGGGCGCAGCCAAGGCCCCCAACAAGCGGCAACGCTCAGCGGAGGACCCCGCAAATCAGCCAGGCCAAGCCCAGCAAGCCAAGCGGGTGAAGACCCACCTCACGAACCGGTCGTTCGCTGAGGTGGCGAGGGGCAAGACCCTGATCGGCGTCCTGGACAGGGGCGCCGAGGACGGCCACGTCCCTCGCGATAAGTGGCACCTGGTGGAGAATGAGCTCCAGGACCGGTTCCTACTGGAACTGGAGGAGAACGGCGGACCACCGCCAAAGTGTGAGGACGCAGGGTGGCATCAAGGCAAGGTGAAAGCCATCGCCTGCCAAGACGCTGCTCTGCGGCCCTCTACATGAAGGCGGTGGCGGCCCTCGAAGAGGTCTATCCAGGGGCGAAACTGGAGGCCGTGAAATGGGAAGATGTCCCAAGCCGCCCGAGAGCCAGAGCATGGGTCTCGGCTAAGCCTGCAGAGCCTGAGAAGATCCTCAGGTTACTGCAGGTTCAACCCCCACCTTCCTACAGCCGATTGGAAGGTGGCAAAGGTGGAGGATATCCAAGGGCAGAGGCGCCAGATCATCCTCGTCCAAAATGAGGAATCTATTGATCTCCTCGCAAAGTCGGACGGTGTAGTGGACTATGGCTACAAAAAGGTCACCATATCCACTTACAAGTCCGATCGCAAGAGCAGGCAAGCGGAGGTCGAGCCAGACCCGGAGCTGCCGGAGATCCCGAAAGAGGAGGACAACCCGGCGTCGGATGCGGCGTCCATGATGTCGGACGACATCTTGACGATTACGCGTTCGACGAGAGCGACCTAGCCAGAGGTCTCAGCCACATCGTTGTCGGGGAAGAGCCAGAGTCCCCTGACAGCGACCTAGAGACAACAATGGTGGAGGCGAGCCTCAGGAATGTCGTTGACGCTCCTGCAGATAAACCTCCACCATTGTAAGGCAGCATGCGCTGCTCTACTGCTCCACCTGGCCAAGGGTGGAGCCGACATAGTCCTCATACAGGAGCCCTGGATCCTCGGAAACAGGGTCTCCGGTCTGAGGACTTCTGACTACAAGCTATACGTAGCTGAAACCGCAGGTAAAGTTCGTACCTGCATTCTTGCAAAAAGAGAGTTGCACCTATTTTGCTCCCAAATTTCAGCAATGAAGACCACACCGCAGTGAGCCTCGAAGGCCAGGAGCGCTCGCTGAGGATCTGCTCCGCATACATGGGGCATGATCAACCAGACCCTCCACACGCGCCTCTCCGGGCTCTAATCGCAGACTGCTCGGCCAAGGACATCGGCCTAATTGTGGGGTGCGATGCCAATGCACACCACTGTCATTGGGGAAGCACTGACACAAACGAAAGGGGTGAGTACCTTTTCAGTTACTTACTGACCACTCAGATGGTCTTATTAAACCGGGGTAGTGATCCCACCTTTATTATTAAAACCGCAAGGAGGTCCTGACCTCACGCTTGCCTCTCATGAGATACAGCGTAACATTGTATCCTGGAGGGTCCTGAAGAGCACTCCTTCTCGGACCACAGGTACGTGGAAACTGTTTTCCTTCTCAGTACCGAAGCCAGTTCGATTCCGGAACATCAGGCGGACGAACTGGACTCGGTACTCTGATTACCTCTGTCGTGTTCTCCTGAGCCCCCATCTGAGGAGGGGTTCTCCACGGAGGCCACGACTCGTCTTCTAAAGATCTTTACCGACGCCTGCAATAAGGCGCTCGACAAAGCATGCCCCTCTGGCAAGACCAGAGGCCGGAAGAAGCCTGAATGGTGGAATCCGAAACTGGGTGAACTCCGGAAAGCCTCCCGGAGACTCTTCAATAAAGCTAAGGCTGAAAACGTAGAGCAAAACTGGGCCGAATACAAGGCCAGTCTGTCAACCTACAACAAAGAACTTAGAAAGCCAAACGCGCCTCCTGGCGTAAGTTCTGCAGCGAAATCGAGAGTAACTCAGAAGCCTCGCGCTTGCGCAGAGTTCTCTCGAAGACAACACCCACCCTGGGCTACTTGAAGAACACCGACCAGTCGTGGACTACGTCCAGCGATGAGTCGCTAAATCTTCTCCTAAATACCCACTTCCCTGGCTGCGATGAAAACAGACCCAACTACCTCGCGCCTCCTTCTGTCGCCTCAAATGCCATCCTGAGCCTGCTAAGCCAGGAAAAACATATCCTGGGCGATCAGAAGCTTTAAACCCTACAAGTCCGCGGGGCCAGACGGCATTTTCCCTGCCCAACTGATTCACGCGGGACATAAGGCCATTAACTGGCTCAAAATAATTTACGAGGGAATCTTCTCCCCACGGGTGCATTCCTGGCACCTGGCTTCAGACCAAAGTCGTATTCATACCCAAGGCAGGCAAGCCCTCGCACACTGCCCCAAAAAGATTTCAGACCCATTAGTCTATCGTCCTTTCTTCTAAAGGCGATGGAGCGGCTCCTGGGGCTGCATCTCACGGCGTGCATTCCGCCCAGTCTGATCTCAGACTCCCAGCATGCCTACCGGAAGGGAAGATCCACCGAGACGGCCCTACACTCGATCACATCGATCATCGAAGCGTCCCTTAACTTTAAGGAGTACACCCTAGTAGCCTTCCTCGACATAGATGGCGCCTTTAACAACATCCTTCCGACCGCTATCACGGGCGCACTGACGGATCTGGGCGTTGACTCCAGGACGGTGAGCCTGATCGATCAGATGCTACAATGCAGGACGGTTGAGGCATCACTGGGGACGTCAACGTGTACCAGATTTGTCAGAAGAGGTACACCGCAGGGCGGAGTCCTCTCGCCCCTCCTATGGAACGTGGCAGTGAACACACTGCTGCGGGAGATAGAGGGGTGGCTGCCGTGTGGTGGCGTATGCGGACGATGTTGCCATAGCATTCTCCGGAAAATTTCCGCAGACGTTGTGTGAGTGCATGACAAGTACTCTCACGATAATGTCGAAATGGGCAGACAAATGCGGGTTAGGCGTCAACCCGTCTAAAACGGAACTGGTGCTTTTCACTAGGAAGTACAAAGTTCCGGTACTGATTCCCCAAGACTATGTGGGGAAACGCTAGTCTTCAGCAACAACGCCAAGTATCTTGGCCTAACCCTCGATAGAAAGCTCGATTGGAAATTGAGCATAGAGGATAGAGTAAAGAAGGCCACAGTGGCCCTCTATACTTGCAGGAAAGCCATCGGACTAAAGTGGGGAATGACCCCCTACATAGTTCGGTGGCTCTACACCGCCATCATACGACCAATCATGCTCTATGGAGGGTGGTATGGTGGCCATCCCTAGACAGAAGGACATGCCTCAACAAACTCAGCAGAGTTCAACGCATGGCAGAGCTATGCATAACTGGCGGGCTTCGCACTACTCCAGGGGAAGCCCTGGATACTGTGCTGGACCTCCTCCCTGTGGATCTCATGGGAAAGAAGGTGGCAACACTTTCCGCCCTCAGAATGAGAGAAGCCAGACTGTGGAAAGCATCCGCGGTTGGGCACTCGGGAATCCTGATGAGACTCCCGCAATTACCAGAGAGGACGGACTACTGTATTCCTAGTGATCACCTCTCGACGCCCTTCCAGGTATCAATCCCACCTAGGGAGGACTGGGAGATGGGCGAACCAGGACCTGCAAATGCGGTCCACTTCTACACTGATGGCTCAAAGCTAGACGGCCGCGTGGGAGGCGGAGTCTACTGCAGCGAGCTGAACATCAGTCATTGCTTCAGGCTCCCGGATCACTGTAGTGTGTTCCAAGCGGAGGTTGAAGCCATCAAGGAGGCCATTTCGATCGTCTCCAAACTACTTCTAGATACGCACTTAGTGTGCGTCTTCTCGACAGCCAAGCAGCTATCAAAGCTCTAGGCTCAATATCGTCGAACTCAGCGACTGTAAATGACTGCCGCAGGTCTCTGCACGAGATCGCAGAGCAGTTAGATCTTTTCCTTATATGGGTCCCCGGCCACAGGGACATAGAGGGGAACGACGCCGCCGACGAGCTAGCCAGGCAGGGTATTACGATTCCTCTCCTATCGGAGAGGGAGCAAGTAGCGATGCCCTTGGCTACGTGCAGGCTCCTAACGCACGAATTGTTCGAGCAAAAGGCCAATAGGAGATGGCAGCAAACCGTCTCCTGTAAAGTCTCAAGATTGATATGGCCATATCGATCGAAGAAGCGCTCAGCAGAGCTGTATAAACTCAGCAGAGCACAGTGCTCTGCAGTTACTAGAGCCATTACGGGACACTGGCAGATCGGCACTCATGCCTCTAGACTGTCAATCCCTCATAACGACTTCTGCAGGAGTTGTCGCGACGAGGAGGAGGAGGAATCGGTCCCCACTTCTTCTGCCACTGCCCAGCCCTTGGAAATCGTCGTCTTCGCATTCTCGGGGCCGCTTTCCTCACGGACATTTCGGACTTGTCCGAAATCAAACCAGGGACCTTGTCCAAGTACATCCAAGCCACCGGATGGGACTGCCCTTAACCTGCAGTAGTATGCTCTCACGGTTCGGGCAACGCGAAGGGGCACATGCCCATGCGGCAACACAACGGACCTTTTATAGGTCCAAGTGAGCTTGGGGGCGGGAGGGTCTTACCCCCCCTCCAGGCTACCGCCTTAACCTAACCTAACCTAAAATAAGAAGTTGCTAATGGGCGATAGCCCTAACAGTTCCAATAGTGACCTCAAGTCCTTTAAGCGGTCCGATAGCTTAGTTTCACTGTGTGGGGACCTGCAAGACCCAGGGGATAGCAAGCAAGAACAATCCGATAGCGACGATAGTTTACGTTTGTGTCTTAGGGGCCTCCGTTTGACTAAAAGCAACGAACGTTCCCCTGACATCATGGATCCGGCAACTTTCGCAGCAGCTATAGAGGCCGCACTGCAAAATCAGGCCTCGCGGTTCGAGACCAGGTTACAGCAATTACACGCCGAGATTGCTCAGTTGAGCACAGGTACGCCTGCCCCGAAAGTTGAAGCGTATAAGGAGATAGCAATAAATCCCGATGTCCAGTGTGATCAGCCATTGGACATGGTTAAGTCCGTCCCCGAGTTTGACGGCAAACAGGAAAATTATGTTGCGTGGCGCCAGGCAGCGCTGGCGGCCTATAAAACTTTCGAGCCCTATGAGGGCAGCGCTAGACATTACATGGCGACAGGCATCATCAGGAATAAAATAAAAGGTGCCGCAAATAACGTCCTGTCATCTTTCAATACAGTCTTAAATTTCAAGGCAATTTTGAATAGATTGATAGTTCGTATTCCGACAAAACTCCAGTGAGCGTGATACAAAAAAAAACTGGCCACCATGCGGCAGGGAAACCTGTCCTTGGCGGAATACTATGACGAGATTGAGAAGCAGCTCTCTCTCATTACCAACAAAACATAATGGTCCATAATACAGTCGCAGCGGGCATTCTAAACGAGAAAGCTAGGGACGACGCTTTAGACGTATTCGTTTCAGGCTTAAGAAGAACATTGAAAACAGCAGTATTTCCGGCAAGACCGAAAGATCTGCAGACCGCTCTGGCCCTTGCCGAAGCGGCGGAATCCAGCGAGGATCGCAGCGTTTTGGCTGCAAATTACGCCAGGGCCATGGAGGAAAAGGCCCAAAACGGGCCAGCGCCAAACTCAAGCGCAACTCCAGGGCAGTTTTAGGCAAACTAGAGCTGTGGACTCCTATAAAAGTCCTCATTACGACAAAAGGCAAGACGCGTCGATCGCCCAGCAAGGAAGATCCAACCAACGATCCAATAGTGGCAGGACTCGGACCCAGGGCCCGGAGCCCATGGATGTAGATCCTTCTTCTTCCAAACTCAGACTGCCCACTGCTTACCAAAACCTTTCGGGTCGGGTGGACGCAATCAAAATTTTACGAGGAAAACAAACGCGTCAGAGCGCACCTCGAGAAATTGGCAGCAGAGGATAGAGCACACTACAGCCGGGGACAACCAGACCGACACGGCCTACAATGGGGTTGCGGCCGAAGCTGTCGCAGAGATAGAAGCGGAGGGCGAATTAGAGTACGAGAGTGACTCAGTGAATTTTTAGGGAAGATCCCTGCTGCCATTCGTTTGGCGGAAAATAGCAGGGATTAATATGAAGCTTCTCATAGACACGGGTGCGTCAAAGAATTACATCAAGCCATGTAAATGGCTTCGCGGCGTCATCCCTGTCGAGACACCCTTTCCCGTCTACTCAATCAACGGGACAAATGAAATTTCGAAGAAATGCCTTCTGTCAATATTCGGCAAGACCTCCCCATTTTTGTTGTTGGAATCATTATCATCATTTGACGGCATCATTGGCCTTGACCTGCTATCGCAGGTAGGGGCAACATTGTGCTTAAAGAGCGGTACACTCAGTTTCGGTAACACGACTGAGGTAATCAAATTCCACAAGTGCATAGACGTCAACCACACAAACGTTATTGACGTCGATGCTCCCCAGCCATAAGGGCGGACTTTATAAAAATGTTAAATAAGAGGAGTAAGGCATTTGCCGACCCTAACGGGGCTCTGCCTTATAATACTTCGGTCGTGGCCACTATCCGCACTGTGGACGACGAACCAATTTACTCTAAGCTGTACCCGTACCCTATGGGTGTAGCTGATTTTGTCGAATCAGAGGTCAAGAGCCTTTTGAAAGACAAAATCATTCGCAAATCCAGATCGCCATATAATAATCCTATATGGGTGGTCGACAAAAAGGCACTGATGAAGGGGCAATAAGAAGAAACGTCTCGTAATGGACTTTCGGAAGCTCAATCAAAAACAGTGGCCGACAAATACCCGATGCCAAGCATCTCAATGATCTTAGCAAACTTGGGTACTGCCAGATACTTCACAACACTGGACTTGAAGTCTGATACCACCAAATAACCTTTGGCGGAGCGCGACTGAGAAAAGACTTCCTTTTCCGTAAATGGAGGGAAGTACGAGTTTTGCCGACTTCCCTTTGGTCTACGAAATGCAGGTAGCATTTTCCAGAGAGTAATCGATGATGTTTTGCGCGAACAAATCGGCAAAACATGCTACGTCTATGTCGATGACGTAATTATTTTCTCCAAGTCTCAAGACGACCATGTTAAACACGTCGACTGGGTGCTGAAAAGCCTCTATGACGCCAACATGAGAGTCGCTCGAGAGAAGTCCAATTTTTAAGACGAGCGTGGAATACCTCGGCTTTATTGTGACTAACGAAGGCACGAGGACGGACCCTGAGAAGGTGAAGGCCATCCAGGAGTACGTCGAGCCAACAACGTTGTTCGGCCTAAGGTCATTCTTGGGCCTGGCAAGTTACTACAGATGCTTCGTGAAAGATTTCGCGTCAATTGCCCGACCGCTTTCTGATATTTTAAAAGGGAAAATGGGTCCATCAGCAAATACAAATCAAAAACCACTATCATTTTGAGCGAGGTCCAACGACACGCCTTTCAGAAATTAAGGAACATTCTGGCATCAGAAAACGTAATATTGATGTACCCAGATTACAAAAACCGTTCGACCTAACGACCGACGCCTCTGCCTATGGCATCGGGGCGGTCCTTTCTACAAGGCGGCCGCCCAATAACTATGATTTCAAGGACACTAAAGAACGGTGAGCGTCACTACGCTACCAATGAGCGCGAGCTTTTAGCAATTGTGTGGGCCTTGGGGAAGCTTCGTCACTACATTTACGGAGTCAGGGACATTAATGTGTTCACTGACCACCAGCCACTCACGTTTGCGGTTTCCGAAGGAAACCCTAACTCTAAAATAAAACGCTGGAAGGCACGCATTGACGAGCTCGGTGCCAAGCTTTTCTATAAGCCAGGCAAAGAAAACCATGTCGCAGACGCATTGTCTCGACAAAACATCAATGCATTGGAAGACAGCGCGCCACAATCTGACGCAGCGACAATACACAGCGAAGCGTCTTTGACTTACACGATAGAAACGACAGACAAACCTGTCAATTGTTTTAGGAATCAAATTGTCCTAGAAGCGGCGCGTTTTCCTCTAAAGCAGATGTTTATTCTTTTCGGGGAAAAACGCGACATATAATAAATTTTACGGACAAAATGCGCTCACTGGGGTCGTGAAGACCTCAGTAAGCCCTACGGTTGTAAACGCAATCCACTGTGATTTTCCGACTCTAGCCTGCATTCAGCATGAGCTAGTACGCGCCTTTCCGTCGACCAAGTTCTGGCATTGCAAGAATCTGGTCACAGACATTTTCAATGAAAATGAAAGAAAGGAGATTGTCACAATCGAACACAATCGAGCACATAGAGCTGCTCAGGAAAACGTAAACCAGGTCTTGGCCGATTACTATTTCCCAAAATGACTAAACTCGCAAGCGAGGTAGTCATGAATTGCAGGATTTGTTCTAGAGCAAAGTACGATAGGCATCCAAAAACAGGAGCTGAGACCAACGCCAGTCCCTTCGTTCACTGGAGAAATGCTTCACGTCGACATTTTTTCAACAGATAGGAAGTACTTCCTAACATGCGTGGACAAATTCTCGAAATTTGCCATCGTACAACCGATAGCTTCCCGCACGATTGCGGATATAAAGGCTCCACTCTTGCAACTTATGAACATTTTCCCCAACACTAGAAAAATATATTGCGACAATGAACCATCGCTGAGTTCAGAAACCATCAGGTCACTTCTGCGAGACAATTTCGAGCCCACATTGTGAATGCTCCTCCCTCCACAGCACTTCAAACGGCCAAGTTGAAAGATTCCATAGTACTCTGTTGGAAATCGCGAGATGCCTCAAGATAGCGAAGGGAATCGTCGACACAGTCGACCTTTTCCTCCAGGCAACAGTGGAGTACAACAGGTCGGTACACTCGGTAACCAACAAGAAGCCGATCGATATTTTAAACGCCGCTGCAGCAGACTTTCACTGCGAGGTACAGAACAGGGTACGGAAAGCTCAGATTGTGCAGAACAATCGAGTCAACCGATCGCGTCAGAACAGAGTTTTTAGAGTAGGTGATAAGGTATTGATGAAAACCAACAGACGCCTCGAAATAAACTAACCCCGTTGTACGTGGAAGAAACGGTAGAAGCGGACTTGGGGACAACGGTCCTAATTAGGGGAGGGTTGTGCACAAAGACAATCTTAGGTAATGCCTCTATGCCCATACGTGAGCGTTCCACTCAGCCGACTATTTTTACGCTCCATTTACATTCATACTTAGAGACTCGATCACAGATTACCAAGCAACCTTTTCTTTCATTCCTTAGGTTGTTTCACATGATACTCCTTCTGGTGGCCTTGGTAAACGCTCGCATAACAGACTACTCACATTCTGACTACGTACCGATATTGACGGCGACATACTCGTATGGGACGAAATAAATTACCTTAGGCATTCGACAAACTTAACGGATTACGAACGAATGGCGGACGAGACCGCGAATTTGACCGAGATGTTTCCACAGTCGCACATGCGAAAAACTACTAGTGGTGGATACCGACCATATCCGAAATATGTTAGCCACGATTAGCGTGCACCACAGAGTTGCTAGGAGCCTAAACATCCTGGGCTCGGTCTTAAAGGTGGTAGCCGGAACTCCGGACGCGGACGACTTAGAAAAGATACGAATAAACGAGGCCCAACTTATTGAATCGAATAACAGGCAGATAAGCATAAATTCTAAGTCTCAGGAGCAAATCAACCGCTTAACAGACTCAGTCAATAAATTGCTAGAGACAGCAAAGGGAAAGCAAATTGACTCGGCTCACCTGTACGAGACCTTGCTGGCTAGGAACAGAATGTTGGCATCCGAACTAAGTAATCTCATGCTCACCATTTCCCTCGCAAAAGTTAACGTAATCAATCCGGTCATATTAGACCATGACGACTTGAATTCTATTTTCTCTAATCAGCTCACCAATGTTATCGTAACTAACATTTTAGAAGTATCTAAAATCAAAGTTTTTCAATCAAATAGCATAATACACTTTGTCATTCAATTCCCTAAGATTAAGTACATTTGCAAAAAGATAACTATTTTCCCGGTCGCCCACAACGGCACCGTCCTTCGACTTGACGATAACATCGTCGCCGACTGCAACGACCAGATAGTAACAGTGTCGGACTGCAAACAGACGACCACGACAACATTCTGCGAAACGTCGACAAAGGACTCCTGTGCCCAAGGATTATATTCTGGTGGCGTGGCCCACTGCCAGTCGCAACCCAGCCACCTCAGCGCCATCACACTGGTCGACGACGGGATCATTATCATCAACGATCACCCAGCAGCAGTAAGTTTCGACGGCAGCGCGGCGCTCAACATTTCAGGGACGCATCTAATCACATTCAACGATTATGCCGTCATAAATGGTTCGCGGTATCAGAATCGCAAAAACGTTCAGAGCCGATACCCAGGAGTTGCATCTTCACCCTTGCTAAATGTTACCGAGCATAAAAGGGTGCTGAGCCTGCCATTCCTCCACCAGTTGAGCGAGGAGAACCTCAACTTCATCAAGGAGATAAAGGAAGAGGTGTCCTCACGTTCCAGACCAATCTTTGCATTCTGCCTAGGACTAGGTATTTGTGGCCTAGTATGTGGCATGGCCATGCTCAGACTATATTTGACGAAGAAGCGCGACGCCCGGCAAATCAATGGATTAATGGCAAGACTAAGTGCGCCGGGGACGGCGACTGCTCAAGGGGGGGAGTAGTTATCCGATCCAGCCGGATACCCCTCCCTCTGCATTTGGTTCTCGACCCTACAGCGGGTCAATGAGCTTAAACACCTTCATATGAACCAAATACAGCACATGCCTCGTCGCGTAATAGAACACGAGAGTTGCAGCGTTGACGGAGACACTTGCCCAGACAGCCCAACAACAACCATGGGGCCGTGGAACGTGGAAACTGCCGCTGCTCAACATAACACCGACGCGTGTGCCATGTCAGCAGATTAATGCACCGGCGACTGCGCAGCCGGCGGCCGGGGACTTAATATTAAGACTTTCATTTTTATGTAAATTTAGATTCTCTTAGACCTCCAACGAGGAACAATAAATCTCGCTTCGACGAGTAAATAATAAATAATAAATACTACAATAAACGTCGATTCTACTTAACTTGTATCAAAATTTCGCTCCACCCCTTCCGCAGCCTTAAACAACGAAAATCTGTGGCAACCACAATTTTGAAGATAGGAGAAAATTAAAACGCACAATCTTAGAGAATGGCCATATCTACCAGATTGCCGAATCTTGCCGAATCCGAATCAGATCGGATTATTATTATAGCCAAAAGTAACAAATCAATTTGCAGTGGCTACGCAGCGCCCGTCAACACGTTCTGACTGAATTTCTGTCTCTCTCGGACGCCCTCTTTGCGTAATGACTATGTATCGGGTATAAATGTAGAGTTGCGGTCGCAGCAGCAACTCACAACGTTCCCCTCGTTGATTTTATCATGTTTATTTTTGTATTTTAACGATTCGTTAATAGGTTTTGTTTACTTTTTTTTTGTTGGTTGGTTTTTTTTTTAGTCAAGCATCTTGTGATACACATTTTTTGTTTTTATCTTTCGCCGATAACATGCTGTGAATATATTACATATAATTGGCCATGGATAAAACATTGATTTTCCAGATTCAGACCACATACTTTTAAGGATTGGCCTTGTGATTTGTTAATAGTCAAGGCGAATGCAAGACGTATCGGAAATTGAAGTATTTTAAACTCAAACGGCATATCTGTTGAGATCATCGGAATACTGGAAATGAGAACTTCGCCACCTTCGAATTCTCCTTTGAGTATCGTCGCGTAAATTAAATTGTCCATCAGTAGCTATTATATAGGCACATAGCTATGGGACAGTGTTAGGAATACAAAGGAGGAATATAAATTATAGAGAAAGTAAAAAGGTTCAAGAGCATCGAGACCCTTTTTCAGGAAACACTTAAAAAGACTTATAAACTATCACATCAGATTCATTTCAAAGGGATGAACTACTTGTTTGAGGGTTATTTGAATCGCAACATGGAACCAATCGTATAAACAGGTCCATTTTAAGTAAGAGGGTGGAGAGAGAATATAAATGAGCGAAAGAGACCAAGTGAGTGGATAGATATCGATTTGAGAGGATTTTACATAACTGAGAAAGAGGATTGAGATCCAAGTTAGTTTACATTATCACCGATAGAGGGGGATGGTAATTTTTACATGTGCATTACAAAATTCGCAGCATGCTGCTGCTACAGCATGTTGTTTGTAAATGTGCAATATGTTGCTATGTTATTAACTGATCATGTTAAATAAATACTTATAGGATATTTTATTAACATTGAATTGAAAAAAATGTTTTAAGTTTCTGATAATTATATAATCTTACAGAAACATAGTAAGGGACTGGTTTTCAAGATGTCCGTATAGAGGGTTGAATGGTAAGAGATCACAAAAAATAATGGATATATATTAGAGTGTCCCTTATATGGGGAAAATTTTTTTTCCGAATTCAATCACGCATACCCTCTTATTTTTTTCCTTTTGCCTTAAAGTATATGTGTTTTAAATATTATTTGAAAATTTTGTCATTAACCCATGCCGAATCCCACTCAAAGTTTTACATATGTGAGAGGCTTTTGAGATATTTTACTTTGTCACCGATTTTTACATATAAAATAAATTATAGGTAAAATTTTAATCAATGTACGCAATTCTAACATTTTATTGGGAATATTTTCTTTTAAAGTCTCCTTTTTACAATCCGGGTACATTTTTCTATGCTCCTGAACGCAACGTAGCAAAAAACTCTTTTGTTCCTCATCCACTGTTAGACGGCCGTGAAAGTCTTGCATCAATTTTACAGCTCTTTCAGCTGTATCATTTACTGCCTTAAGTAATGAAAGACTCTTCTTGCTTTTAAGTAAGATGGGTTACTGTTCCATGATGAAGGGCACAGACTCAAAAACTGTCATCAATTTTAAGGCGATCAAATGATGTCCTGCTTTTTATAGATATAAAATCGTCCATGTGTTTGTCTTAAAATGGAAAGAAAACAAAAATTGCATATTTGAGTTAATACTAAAAGGTTTTAATATTAATTACCAAAAAGTGCACCGTTAAGATCTTCCATCGATGGTAAATATCGTTTTTCTAAACTGGATCTATTTTTTTAGTCAAATTCGTGACCATTCTTTCCTTTACATCAAAAGTAACGTCGTCATCAAAAAGTGCGAGAATTGATATTTCAACATGTAGATACCATGAATGGTGACAAAATTTCTTCAAAGCTGCTCTTGATATAGCTTCATCAATACTTTCATATTCTTTCAATGATTTTAAAAAGCATAAATCCTGATACCGTGCTTTCACAGCCGAGGAACTTTCAAGCCATGGTTTCACATAGGTAGATACTATGAACAATGACAGGTCGTATATAGCTGCGATATCTTTTCACTGAGCTTGAGCTGAGAGCTTAAAATTGCCATTTTAAGGTGTAAATTGCTCGTGCCATCCATCGAGCTTGATGCATCGCGCCAGGAGGTCTTATTTTCTGTTCCCGTCCAATATCGCCACCTAGGAATATTATGGAGAGCTCAATTAACTCCCGAAAGTCTCCTCTAGCAAAATTTTCTTTCAGTTTCGCTTGAAAAATTCCAACCACTCATTATATTTAGAACGGCTAAAGTGCGCTTCCACAGTTTGTGGACCAGATTGTATTTTTGAAAGGTCCAGATTTTTCCAAGTATCCTTAAGCTTTTTAAAAAGGGGAATATCTGGACTTCTTGCTATTTCTGCAACTTTTACTTCAAAAACACTTTTCAGCACAAGCTCGTAGATATGATGGCGACAGGCAAAATATAGCAAATCTCTATCAAATTTTTGCTCTAACAATAAGCACGTGCCGTTAAACCGACCTGTTTTGTAGCTGTTGTATCAAAACAAAGAATTTGTACGCAATCTTCAAGATTCCATTTAAGATCCGCATTCCAAGCAGCTTGTGCTTGCTCTTTACCTGTCGAATTTTGCAGATGTGGCACTGCAATGAGTTGTTCTGTATTGTCAAATGCGATTACAATTGGAAGACGTTCCTCCTTACTGCTTCGACCATCTAGAGCTGGTAAAAGCTTTCCATCCCAGTGCAGACTGACAACTTCTGGGATATTATTGTTGAAATCCTCTTTTATCGCTATAGGGCGTTTCTTCCGACTTTCTGTACGAATTCGTTGAATGGTAGACTTGTTAATACTAAGCTCATCAAAATTGTAACCAAGTGCCTCTACAGTAGCTTGAAGAACGTAAACAGAGTCCCTTACACTAAGCTGGCACCTATCTAAGGCAGCCACGAGCTTCGGAGTGATGAATTTTTGCTACCACGTCTTTTATGTTTTGAGGATGACCACTTTCGGTTATCATGGAGTTATGAGAGCTTTCAGCTCTATCTTCCAAGCTTGACAGTGAATCATCCTACAAAGTTAAATAGTAAAGTTATAAAAATAATTAAGAATAATTTCATACAAATTACCTGTGTGTGAAGATCAAAATTCGAAGAAGGCGCATCCAATGAAGAATTATGCTTTCTTTGCCGGGTTTCTTCTTTCAAACGCCTTGTTTGAGAGCGTTCTTCCTTATTGGCCAATTTTGTATCCACTCCACCCAAGCAGCCGGGTCTCCCTGCTTTTCTTTGGCACTGCAGAAACTTTTTATCCTCTTCAATTTTGATTATTTCCATTGCTTCGAATGGGCAATATCAAACAAATTTTCCAAAGTTTGAACAAAATGGTCTCTACGGGATCTATACTTTTCTGATACTTTTTAGCATCTTTTGAAGGTCTCTCCAAGCTTGATGTAAGCATAGTAGCTTCTTTACACAGTTATGCAAAGATTTTGTGGGTATTCTTGCTTTTTCCCAAAAGATAATGCATTCGCGAAGCGCCAGATTAGCACTTTCATTTGTTGTCAATTTTACTTCACGCGTATTGTAAAACAGAACCGCAAGCACTTAACGATTCAACGGAAGTTTTGCGCCAACTATTTGATGATTTATATCACCAACTAAAAAATTTGCTGTTTGAGCTGCGTAACACTTGAGCCAATGTTAAAAAATATTATATTGTGTTTTATTACTTGGTAAACGCTTTGCCGCCAAAAACACAAAAGTAACGGGTCTGCCATATGTTCAGTGAACAGTGAACAGAGATGCCACATCGCTTTATAAAACCCAAGTATTCGTTGTGATTTAAATTTAACCTTTTGTTATACATGTGTTATATATATTTAAAGCATATACTTTTAAATGTATATATATGTTTTATACATATATTATATTTAGTCAAACAAGGAATACAAATTAAATTTGACGCGAGTAACAAACAGGTTGCCAGAAACCTAAATGTAAAATGTATGCGCGGTTAAAATCACAACTTCTAACACGATTCGGCACGGTTTAATGTAATTTAAAAGCCAAAATAATTTTTTTTAGTTATTTGGATACAAAAGTAAAAAATAGAGGGTATGCGTGTTCAAATTTTACTTTCGAAAAAATAAGGGACACTCTAATATATATATGTTAAAGTTATTTTATTTGTAATACAGCAGAAGATCAGTATACAGAATTATATGTGCTTCCGAGTAACATACGCAAGAGACTGACGCCGAAAAAGAACATCGATATGAGAACATCGATATGCAGCAGGGCACATGCGCAGTGTTGTTAGAGATCAATATCTAATTATCGTGGCGGTCACTTTGAACACTCCTCCTCAACACAACGCATGTTTACAAACTTTAAATATACTTAACTAATATTCGATAACATGTCAAGCACTTATAAACTATCTTTTAAACCAAATGCGAATACAAATTTATGGTGCTTAACCTTGGCTAAGTTCTTTGTGAGGACATCTGCTATCATCTCATCGGTTGGTAGATACGCAATGTCGACTACACCTCTCTTGAGAACCTCTCGAATATGATGTATCTTGACGTCGATGTGTTTTGTACGTGCATGAAACATGGGGTTTCTAGCAAGCTGCTGTGCTCCAATGTTGTCGCCGTACATCTGAATAGCTGACTCCTTGGACATCAGCTTCAAGTCAATCAGTAGGCTGCGAAAGTCTATCGCCTCTTTTGCTGCAGATGATAAGGCTATGTACTCTGCCTCCGTGGAACTGAGGGCTACTGTCGATTGCTTTCTTGACTCCCAAGAAACCGCTCCTCCTGCCAACATAGCCAGTGAATGACTTTCGGTTCGTCATATCACTTGCCCAATCTGCATCAACAAAACACTCAATTGCCTTTCCTTGCTTTGTGTAGCATATCTCCCAGTCGATAGTTTTGCCAAATATCGAAGGATGTGCTTGGCTGCCGCTTCATGCTCGGAATGAGGATCCTTGTTACGTTGTGCTAATTTGTTCACCGAATGCGCAATGTCCGGACGAGTCATAACAGCAAGATAAGATAACTCTCCAATTAGCTTTTGGAACGATGTGATGTCGACCCTGCGGCAGTCCTCTTTGTTGCATGCCACCTGGTAACCAGCTTCAAGCGGCGTGGACGTCTGTCGAAAATCTTTCAAATTGTACTGTTCGAGCAACTCTCTAATATACTTCCGTTGGCTGATTGAAATCGCACCCGTACTGCCTTCACGTTTCACCTCAATACCTAAAAAGTATTGCATAGGCCCGATGTCAACCACATCAAATTCTGCTGCGATCTTTATCTTGATATCAGATATATCATCTAGGTCCTTGCACGCCAAAATAATGTCATCTACGTAGACAGCTATTAGACACATATTTTACCTGGCTTACAATACAGACAGGGTTCGTTGACAGTCGGTATAAAACCAATGCGCCTCAGCGTTGCATCCAACGTAGAGTTCCACACTCTTCCTGATTGTTTTAGCCCATATATACTTTTTGTGAAGCCTCAAAACGTGATTTGGGTGAACTTCGCTGATGAAGCCCCTCAGGTTGTCTCATAAAAACCTCATCTTCCAATTCGCCGTTGAGATACGCCGTGACAACATCCATTTGATGTAGGTGGAGACCATGTTCGACTGCAAGTGCAATTATCAACCTGATAGTTGCATGGCGTACAACTGGTGCAAATGTTTCCTTGTAGTCGATCCCGTAGCGTTGGCTACAACCTTTCGCCACCAGACGTGATTTGAGCCTGTTCACGCTTCCATCCGGATTGGACTTGACTGCGTAAACCCATCTGCATCCAATGGACTTTTTCCCGCTAGGCAATTTAGTAAGCGACCACGTGCCGTTCTTCACGAGAGATTCGTACTCGTCCTTCATTGATGCTTTCCATATCTTGCCTTCAGTAGACCGTTCAGCTTGTGCGTAGTTTTGTGGAACTTGTACGTCTGCTGCCAGTATCGCATTGAGCATATGATACTGCTTCCTTTGGTCGTCCTGGTTTGCCCGTCCGTACTATGGTTGGGCGTCCTGGTCCTCTTATTGGTTCTGGAATTACAAGAACGTCATTACTGGACCTAGTCTCCTCCTGATTTTCTGGCTCATTTTCTGGATCTTTAAAATGCTCGCTATCCATTTCGGGTTCAGAGTCATGGTTTTGTTGAACTTCAATTGATGCCATGTCATTGGAACCTGATGCATCTAGTTTGCCCCTTCAGGCTCTACAAAATGACATCCCTACTCTCTACGAGTTTCCTGGTTTCTTTACTGACCAAACGGTATGCTTTGGCCGTATCGGAGTAGCCCACCGTTATATACTCTAAGCCTTTCTGTGCGAACTTTGATTTCTTTGTTTTATCTAGAGCAATCGCAACTGAGCCAAAACTCTTAAATGCGATACCACTGGCTTTCTACCTGTCCATATTTCAAAAGGTGTCACCCCGCTCAAGCAGCTGCTTGCCACTCTATTTCGCAAATACGTGGCAGTTCGAATCGCTTCTGCCCAATAGAATTCACTCAACCCAGCATTACGCAGCAGCATACTTCTTGCCATTTCTACCAATGTTCTGTTGGCCCTTTCTACAACTCCGTTTTGTTGAGGTGTATATGGCACTGTTAAGTTTCGCTTTATTCCATTTTGCTTTAGGTAATTGTCAAAACGTTGGATATGTATTCTCGGCCATTGTCGCTTCGTAAAACCTTGACTTTTCTCCCAGTTTGGCACTCAACTTGACTTTTAAATTCTTTAAAAGCCTCGAAAAACCTGATCTTTGGTTTTTAGGAAACTTACTGATACATATCTTGAACAATCATTAATAAATGTGGCGAAATATCGATTGCCTCCCATTGACTGCTTTTGCATTGACCGCATACATCAGTATGTATTAAGTCTAGTACGCCCTTTGACCTGTTTGTGCTCGATTGAAATGGTTGCACGCAAATTTTACTTTTGCGCATGTTGCACACACTTGTTTTGGCTTGTATATGCCCTTGAGATCTATTACCATCTCCTTATTAACCATTTCCTTTAATGCGTCGAAATGTACATGGCCGAACCTATTGTGCCATTTGAATGCATCTGCCTCAACATTTAAAATGTTCATACACTTTTCCTGATTGTCCTGAACCATAAACAATCCATTTTCCAGATGTGCCTTTATAACTATTTTTCCGTTTTCAAAAATCATCGCTTGATTTTTCTCAAACACAACGTTTTTTTCCATGTTTTAATAGTTTTGTGACCGATATAAAATTGTACTGCAAATCTGGTACCAAGATAACATTTTCCAGCGTAACGGATCTATCACCGAACTTTTACTTGAACAGTTCCATGCCCTTCAGCAATACTTTTGATTATCTTCCCGTGAACGGATTGGTACATATTTTCTGGTTCCACTTTGGCATATTCGGTTACGCAAAGCATTGTACCCAATCTTTACCCGCTTTTACTGTTTGCACCCTTTGTTGTTTGCTCCTTCCTGCTTTCTTTTAGCACGGCATTCCGATTTAAAATGCCCTTCCTTTCCGCACTTAAAACACTTTTTGCCCTTCTTAAAATGTTTGTTGTCATAACTGACGTGTAATTCCGCGCTACTTGTAATTTCCTTGCTAATGCTATCTTCCTGCCTATTCGCTTCTTCAGAAATTTTTATTTTTAGCATGCTCAAGCTCGGCAAATCATCTCGCGTCTCAATCGCAACAACAAAACTTTCATACGATTTAGGCAAACCATTTAGCAACACAACTGATAAGATCTTTTCATCAACCTTTATGTTGACCTCTGCTAAAGCCTCGTGTACCACCTGGAATTTCCGCAAATATTCCTTTGCACTTATACCATCCGACATTTTTAACGTCAACAATTGTTTAATTAAAAGCACTACCCTTGCTGGTCCGCTTGGCCTGTGAATGTTATTTAGCTTTTTCCATGCCTGTGACAACGATACACAATTTTAATATTGTTTAGTTGGGTCGATTTAACACAAAGTAAAATTGACGCCAACGCCTTTTGATCCTTCAGTTCAAAAGCTGCACGTTGCTCATTTGTTGCACTTTCACTAAAGCTCAATTTTACCACTGACGATTGGCCACAAATCATTTTGTATGAGAACACTTCTCATCAAAACTTCCCATGTGCTGTAATTGTTTTCGTCCAGTTTCTCAACTTTGAAATTCATATTTCCACTCATTTTTGATACTTATTGTCCCACAGTGCAAAATTTGTAACTGTCGATCGTCTCATGCACAAAGCAACTACGACGACAATACTGTTGTCCCTGTCTTTACTTTTTTTTTTTTTTCGTTTTCTTTTATGTATCCCTCCGAGTTGCTATTCACACACACACACTCAAGATTTTCTAAGGCTTGGTATACACACTTTTGGTATACACACGCAATTTTGTACGGCTTGGCATACGCACTTTTGGTATACACACTTGAGTCTCCGTTAGCTTTTGTGTTTTCTGATCCGTTGGGACTTCCTTATATTGGACTTAAAACCACAGCAACGGTCCGATTCGCTGCAAAATTCTAATCAAAACACAATGCGAATCTCTGTTGAATTTGTTCAACTTGTTCTTTTCCTTTTCTATGTACACACACCAATGAGTCTATGCCGTTTTTTCGACACTGCTTTTCACTAAGCACCAAACAATGTTTATTGTTTCTCACTGTTTCTGTTTAATACTTTCTGGGTGCCTGGGCCCATAACCTGTTAAAAGTTATTTTATTTGTAATACAGCAGAAGATCAGTATACAGAATTATATGTGCTTCCGAGTAACATACGCAAGAGACTGACGCCGAAAAAGAACATCGATATGAGAACATCGATATGCAGCAGGGCATATGCGCAGTGTTGTTAGAGATCAATATCTAATTATCGTGGCGGTCACTTTGAACAATATATGAGAACACAAAGAATACAATTATAAGAGGAAGACATACAAATTAATGAACGCTACTTATAGTAAATATACGGCCGTCCCGTTTCGTTTGTGGCAGCCCGGATCGCAGCAACACTGATCTAAGAGTCGTTCGCTGGTGTGGCAACACCGGCGACTCTGACAAGCGGTCTGGCATCTTGATCTGAGACTTCGACGATAAGAAAACATTTTGTAGATTAAATATTAATTAATAAAGAACATCAATAAGAATTCATGCACGTTAAAAACAACCGCAAATGCAAGAACAGCACTATTTTTGCGTTCCTCGATCAAAGACAAACCGGCAGAAGACGGTGACAAATTTTACGACGCAACAAACATGGCGAACACGGAGGTCACACTAAATGAGTTAAGAGAGCAACTGCAGCGGCTTCAAGTAGCAGCCGCACAGCCAACAGCTCCAAACTCTCAACACTTAGCTCAGATCATCATTCCAAAATTCAATAAATCCAATCCGCAACTTTGGTTCGCGCAACTAGAGCGCCTCTTTAACTTGCACAATGTGGTGCGCGACGACCACATGTCGGAGACATGACTGGAAAGAAGCCAAGATTTCAATCCTGCTTCACTTGCGTCGCTTAGCAGCTGCTAATAGATGCGAGCCGTTATACGAAACCTCTTCTTCACCGAGTTGCCTCCGTCGATTCGTCCGCTCATTTCGGTTTGGGAGGAGAATGATCTGGACAAGCTGGCGAAGATTGCCGACAAGATGATCGAAAATAGTGCCATCGACTCCATGTGTGTTATGTCGACTCAACCCAATTCCGCTGAGCATATTCAGCAGAGCGTCGATGCGGTAAGTAGCAAAAGTCCAAATTTGAAAGACGTTGCTGCTGCTTTGCACATTCTTGCGCAGAAGGTTGAAAAGCTACAACACAACATTCCCTAAAAGCCCAAGGTTCCCCATGGCACGAACGTAGATGATAATGGCAACAAGGCATTCCTGTGTTACTACCACAGTATTCTTTTAGTGATCGCGCACGCAAGTGCCGGCTAGACTGCCGATATTATCAATAGTTAAACTAAAACTGCTACCGCTAACTCAGCTGGTAGGCGGTAGCATCTCAACGACCAGCGACAAGTTATCTGTGAATCACGACCACCGACTGCACATCCAAGATAAAAAAAACTAGTCGGATTTTTCTCATCGATTCCGGATCGGTGGTGTCAGTTATATCTTGCACTATGGCTCAACGCAAACTTAGCGATGACAAACTGAAATAGTATGCCGCAAACCAGACTACCATTCGAATCTTTGGAAATCAGCACCTCGAACTCGACCTGGGCCTGGATCGTTCGTTTAAGTGGTCATTTGTCATCGCTGATGTAAAAACCGCAAATTATCGGCGCTGACTTCCTAATCGCACAGTTCCATTTGCTTATTGACATCAAGAAACAACGCCTCACCAACAGCACAAGCATATCTGTAATCTCGCAGGATTTTGCTTCGCCAAATATCGATAAAACGCAGCAAGGCAAAGACCGACACACCGATAACTTCACCCTCGACAACACGAACTCATCAGATTCACCTTCAGTTCGCCACTACATAACAACAACTGGAGCACACGTAGCAGATCGACCCAGGCGCCTGATGGGGAGAAACTGTCTGTAAAGCAAAGAACAGACAACAAGATCTGTAGATACTCTAAAAGTCCATGGGCCAGCCGTTGCACATGGAAGCGAAAACCAGTGGCGATTACCGTTCCAGATCGTTACCCGAGTCCCCACATTCACGATTTTGCTGACCGTCTGTCTATATGGCAAAAATGTTTTCACTACACTAGACCTCGAACGAGCATACTGTCAAATACCGATCGCCGAAGAGGACATCGAAAAGACAGCAGTATGCACACCATTTGGGCTAATTGAATTTGTAAAAATGCCATTTTGGACTTAAAAAATGCGACACAAACGTTCCAGCGTTTCATGGATCAGATTTTCCAAGCGATGGAATAGGTGTTTTGCTACATTGATGACATTCTCATAATGTCCAACCCAATGGATGAGCACAGACAACACGTGGATAATGTGTTGCAAATTTTAAAAGCGCATAAACTTTGCATCAACGAGAAGAAGTGCTGTTTCGCACAACCTGAAGCGACATTCCTGAGTTACATTCAACGGCAACGGAATTAAGCCTGCAGAGGATCTGGAGGAGCTCGAGTGAAGTCAATTACTGGTTACACTCAGCCACAAACGATTTGCGAATTAGGTCGTTTTCTTGGCATAGTTAACTATTACCGCCGCTGCATACCTCATGCATCAGAAATACAGTCGCCCTCAACGACGTGACACGTAAAATGAAGAAAACGACAAACGGCCAGTGCAGTGAACGCCAAGCTCGATTAAAGCATTCGAAAAGTGAAAAGTAGTATAGCTAACGCCGCAACCCTCGCTCACCCCAGTCTTAATGCAGAACTAAGTCTCACGTGTGACGCCTCCGATACTGCCATTGGATCTGTGCTTGAACAAAACACGAAAGGGAATTGGGATCCTCTCGGTTTCTTCTCCAAAACACTCAGTGCAACTGAAAGAAGGTACAGCATATACGATAGAGAGCTGTTGTCGACTTTACGAGGCTGTAAAGTACTTCAAGCACATGTTGGAGGCTAGGATCTTTTGTGATAAAACTGATCGCAAGCCACTGATATATATGTACCTTCAACCAGAAGCCAGAGAAGCGTCGGAGAGACAGCTGCGGCAGCTGGGGTTCATATCCCAACACTCCACTGCAATCGTGCACGTCAGTGGCACTGACAACGTAGTTGGCGATGCCCTCTCCAGGATTAACGTCATCACCATGCCGACAACTCTGGATACTAGAGCTATTGAAACTGCTCAGGCAACAGACATCGAATTGCCTGACATTTTAAATTAAGACACGTCTTTAAATCTACAAGCAATTCCAGTTGACGAGGATATTATCTATTGCGATATGGCAACGGGAACGGCTCGACCATATATTCGTCAATCTTTGCGATTCCATGTGTTTTCAAATGTACACGGGCTGTCTCACCCAAGTGGCAGGTCAACTCTCAAAAATCTCTCGAAGGTACGTTTTGCCGTCAATGCGTAAGAACGTTCTGGAGTGGTCGAGGCATTGCCTTCCGTGCAAAAAGCTAAAATTCATAAGCACAACGCTCTGATCACCGTCCCCGATGGAAGGTTTGATCACATACTTCTAGACATTGTTGTGATACCCCTGATTGACGGATACAGTAATTGTCTGACAATGATTGACCGCTATTCCTGCTGGCCGAAGGCTGTGCCGTTGAAGGATATGACTGCAGAGACCATATGTGACCAATACCAATAGACCAATAGACCAATAGACCAATATTGTCGCGCTGGATATCGCGTTTTGGGTGCCCATTGACTATTACAACCGATCAAGGAACTCAATTCGAGTCGGCACTCTTTAAGATTCTTGCGAATATGCTGGGAAGCGATCACATTCACACGACGACGCCATACCACCCCAATCAAATAGCATGATCGAGCGTTGGCACAAGTCCATGAAAGCCTCCTTGATGTGCCAACCGGATATACCATGGATCAAGCTGCTTCCAACTGTCATGCTGGGGCCTCCGCACGTGCTTCAAAGGAGGACATTAAGGCATCAGCAGCAGAAATGCTATATGGGTGTACGTTACGTCTTCCCAACGAATACTTTTCCGACGTGGATGTGCCGTCGGAACCACTCGACTTTGCCAGCCAGTTCAGGAGAAGAATGCGGGTGGTAAAGCCAACTCCAGCTTCGCTTCACATCAAGCACAAACTCTTCTTGCTTAAGGATATTCACAATTGCTCCTATGTCTTTGTCCGGACTAATGCTGGAAAAAACCCTTAGAGCCGCCGTACACAGGACCATATCCGATTGCATCCAAGTCATCAGACCGGGTTCTTCACCATCCGTATTAATGGAAAAGAGACAGCTATTTCAGTCGACAGGCTTAAGCCAGCATTTATTGCAAATTCGAGACCAGCTCTACTGACGATCAGCTACCAAATGTCCCATTGCGGACATATGAGAAGAAAAAGACAAAACTAACGATTTGTAACTTTTCTAAAGGAGTACTGTGGCAGCCCGGATCGCAGCCCCTCAGCAACACTGATTTTAGAGTCGTTCGCTGGTGTGGCAACCGGTGACTCTGACAAGCGGTCTGGCATCTTGATATCAGACTTCGACGCTAAGCAAAATATATGTTAGTTAAAATAATAATTAATAAAGATCCATAATAAGAACTCAAGCGTACATTGGCCAATTCGCCAAACCTTACTACTTGGTGGCGCCCTCTATCGGTGATAATGTAAACTAACTTGGATCTCAATCCTCTTTCTCGTTATGTAAAATCCTCTCAAATCGATATCCATCCACTCACTTGGTCTCTTTCGCTCATTTATATTCTCTCTCCACCCTCTTACTTAAAATGGACCTGTTTATACGATTGGTTCCATGTTGCGATTCAAAATAACCCTCAAACAAGTAGTTCATCCCTTTGAAATGAATCTGATGTGATAGTTTATAAGTCTTTTTTAAGTGTTTCCTGAAAAGGGTCTCGATGCTCTTGAACCTTTTGCTTTCTCTATAATTTATATTTCTCCCTTTGTATTCCCTAACACTGCACAGTGGTTCCGCTTGTATGGAGACGCGGTCAAAAATACTTCTAAAGGTAGTAGAGTGCTGAAATTTTTGCCAAGGCTCTTAAAAAGAAGGATAGGAAGATGGACGTGATTTTTAGTTGGCCCCTAAGCCCCAAAACCCCAAATTTTCAATAAACAAAATTTAACAAATAAGGAAAAAAAATTATAAGCTATTTTCTTCAAAATTCATACCAGATAATACTATTGTCACAAAATGTATAATGTGTCCTCTAGTAAGCCATACAGACTGAAATAACGTTGATTTATCCTTTTTGTAAGCTTCGTCCGGTTATAAAAGGGTCGGACCGTAAAAGGAGTATATTCATCATGTCAGTGTTTGTTAAAAATGCGTGACATTTTTCGGCTGTGATTAAATCTACATTTTTTAGTTTGCTTTTTGTTGATCTAGCAGCTTCCTGAAAGCTCCCCCTCTAATACGATCGCATGATTCTATCACAGCAGATCCATGAAGTAAGACCTGTTCTATAGCCGCATAGTACCATGGATATTCCTTTAATCAGTTCCCTTGGCAGTATCGAGGTCAAATTCATTAAATTTCTGCACATTAATTTTGTAACCTGATGATATAGCTTGAAGTGGTGCAACGATGAAACAGTTTTTACTTTCAAAGCCCGTTATTTTTGCAGCCAATTTGGGTTAGAAAAATTTTCTACATTTCCATCGTTGGATGAGCCTTTACTCATTCCCTAAGCCATCCCACTCTCAAACCCATTTTTTTGCTCGAAAATCTTTTGGATTTCTGTTCTTCTTCAAATACTTTTAATTTTTGATCTGACCTCTAGCTTGCCGGACTTATATGACAGATGTAACGAGGGGAACGTTGTGAGAGTTGCTGCTGCGACCGCAACTCTACATTTATACCCGATACATAGTCAGTATGGCTACATTAAACGACATAGAGTGCGTGCAGAGAGACAGAAAATCAGTCAGAACGAGTCGACGGGCGCTGCGTAGCCACTACAAATTGATTTGTTACTTTTGGCTATAATAATAATCCGATCTGATTCGATTCGGCAAGATTCGGCAATCTGGTAGATATGGCCATTCTCTATGATTGTGCGTTTTAATTTTCTCCTATCTTCAAAATTGTGGTTGCCACAGATTTTCGTTGTTTATGGTTGCGGAACGGGTGGGGCGAAATTTTGAAGCAGTGAGCTATCAACAGTGAGTTCTGCAGTGAAAAATTACAAATAGTTGTGTAGCAGTGAGAGCTCGACAGTCAGGTCTAATAGTCTCTGAGATCTGTGGATGCTCCAGATTTTCGTCCTTTGCGGGCCGGAAGGGGCGCGGCGAAATTTTGAAACAAACTCGTCAAGGTCCGATATTTCAGGAGTGTGGATACCAAATTTGGTTGCTCTAGCTCTTATAGTCTCTGAGATCTAGGCGCTAATGTTTTGCGCTAAGCAAAGCCGGCTATGATACGTGTGTGTTAGAGAGAGACAGGGCGAGAAAAATGAAATTGTTTTCTTCATACTGGCTATAATAATGATACGATCCAATTCAGATTTAACAGTCTAGAAGATAGGGTTATTCTCTACAGTTCTGCGTTTTAGGTTTTCTTGTATCTTTAAAATTGTGGATGCCACAGATTTTCGTCCTTTGTGGGGCGGAAGTGGGCGGGGCGAAGTTTTGAAATACAATTGTAGCAGTGACATATCACAGAAGTCTGATACAAAATGTCGTTGCTCTAGCTCTTATAGTCTTTGAGCACTAGGCGCTAATAGGGACGGACAGACGGACAGACAGACATGGCTCAATCGACTCGGCTATTGATGCTGATCAAGAATATATATACTTTATGGGGTCGGAAACGTTTCCTTCTAGGCGTTACACACATCCATTTTCACCACAAATCAATATACCCCAATACTCATTTTGAGTATCGGGTATAAAAAGCATTTGAAAACCGTATTTTTGCATGGAGGGAGACAGACCAAATTCGAAATATTTTCTTTTGCATTTTACTTAAACATTTGGCCAAATCGTTCATGTCTGTGGTGATGTCTCACTTAAGGCGTTACATACTTTTCCATCCTCCATTGTCAGTAGCAAATAATGATATGAATCGCCTTCCTAAGCCAAATAGAAAATTAAAATCAAAAATAAATAATTAGAGCTTTTTATATAATATAATTAAATGACCTTTAAAACTGTTCACAAACAAAAAGACGAAAACAAACACACAGCGACATAATAAGGCGATACAGAGGCATCGCTGGCCAAATTTGACATTGAAACAATAAGACGACGAGTTAGTATTTTAAATATTACAGACACATCCTCAAATTTCCGTAAATAAATTCAATACTTTCATTACCTGAAGACTCAGATAAATATAATGAAAAGAAACCCAAGGGGAATCTGGGGAACACAACTAAAACTTTAAGTAAACATAAACAAAAACACAAAAAGGAAACACATAGGTCACGCAAAACATTAATTTCATTAGAATCACAATATAAGTTGGTTTTATTAATTGCTTAATATAAAATAAATACATTTAACTTCAAAATCCATTGATAACAATTTAGTTTTGTAAAGTTAACCAATTACACGACCGATTTGAAGAGCGCTTTGTTCCAAATAGCTCGTCCAGCGTTCAGCTTCGCTTTGAATATGAACACATGTTCACGCTTTTAATTCTATTTTTAGAAAGACCCGTTAGACTTCCAGTAAAATCTGGTTTGCCATTGTGAAGTTTGGACACTTAAGAGACAAATTGTGTACTTTTTGTGTAAATACTTTTGATATTTTTGTTGATTTTGGCCAATGGACGGAACCACTGTTCACTGTCCCATAGCTATGTGCCTATATAATAGCTTTTCATCGATTCCCAACCGGAATCATAAATCTGACTCTCAGCCGGACTCCGTAGACCTGATTTTTGGGGTAAAGACCCAAACCTATCTCGAGAGCAATCTCGATAACTTAAACTTGTTAAGTGAGATTAAATGGAATGATGACGACGATGACCCAAGGAATGCAACGCCTAATAATGATAATCCATCATACATTTTCCCGGATGATGACAGCATTTTCGATTTAGTCGATAATCAGGAGTCGAGATCTCCAGGAACTACTTCGGGATGAAGATTATGCTGAGATAATAGCTGTGGTAAAATAACTGAGGCGAAATTTTAATTATACGAGTAAATATATGTATTATAAGAGTATTTGATGTATTTCTCTAAAAATAATATATGTAGGGTTGGCAGCCTTTAATGAGTATCGATCTATCGCTAGGATAGTCAAGGGTATGAGAGGAAGATATATGGATAGTAAGTAAGAGTTCGACTGCAGGAGCGAGTTAAGGAACTGTGTTAAGAAAAGAAACTTATTGTAACCATTTATTAAAATAAAGACAATACAACGACGTGACTTATATTTGATGGAGTTTCTGGAGCGGATTCTTACTCACTTGTAGGGAGCTCACCAAGGATGCCTACAATTTGGGGCGTACCAGTTGCCAATACCATCAAGTTTTGCGCAACATTGTGAAATTACGACGAACGAAGCAACGAAGATCAGACGAAAGCAGATGCCGAGAAGCGGCAGTGAGAAACTCAGTAAAGAGGAAAGAGTACGCAAAACGACTCCATTCATTTTCGTTTAAAGTGCAGAGAGCAGAGGTAGCTAACGACGAAGAGCTACAGAGCTACATAACGACGAGGCTACAAAACGACGCAGACCTAAAAATAAAGAGGAAAGAGGACGCAAAATTCGTTTTCGTCAAAAGAGCAAGGCAAACGGGAAAGAATGAAAAGCCAACGACGAAAGTACAGAGCAAAGAGGACTGAAGAGACGTTCAGATTGCGAACGTACAGAAAAAAGGAAACGACGAAGCAAA